>OY804592.1:66412708-66950804 GCA_963680895.1 Fragum sueziense
CGCTATTTTACGCTACGCGTATATGACATTATAGTGGATGAAGAAATTTTACTCGTACTTTTCCGGGAGGTATTTTACGGCTCGCGCATGCGCACTTCAAAACTGTCAGTTGGTGTAATACACCGATTAACAGTTTTAAACCGGAAACCGGAAATGACGCATGCGCAGAAAAATCGCGAGTAAGAAATCTACTCGCGTATATAATTACAATAGCGAGAGAACCATCAGTGACAACCATCAGTTGAAGCGCTATTTTACGCTACGCGTATATGACATTATAGTGGATGAAGAAATTTTACTCGTACTTTTCCGGGAGGTATTTTACGGCTCGCGCATGCGCACTTCAAAACTGTCAGTTGGTGTAATACAGTTGTGATTTGACATGCAATGATCACAAGTCATGATATTTATTAGATTGATTCTGAGAATGTGAATAGAAAATAAAGATATTTGTTGTTTCTAACTTTAAAAACCTGCTTTGGGAAAAAAAATCTCTAGATAAACATGGAGATCTCATATCGGTCTATCGGGAAACTAGAAAATGCTTTGGGAAATGAATAAATTGCTTATCACATGCAACTTCTTCATTTCCACAATATTTTCAAACGTCTTTATCTTGTAGGTCGTGAAAAAAATGTTTTTATATGCGAGTGCGTTCAAGAGCAAAAATTATTAATGCGTTTGGTCATTAATTCAATCATTTTTGTCCTACCTGTTCGCATACAATATTTCCCAAATATAATTCAATCAAATACGAAAACATCTAAAATAAAAAGCACCACATCTATCTCACTTTAAAGTAGGTACGTAATTTGCCATGAAATTACCAAATATATGATATCAGATTGTGATTTGTTGTGTTAATTAGATCACGTGTTGACACGTGATTGCAATTTCCCATAATCTCATTCTGATAGTGGTATACTGTCATTTGAAATTGTCTTGTCTCTTTGTCGGGAGAATTAAAATATTGTATCAAATTAATTGGAATAACATGTCAATCGTCAAACCGTTAATCCTTTGCCAAACAACTTAATTGAAGGTCACTAACTATGACGTGGTAGAAGATTGGGGACTGTTCCAATCGAATCAACAAAAGTACAAATATTTCCTTTTCTTCGCAAAGTTCCATAAAAAGTGTTTAAATTGTTTTGAAATTTACATAAAATGTTGTTGTTCTCTCTCTTTTTTTTTCAATGTAGTAAATAATCATACAGCTAAAATAAATTGCATGTCTGCAACAAATTTTGATATTCTTAATAAAAGGAATGATGATGTTAAGGTTAGAAAACGGCTGTCTTGATAATGTTTATGATAGAAAAGGGCTGTTTTCAACCTCAGTTCTGAATTCGGCCCGTAAAACATTTCATTAAAGAAAATAAATCAAAATCTGCATCTAATCATTGATTACTAGTGATGCGCTATTAGATAAGATGTCTAATATTTTAACTACTAATTTATATTAATGTAAGCCGATTTTTTTAGGTTTCAAACAAGTAAATACGGTTGCTGGATATTCCAGAAATTTTCTTATGTATGTTTTATGATTTGTCTGAAAATTATTGTAGCCAATCCATGTGACACAGATCAAAGATTTAAAGGGTGTATATCCTTCGGGGTAAAGATGAAAAGGGTGCGGTAATCGTGTTCATTATGTGCCCGGTGCTTTCAAGAGGTCACATGTGTCATAACTATCTGTGTTGAGATTGGATTAACGAAAGGTGTCTCTTTCAGTACATGCTAATGTGTTAACAAAATGTGAAATTAAAGTCGTTTGGATTTAATTTTCCTTTTCAATGGATTGAAAGAAAAGTAAGTATATTTTTTGTATTGAGATCGGAGATCTAGTTCTAAAGGCCCGTGAGCTGGAAACAATTTCTCCCTTTCTCGTAATTATTTTGCGTGTCATAATATTCCATGCATCAAATCAGCATTTTTGATCATCGTACAACAACAAAAATTGTTTTGGTAAAATTATTATGCCAAATAAATAGAGAAAATGCTTTATTTATCACGATTGGTTCACTCGCACTTCATGGCAAATGTAAGATAGTTCTAAGGGCCCGTTAGCTGGAAACTATTTCTCTTTTTCTCGTAATTATTTTGCGTGTCATAATATTTCATGCACTAAATCAGTATTTCCGATCATCATACAACAACAAAAAATGTTTGGGTAAAATTATTATGCCATTTAAACAGAGAAAATGTTTAATTTTGTCACTGATGGTTCTCTCGCTATTGTAATTATATACGCGAGTAGATTTCTTACTCGCGATTTTTCTGCGCATGCGTCATTTCCGGTTTCCGGTTTAAAACTGTTAATCGGTGTATTACACCAACTGACAGTTTTGAAGTGCGCATGCGCGAGCCGTAAAATACCTCCCGGAAAAGTACGAGTAAAATTTCTTCATCCACTATAATGTCATATACGCGTAGCGTAAAATAGCGCTTCAAAGGACGTTTTCTGGCTGATTAAAAGGAAAATACAGCCGTGATTCATCAAAACAAATAACAAAGTTGGAAATGGCCACTGCGGGTTTAGGTTTTAATCCGTAATTATCGGAAATATCCCAATAATTATTTGTTTTCTAACACGGCACCCGCCCAGAACGTTAACTTTACGGGCTACATGAAAGTTAGAAACTCGTATTTGATATCGGTTATTTGCTTATTGTGTTTTTGTTATGTATACATGCATCCTTTAAATAAATCCTTTCCCCAAAAAACGTCTTGTTTTGATGTCCTAAACAGGATTTGCTTTGGAGGGAATGGTGCAAGCTACCTAGCTTGAATGGCCCAAGTTTTGGAGAGTGGAAAAGCGTGATTTGACATGCAATGATCACAAGTCATGATATTTATTAGATTGATTCTGAGAATGTGAATAGAAAATAAAGATATTTGTTGTTTCTAACTTTAAAAACCTGCTTTGGGAAAAAAAATCTCTAGATAAACATGGAGATCTCATATCGGTCTATCGGGAAACTAGAAAATGCTTTGGGAAATGAATAAATTGCTTATCACATGCAACTTCTTCATTTCCACAATATTTTCAAACGTCTTTATCTTGTAGGTCGTGAAAAAAATGTTTTTATATGCGAGTGCGTTCAAGAGCAAAAATTATTAATGCGTTTGGTCATTAATTCAATCATTTTTGTCCTACCTGTTCGCATACAATATTTCCCAAATATAATTCAATCAAATACGAAAACATCTAAAATAAAAAGCACCACATCTATCTCACTTTAAAGTAGGTACGTAATTTGCCATGAAATTACCAAATATATGATATCAGATTGTGATTTGTTGTGTTAATTAGATCACGTGTTGACACGTGATTGCAATTTCCCATAATCTCATTCTGATAGTGGTATACTGTCATTTGAAATTGTCTTGTCTCTTTGTCGGGAGAATTAAAATATTGTATCAAATTAATTGGAATAACATGTCAATCGTCAAACCGTTAATCCTTTGCCAAACAACTTAATTGAAGGTCACTAACTATGACGTGGTAGAAGATTGGGGACTGTTCCAATCGAATCAACAAAAGTACAAATATTTCCTTTTCTTCGCAAAGTTCCATAAAAAGTGTTTAAATTGTTTTGAAATTTACATAAAATGTTGTTGTTCTCTCTCTTTTTTTTTCAATGTAGTAAATAATCATACAGCTAAAATAAATTGCATGTCTGCAACAAATTTTGATATTCTTAATAAAAGGAATGATGATGTTAAGGTTAGAAAACGGCTGTCTTGATAATGTTTATGATAGAAAAGGGCTGTTTTCAACCTCAGTTCTGAATTCGGCCCGTAAAACATTTCATTAAAGAAAATAAATCAAAATCTGCATCTAATCATTGATTACTAGTGATGCGCTATTAGATAAGATGTCTAATATTTTAACTACTAATTTATATTAATGTAAGCCGATTTTTTTAGGTTTCAAACAAGTAAATACGGTTGCTGGATATTCCAGAAATTTTCTTATGTATGTTTTATGATTTGTCTGAAAATTATTGTAGCCAATCCATGTGACACAGATCAAAGATTTAAAGGGTGTATATCCTTCGGGGTAAAGATGAAAAGGGTGCGGTAATCGTGTTCATTATGTGCCCGGTGCTTTCAAGAGGTCACATGTGTCATAACTATCTGTGTTGAGATTGGATTAACGAAAGGTGTCTCTTTCAGTACATGCTAATGTGTTAACAAAATGTGAAATTAAAGTCGTTTGGATTTAATTTTCCTTTTCAATGGATTGAAAGAAAAGTAAGTATATTTTTTGTATTGAGATCGGAGATCTAGTTCTAAAGGCCCGTGAGCTGGAAACAATTTCTCCCTTTCTCGTAATTATTTTGCGTGTCATAATATTCCATGCATCAAATCAGCATTTTTGATCATCGTACAACAACAAAAATTGTTTTGGTAAAATTATTATGCCAAATAAATAGAGAAAATGCTTTATTTATCACGATTGGTTCACTCGCACTTCATGGCAAATGTAAGATAGTTCTAAGGGCCCGTTAGCTGGAAACTATTTCTCTTTTTCTCGTAATTATTTTGCGTGTCATAATATTTCATGCACTAAATCAGTATTTCCGATCATCATACAACAACAAAAAATGTTTGGGTAAAATTATTATGCCATTTAAACAGAGAAAATGTTTAATTTTGTCACTGATGGTTCTCTCGCTATTGTAATTATATACGCGAGTAGATTTCTTACTCGCGATTTTTCTGCGCATGCGTCATTTCCGGTTTCCGGTTTAAAACTGTTAATCGGTGTATTCCCCTCGATTTGAACTAACCTTTCGTCGAGGCAACTTGCACTCGCCCAATTTTCACCAGAATCTAACATTTACGTATTAGAAAAATACAAACTCTTATCATTTTAAGTATTTCTGGGAGGCTGCAAGTCAATTACATGTTATATCTATATAATATTGGCAATATTTTGGGAGATTTGTGGGCAAAAATCTCCGTGCAGCAATTTTTACTTTCGATTCGATTATGTTTTTCAATGATTGTATTAAAACATGCTAACTAACAACGTATATTCTTGTGCACAACAAACTTTGACCATTTCCTCATATTACAGCATCGTCAGATTTTTCCAAAACTCGTCGTAAAAGAAATGATTTAAGAAAAATGTGCTCGACACCTACCTTTGTTTACCGATTTTCGCTCGATACAACTACCCCGGAAGTACCAATATGTCTCGAGGAAACGAAATACCGTTATCTCTTTTTGGAGCTAGTTCCTCCGTTTACCACCCGTGCATGAAAGATTTCAGAAAAGGTGGTTTCCAAAGGAAGGCGTATCGAGAGTAAGCATATGTGTGTATTAGAGAACCAGAATGGATTTTCACACTAGCAAACATTGCTGTAGAAAATGTCTTTTATATTCCATGTAGGCATACTCTGTATGTAAAATTTAGGCCTAATGTCATTTTGTTTTGTGTTATTAGGCCAGTGGCCTAAATCACCAATGAAGTTATGTTATGTTACCAGGCAGAATAGTTTTGGACTGGTCCAATTCAAAGATGTTGCAGACAACAATAATTATTAGAAGTGAATAGAGTTTTTCTTTTTTGTGTGGGAAAATGAAATAAATGCTTATCATTTCCCACAGTATTTTATAGCGTTTATCTTTTAAGGAGTCAAAATATGTCAACGTGTGGGAATGGATTAACATTCAAGTTCTGTTCCGATACACGGAACTGTACGGTTATACGCTGTGACAAGGCAGTACTTAATGGTTTAGTCACTGGTGTCAGGCGGGTACTCTGATTGCGTCTGATATTTCATTCGTATATTTATGGCGACCGATTTTTATTCACATTAATCATAATTGTGCGTCTTTTTCTTCAATATGGTTTCGAAAAAAGATGTTTTGATAGGAATTATGATCACGATTATTGGAAAATTGTCTTTTTTTCCATTAGTAGCCTAAGTATATTATCATTTTTCCACTGTTTGGTTTAGACTTTGTCAGGTAAAATTTTCATATAGCCTAATCTCTCAAAATTCGCACAAATAAACACTTTCTGCGGATTCATGTATCAATTTAAACATTTTTAATCATTTTTAAAATCCTTACCGTAATGACCCATTATTTTGATGAATGTGTAGGCCCGTATATAGGCGCCAGAGCTTTAGATAGGAAGGGGTGAAGACTTTCTAACTTTAATATTTCAAATCCAAACCCTATGTTGTGGGTACTCATTTAAATCGTCTCGATGAGAAGATTCTAATAAGTACACACAACATAAGGTTTGACGAAATTTTAGTGAAATATTTCTTCTTGAAAAGTCACCATCCCCTGTTATCTGGAGCTCTATAGGCCTAAGTCCAGTCACGACATACAATGTAACGGCACGTGATTACAAATTTTACCTTTGCAAACAATGGAAAAATACATTCACAACTGAATTACAATTTTGCATGCGATGGTTCAAATCTTGCAGGTGTGAGACAAATGCAAGATTCGAAACCATAGCATGCAAAAAGATAGTAGTTAGGAGTTCGATATTATACAGTTTACATAGGTTAAACGCTTCCCACACATTGACGCTTTTGGACGCCCCATAAAATAAAGGCTTTGGAAAAACATTGTGGAAAATGAAGAAATTGCTTGCGACAAGCAATTTCTTCATTTCCCACAATGTTTTTACCAAGAAAGACAAGAAATGTTAAATTTTGTTCAATGGAAATTGTCGTCTGCAACAGCTATGAGTTTGGACTAGGCTAAAATTTTGTTGTTTGGTAATAGGTTAACTTTGTTAAAATGTGTCATAATATATTATTACCGTGATCAGACTATAGTTTATAATTCCATAAAATGAGACAAGAAATGTTTGGTAACCAACATGCCCCACGGATTTTTGATATATGTACGCATTTTCTGGTTGCAGTAGTCAACAGTTTTTTGTTGTTGTTGTATTTGCAACCCTTTTCCGTTTGGACCAGATCAACACTTTTTAGAAAAAAAAATCTTCCCTGGACATTTTAATTTAGCGAGGTCTTTCCGATTTTTTTTTTCAATATAAATTATGGGGCGGGGTTGCTTATCGGCACCCTATGACACGAAGTGTGAAATATTGCATGTGTGATAGTGTCTTCTTCTCTAAACCTATTCAATGGTATGATTCATTTTTGGCAGGGAAATATTCTGATGCACCTTTTTTTCAAATTTCTTGATTGAAGAATGCCATAGAGACAATTAATCATCAACCTCACTAAATTGCATTGAAAGCAACTAGTGTAACTGTTCTCGGCTATTCACAACATACGTTTTCGTAAGACAGACTCGGAACTTAACCCATTTACTGGACAGTGACGCCTTCTGACTCCCTTACAAGAAAATGCTTAGGAAAACATTGTGAAAAATGAAGAAATTGCTTGTGACAAACAATTTCTTCATTTTCCACAATGTTTTCTAACCCAAAATGTACAGACTTCTAAATTTTCATCAACATGAAAATGTCGTCTTCAACAGTTTTCTGAACCCTGAACGCACCCAATGAATGAGGTGTGTATTTAAAATGCAAAATACAAAATCGTTCAATTGATGACTTTCGTTCAATTGATGAATCTATAGAAATGCACGACAATTCAATAATCTATGCACGAACATGAAAGGTTTCGCACCGGCTTTAACTTTCTTAAGCCTTTCCCAAACAACAAAATGTTAAGGTGGTCGAATTTCCAAATGAGTGTCAGACAGTAAATGTAATATTTACTAGACAAACTTAAAGTAAAAGGAGAAAATGCTAATTATCGGCAATTTCTTCTTTTGCTGCGTCTTTTATAAACAAAAGGGTCGTCAAAATTTAAACATTAATTCTGTCGCCTGCAACAGCTATCAATGTGGAAAAGTGTCAATGTTTGTCTTTTTGGAAAGGATTTTTCATTCCCATAAGCTCTATCTATTTTTTAAAAAATTGAATACGTCTGAGCGTCTGTATCTTTTTCCTTAACAATTTCCCAAACAAGACCTGGTTTTGACGTCCTCAGTAGGAAAGGCCATAGAAAACATTGAGACAAAAGAAGAAACTGCTGATAACCAGCAGTTTCTCCTTTTGCCTCAATATCTTTTATCTATATTGTACACAAATCCCTTCCTTTTAAACACCAATCTTGTTGTCTAAAGCACCTTTTAACAAGAGTTGTCCGCGGACAACGTAGCTCGCCTATACGAGAGCTTGTCATAAAAACAGCATTTTTTTTAAAAAAAAAATAGGTAAAACTCCAAGGTCAAGGTCATGGTCCCAAATGAAAGGTCTTGTCGAGATGTATCTATGTATGAAATATCAAGGCTGTATCTCTCATAGTGGCTGAGATATAGGCCAGGTTAAAGTTTTTCAAAAGTAGGTTAAACTCCAAGGTCAAGGTCACAAGGTCAAAGGTCATGGTCCCAAATTAAAGGTCTTGTCGAGATGTATCTATGTATGAAATATCAAGGCTGTATCTCTAATAGTGCCTGAGATATAGACCAGGTTAAAGTTTTTCATGTGAAGACGGGACGGTACGGGACGGGACGCACGCCGGCACTAGGGCTGTGACATTAGCTCCCCGGACATAAAGTCCCGGCTCCCTAAAAAGGACCACCCTAATATTTTGTCGTTTGGGAAATGGTTAATTCATTTGAAAGGTGTTTACTTCATTTTAAACGGTTTTATTTTGTGAATGATAAAAACCCGGCGATTCGATATTGCCAGTACCCCAGATGAGTGATTAGGATCAACCCAAAAATCAAGTCGTCCAAGATCTTATGGTCATCAACATTTTGTCAAATGGCTGGTGGGGTGATACGATTTTTTCGTAATTACTTGTAACAACAAACCTGATTGGTCCAATCTGATTTCTCGTGCAATCAGACGTTTTCTTACAGATCTTACACACTAGAAGACCTGAAGGTCTTGAGTCGCTCCACAGGCCTGAATTTCATGTAATATTTAATCCAAGTTTTGATTAGATTGTTCAATGCATGTGTTTCATAGAGCTAAAAGAAAGTTACAAAACTAGACTGTTCAAAATGTGTGGTTCTTGAAGCAAAGAAAGTAAAATTACATGTTTGCCATTTGAGAAAGGGTAAAAGGAAATGGGAGAACATTCTAGCTTAGGATGATACTAGCAATTAAATTTTTTTCTTCTTCCAAACAGATCTAAATTAACAGAACATTGATTACTCTTTAGTATTTCATATTCTAAAAATAGATTTTGAGCTAAAATAGATTCTGGGAAATACCCTTTTCCCAAAATGATGCAAATGGCTATTCAAACCTGAATTTCTTGTAATATCAAGTACAAGTTTTCACTAGATTTTTCAATACTTGTTGCTCTTAAAGCAATTACAAAGTAACTAGAAAGCTGAAAATACATTCATATAAGTAAAGATCTTTTGGTTACCAAGCTTTGTCTTTATTATAGTGAGTTTGGCTGCTAGAGTGAAAACAAAGTCACAATTAGCAATTTTGACAAATCGGAAGGCATATAACTGAGGATTTTATATTCCTATCTAGCTAAGAATCATACTTAAGCAAGATCCTAACTTCACCTACATCCTGTTTAAGTTTTGACCTGATTATTCAATATTTGTGGGTGTAAAGAGTGTAAAATCAAAGTAGAAAACAACAATTTTGTCAAATTCAAGGGCAGATAAATCATGAATTAAGATTCATATGAAGCTGAATATTACACCAACACAAGATCTTATGGCAAGTAAGATAATGTGATAATTTTGTGTTGATTGATGGATATTTATGGTTGTTTGAGTAAAAATAAGGTCAAAACTGGTAGTTTTGCCAATTTCAAGGGAACATAACTCAATAAGTAATATTCAGATCAAGCTGAAAATTGCACTCAGGCAAGATCGTATCAGCATCAACATTCTGACCAAGTATTGTTTTGATTGATCAATATTTGTAGTGGCTAGTGTGAAAACAAAGTTAAAACATGTATTTTATAATTCAAGGGCAGATAACTCCTTTAATGACTTTAATGTTCAACCAGAATTAATTGAAGGAATCTGATAGAGGACCACCAAAGGATCATTCCTGTGAAGTTTGATTGAAATCCATCGAGTAGTTTCTGAGTAGAAGATTTTTAAAGAAAAAGTTGACGACCGGACGCACGGACGCACGACGGACACAACGCCATGACAATAGCCCGCTGGCATGAAGGCCAGTGGAGCTAAGAAACGTGGTCGTATAGCTCACGAGAAATAACCTGGCAGAGCAGCCCATGCAAATCGATAGAGATGCTCTGCCAGGTCATTCATCGTAAGCTATAAGATTATTGATAAAACGGGCACCATTCCTTTTATCTATTTAGACTTATTTTTTGCGCCGCGGTCATGGCGCAGTTGGTAGCGCATCTGCCTCTCATTCGAGAGGTCACGGGTTCGATACCCGTCCGCGGTTAATACCCTTACGGACAAAAAGTCACCCATCAATGGTTTGATATCGTGAACCTATGTCGGGGAACAGCTGGAGGCTCGGTAAGGGTGTCGTGTTAGTACTGGTATGAGAAACAACAGGAATCCATGGTTAGGTGCTCCAGCCGCCGCGATATGACCTTAGTAGTTGAAAGGGCGTAAAACCCTATAAACCAAAGTAACATTTTGCCGTCTGGTAATGGGTTTAAGATCTACTTACCATCCTGCGACGAATCCCTGAATAGGGAATTATTTTATCTAGTAACAGTGACGTAATTTCGGACAAACAAATAGTTTTTCATGGGTGTTGTTATAAAATCTCGTAACAACGGCTTGATGCAAGCCGTAGTCACCAGATTTTATAATAACACCAACAGTTTATCAAAACATAGGGGTTAAACCTAGTCTATTTTTAGCACACAATTCATTGCCATTGTTCGATGATTCGAGGGAGTCTTGGTTTAACTGTGATGGTCCCATTAAGGCCAGTGGGGCTAAAAAGAGCAAACACAGTTAGCTTTCATGAACAAGTTATCTATATTAGAAGTTCATTCTACAAATAAACACAAATCATGAATAAATAATAAATTGAAAATCGTCGGTATTATTGCAAAACCTCGTAACTCCAGCTTAATTTAAAATGGAGTTACAATGTTTTGCAATAACAACGACGAAATGCTGTGTAGACTGAGCAATAGACAGGAGGGTGTAACGATATTCTGTTTGTTATTTCAAATACGTACAAATCCTATGTTGTGGGTATCCATTTGAATCGTCTCGGGTGGGGGGCGATTCAAATGAGTAACTAAAGCATAGGATTTGGTGAACAATAAACGAAATACATGTATTGCAATTTGAGAAGACTCCCCTCTAATCTGCAGCTCTGGTAGATCAATTCTTTCCCAAATGATACAATTTCGACCCGTCCAAGATCAAAAGTGTTGTAGACAACTAACTTTATTCGACTGTCAAAATGGCAATGTATTTTTGCTAGGATGGAAAATATTGGGGGAAAGGGGAGAAAATGCCCGTAAAAAAGCCTTTTCTTATGGTTCTGTCAATATTTTCACAAGCAGTAACATCAAGAAACGTCAAAGAAAGGATTGTTTGGGAAAAATTTTTGAAACAGATTTTGTCCGCCAAATCCGCGAAGACATGACTTAGAAAAAGGAAAAAGAAGAGTTTCCCTTTTCTACACTAGTCGAGCAAAAATCATGTTTCCCCCTCCCATGTATGAATATGTCAGCAAATCAGGCTCTTTTAGGATTTCAATATCTTGTTTTAATAGGGAAAGCATTAAGAGAATAGAACAAAATGCTGATTCACCCGTCCCATCACTAAATACTGCTATTTGGTAAAATGCATAATACCATAAATAAGATAACACGTCCGTTATATGCATGTTTACAAAGTCTTTGGGAAAGGGTAAACCATTACTCAACCGACTGAAGTTAAACCCTTTCCCAAACAAGACCTGGTTTTGACGTCCTTAATAGAATTAGCTTAGGAAAACATTGAGGCAAAAGAAGAAAATGCTGATGATCAGCATTTTCTCCTTTTGCCTCAATGTTTTCTAGGCTAAATTATCAAAAAAAAAATTACCTTTAATAACTATCAATTTGTCGTCTGCATCAGCTTTCAAATTGAACCTCCTAAAAACTTTGTCGTTTGGGAAAGGGTTAAGCTGATCTTACGAAACACCATTGAAAGACAATAGAATAAATATACAGGGGAAAAGTACCGGTACATGTCATTCCTACAAACATAGTAATGGCAACATTGGAAAACATGGATAGAAAAGAGGACAAAAATCAAAATTTCAAATCGAAAAGTCCGGTGTTCGAATTCTACAGACGCCATAAGAATTCATCTAAAAACATCATGAAAACAACCAAAACTTCACCCTATTTTAATTAATCAAGAAGTATACATGGGAATTTAAAGCCAAAGCGCTTTGATTGGCAGAGGCAGCGGTTGATAGATAATCTTGACCTGAAGCTCGATGATTGTAGAAGAAAGCGTGGAGTTCTAAGCACAAACTTGCATGCGTTTACTTCTAAAAACACGATCAGTAACTTAAGTTTTAAAAGGAATAGAAAGGCAAAATCTCACATTATACTAAAAACAACCTTTTTCATGGATACTTTGAAACGTTTCGTAATACCTTAAATTATCTATACAATACTGGTAATAAGACAAAATCATACCATCTTCACAAGCCAAGGATCCTACCTCCATTTACAGTCGACACTCGTGTCGAAGTCGAAGAAACCGTCAAAATACCTCGACATATCCAGATTTCGACTCATCCGATTTTGTTCAGTTTTGAATTAAATGCCATTTGACCATTTTTGTGCGTTTATAATTGAAATATAGTTGGAAAAGGAAAGAAATTGCTCGAAACGAGCAATTTCTATCCTTTCCCAACTAAATTCAATGTCCATATTTATTTCGAAATTAGGCTACTTTGTTTAAACTTTTTGAAATCCATTGGTGAGGACGGGGCCAGACTATAACTTCGACTTAAGCGGAAATTCGACATATCCGATGTCGACATAACGAGAGTCGACTGTAGTTACTTACGTTCGAAGAGTGGTAGTGTCATTGGCGTGCAAGATGAGTAATTAAGACTGACTAGTTAATTTCAATAAATTAAAATAATACTTTAGTATCTATAAACAGTTACTCATTCATGACAGACAGAAAGCAACGCCGAATACCTCACAGAAACTACAGATAAGTGGAACTTATGACATACTTAATTTCGTTGGTTTCTTTCGAAAACATCGTTAAAGGGACATTTCATTCCAATTTCAATTTTTTAAAGTATGTCTTGATGCCAAGATTGGTTATTCTAATGAGTATAAATACTATTAGTTTTTTTTAAGTTTTTGCCAATAAGCGAGAAACACGCATTTAAAGTTGAGACATAATCGATAAATTGCATATAAATCCGAACTGTTGTCCACAACAATTTGTTCAATTTTAACACAAAAATATAAATTTCTCGTAAACGGCGCAATATTTTGGCTTGAAATTTTCAGAATTTTCATAAGGAAATATGCTCTTTCAGATAAAAATAAAAGTAAAATATATGACAAAAATTCTGAAATGTCACTTTAATTCATCTTGGATAAACTGCAGTTATGCATGGGCGGATCCAGGATTTTTTTCCAAGGGTGCCCAAGCCCAAGATTTTTTCCCAGGGGGTGCAAGCTCAAATTATAGTCAAAATTTAATTTTTGGTCAATGCCCGGGGGGGGGGGTTCGGGTGGTCCGGCCCCCCTCTAGATTCGCCCATGGTTATGGCATTGATAAGTAATGGCATTTTTGAACGTACTACGACAATTTGTAATTTCAAAAACGGACCCTTTGTCTCGTGTACTCATTTGAATATTCGCAATAAGACGATAGAACCTACTAACCAACTCGTATCCATGGCAAATCGTTCAATGCGTAATAATTGAAACATTACATCGTCGCTTTTCTACGAAAACTCGTAACTGCAGCTTGTTTTAAGCTGCAGTTACGAGGTTTTCGTAGAAAAGTAGCGATATTTTGAAAAGCCATTGGTCCCTCTTATCTGAAGCTCTGTAATACTTTGTTTTCTGAATTGTTTAATAAGCTCTTTAAACAATTGTTGTGCTTAATCATTTTCCAAACAAGACCTGTATTTGATGTCTCCAAAAGAGACAACTTTGGAAAACATTGAGGAGAAATAAGAAAATGCTGAAGACTAGCACTTTCTCCCTTTCCATCAATGCGTTTCGCGCTACGATGCTAAAAGGACGATAAAATACTAGCGTGCATCAGGCACGGGACTAGAAGAGCGTACTTTTCCCCGGGAAGTTTCAGGCGAACAAACATTCATCTCGCCCGATTCTTCGATCCGGGATTTCTTAAGCGTGGCGAAAATGTCACGAAATATCATTTTATACGGTGGATTTTCAAGATCTTCACCGGGTTTGGTCATCAAAAGTGTCGTCTGCACTGCTTTGTTCGCCGGGATTTTCTTCTGCGTGATGTCATCAATATCATCATCTTCCAACAGTAGACTACTCGGTCGTTTGCCTTTTTGGAGTAATAATTCATATTTCTTAAATAAAGCTTGGTACTGGGACTCCAGTTCATTTAGAATTGAAATACCAGCTAAATCCGCGTCGTCTGGCGTCTGTATTGACGTCATTGTTTCCTTGGTTTCCATGGCAACTTGGTCGAGTGATTCGCGACTACCATAAACTGAACCACCGCTTTCCATTTTGACAATTTTCCCCTCAGAGTTAAATCTGGGTTCGTCATCTTCTAGTTCGGTTTGTAAAACGTTCACTTTCTCCTGAATATTTTTCCCACTATTCATACGATATTTAGCGGATTCCAATTTCATTTTTTGAATCTCATCCTGTAGATTTTCATACTTGAAAAGATCGTCTTCAAGCATTTTGATTTTCACTTCCAATGACGTATTTTCTTCCCACAATAAAGCGACCTCTGTTTCTAGATCTTCACGTTTTCTCTTGTCCAACATATTCTGCGCCTTCATACGTTTGATCACTTCTTGTTGATTCCGTATCTCAATCTCATATGGGTTCAAAGGGAGATTACTGTTTCTAAACCCTTCATTATACGTCCAGTTACCTATCTTTTCATAATACAGATCTCTATTTTCCTTGTTGTCTGGAAGATTTGCGAGACTACGCGCTCGTCTAGTGTCTTTTGTTTGTTGTTTTTGCATTTTCTTACGCTCTCGCTCTGCAACTTTAAGCTCTTCAACTTTCTTTGACAGTTCTTCATTCTTTTCTTCAAGAGTTTGTACGTGTTCCGTCAACCTAGAAAATAATTATATTGCAATAGTATATTGAACTTTCCTCACAAACAATACATAAATTCGTCCGGAACAAATAACTTCTAAAATTATAAAACGTTTGCATTAGTATTACAATGTTAACTCAGTATATATTTTGTCGTCTACGTATATGGACCAATTGTGGTATTCTGAATCGTATGTATCTAAAATATGGCATTGAATTACTGGATAAGTACCAATGGCAGCAAGTAAAACGAAAACAAATTTCCACGAGCCTGCAACATTTGCTTTTCAACCTCTGTTGATCACAATCATGTATTTAAGCAAACGCCTGTTGATGGCCGAACTTCAGTAAAATGTAAACCATCTTTCAGTTAACCATTTCCCAAACAGCAAAAATTTAGGGCGATCCACTTCAAAAACTGCCACAAATGACAAAATGGAAGGTATTAAAGATATAATTTGTGTAAAATTTGGCAAAGAAAATATTGACACAAAAGGAGAAAATGCTGGTTATCAGCAGTTTCTTCTTTTATTTCATTGTTTTCCCAAGTCTTTTCTATTAGGGACGTCAAAACCAGGTCTTGTTTGGGAAGGGATTAATACATTTTTATACACGTGACAAGCTTTTGCTTAAGTACCGGTAAGCGTTCAATATTTTCTGCAACTACATATTTTCTTTTGCGATTCAGTATAATACCTCTCTATTTTCTGTTTGTCAGCCTTATTGTCTATGACTAGCTTTTGATTGGTCTTCTCCAGGTCCTGCAAGGCTTTGTCTATCTCCTCATATATACGGTTCTTAGTCTCAATGGAATCTCGTAGTTGGTCAAGCTGGTTGTTCAAATACTGTGAATAGTGAACAAAATATTGCTGATTTTCGCCGATAATCTCGTAACTGCAGCTTAGAATAAGCTGCAGTTACGAGATTTTCGAAGAAAAGCGACGATATGATAAATAAAGTCGCGTCTATCAGAAAGGTTGTGTTTGTGAAAGACAATAAAACGTCGTATAAGCCCATTACCAGATGGCAAAATTTTCTACCTGTTAAAATTCAAAGGTTGTTCAAAGGCTGTACAGACACGCATTTAAGTGAACAAAAGTAAACATTTTTATCTTTCTCGATAGCAAACATTGTAGGAAATGAAGAAATTGCTTTTCATAAACAATTTCTTCATACTCTACTGTGTTTTCAAAAGCCTCTATATTGTAGAGTGTCAAAGGAGTCATCGTGTGGTAGTCGGTTAAGAAATATAAATTGTATATTTCGGGCTTTAAATTGTATTGAACATACATTATTCTAAACATTGATATGTCCCGTTGAAGGGGTTTTATGGCTTAGGTTGTTCAAAAAATTTCTATGGATACCGATGAAAGCGTATTAAATGATGTCAAATAATCGTACATCAATTTCTAGTTGCTGGTCCTCGTTGACTTGCTGGGAGTTGAACAGTTGTCCCTCTAATTCACGGTTCCGTTCTAACAACGCCTTGCCCAGTTCAGCGGCCAACTGTAGGTCTGAAAAGAAAATCAGGTTATAGGTAACAATTTATTGGTAAAAAAAGTAATAACCCTTTACTAAACAGCAACATTTTAGACTAGTCCATCTTTAAAGTTCACAGACAAAATTATTAATATCCAGACCTGTAGGAACAGGGCAAAAAATGTCAAATTTTACCTATTTTACACTGAAAATTTCGGCAAAAATCCTATCAAGCCGCTCCAATTTTCAGACGCTAGTCCGGACAGGGGCATGAGACAATCCCATCCCAACTCCAATATGAAATTGCTTCCTACGGGCCTGGTAAAGTGTTCTTAACAATGTCTTGTTTTCTTTCCATATTGTCTCAAATTAGTCTTACTAAGAAACAAGGGCGGATTTAGGGGTGGGGTCAGGGGGTCATGACCCCCCTCCCCCCTGGAACTGACCGAAAATTGAATTTTGACTATGTAATTTTACATATGTAACACATTTTAAGCCATCATTTGGGCTTTGCCCCCCTCCCTTTATATAAACATCTGGATCCGCCACTGAGAAAGTGTGTGTTTTGAAAATAGTAAAGGCCATAGCAGTCGTAATCAGAAAGAATGTCAAGCGGTCACCGGATATTTGATACGCCCAAGGCTTGTTTAAAATGCCCTAGTACCAAACCAGGTCGACGTACCGGCCGTTTCAGTCGATATATCGATTCAGAGACACCTTTATTGCTAACATTAGTGCTTCTATTTTTTTAGAATTCGTAAACATTTCCTAAACGAGCCGTTGGCTTGGCTTATGTAGAAGAAAAGACAGTGGAAAACATAAAGTAACATGTTTCATTGCCAAAGCCTAAGGATATTGCATGAACATTACAATTATCCAATTCCCACACACTGATGCCTTTTGACGCCCTATAAAGATAAAGGATATGAAAATCGTAAACAAGAGGGCCAAGATGGCCCTGTATCGCTCCACTGGCTTTTAGACTACGAACTTCTTCAAGGAATACAATAGAGGGCTATCCAAAGAAGATTCATGCTACACCAGAATGAAATCTAATAAAAGATTAAGGAGCAGAAATGTTTTTAAAATTTTCTTAAAATTACACTATGTTTCATATAGCACACAGCGGCCAAGCTTTTCATCCGATCGTGAAGGAATTTGGAAGAGATTCATGCAAGGAAGATTCCTGTGAAGTTTGGTTGAAATTGGTCCTGTAGTTTTGGAGAAGAAGATTGTTTAACAATTTTTCGAAAATTCAATTTAATCAAATTCATTAAAATTAAAGTTCTACACAGATTTTTTTTTAAGGAATTTAGAGGAGATTCATACAAGGAAGATTCATGTGAAGTTTGGTTAAAATTGGTCCCGTAGTTTTGGAAAAGAAGATTTTTCGAAAAATTAATTAAATTTAACAAGCAAATTCGTTGAATTGATATCCCCCGCCGAATATATTTTCATTGTCAATAAAGTAGCGCGGAAACGAATATAAATCTGTATGTATATGGCTTCAACAGAACGAATATCACTCTGTATGTATATGGCTTCAACAGAACGAATATCACTCTGTATGTATATGGCTAAAATAGTCAGGGGCAGTAACACTAAATACAACGGCCGAACCGGGTAACCCCGACGATATGCGCATGTCCTCATTGTAGTAAAGCTGTGTGCCAAGTTTCATTGAAATCCGGTGTATAATTTTCAAGAAATAGCGCGGAATCGAATATCACTGTATGTATATGGCTTAAACAGTCAGGGGCAGTAACTCTAAATTCGGCGGTCGAACCGGGTAACCCCGACAATATGCGCATGTCCTCATTGTAGTTAAGCTGTGTGCCAAGTTTCATTGAAATCCGGTCTATAGTTTTCAAGAAATAGCGCGGAAACGAATATCACTCTGTATGTATATGGCTAAAACAGTCAGGGGCAGTAACTCTAAATTCGACGGTCGAACCGGGTAACCCCGACGATATGCTCATGTCCACTTTGTAGTGAAGCTGTGAGCCAAGTTTCATTGAAATCCGATCTATAGTTTTCAAGAAATAGCGCGGAAACGAATATCACTCTGTATGTATATGGCTTAAACAGTCAGGGGCAGTAACTCTAAATTCGGCGGTCGAACCGGGTAACCCCGACGATATGCGCATGTCCTCATTGTAGTAAAGCTGTGTGCCAAGTTTCATTGAAATCCGGTTTATAGTTTTCAAGAAATAGCGCGGAAACGAATATCACTCTGTATGTATATGGCTAAAACAGTCAGGGGCAGTAACTCTAAATTCGGCGGTGGAACCGAGTAACCCCGACGATATGCGCATGTCCACTTTGTAGCGAAGCTGTGTGCCAAGTTTCATCGAAATCCGGTCAACAGTTTTCAAGAAATAGCGCGGAAACGAATATCACTCTGTATGTATATGGCTAAAACAGTCAGGGGCAGTAACTCTAAATTCGGCGGTCGAACCGGGTAACCACGACGATATGCGCATGTCCACTTTGTAGCGAAGCTGTGTGCCAAGTTTCATCGAAATCCGGTCTACAGTTTTCAAGAAATAGCGCGGAAACGAATATCACTCTGTATGTATATGGCTTAAACAGTCAGGGGCAGTAACTCTAAATTCAATGGTCGAACCGGGTAACCCCGACGATATGCGCATGTCCTCTTTGTAGTGAAGCTGTGTGCCAAGTTTCATCGAAATCCGGTCTATAGTTTCCAAGAAATAGCGCGGAAACGAATGTCGGACGGACGGACGGACGGACGGACGGACAGACGGACGGAAGGACGGACGGACATGGCAAAAACAATATCCCCCCCGAAAAATTTTTTCGGCGGGGGATAATTAATCAAAATTTAAGTTCTACACAGAATTTATTTTTTTGAAGGAATTAAGAAGAGATTCATGCAAGGAACATTTCTGTAAAGTTTGGTTGAAATTGGTCCAGTAGTTTTGGAGGAGAAGAATTTTTAAAGATTTTTCATAAATTCAAATTAAATGAATTAATTAAAATTTAAGTTATACACAGAATTTATCTTTTTGAAGGAATTAAGAAGAGATTCATACAAGGAATATTTCTGTGAAGTTTGGTTGAAATTGGTCCAGTAGTTTTAGAGAAGAAGAATTTTTAAAGATTTTTTGAAAATTTAAATTAATTAAATTAATTTAAATTAAAGTTCTGCACGGATTTTATTCTTTTGAAGGAATTTGGTAGAGATTTATGCAAGGAACATTTCTGTGAAGTTTGGTTGAAATTGGTCCAGTAGTTTTAGAGAAGAAGAATTTTTAAAGATTTTTCGAAAATTTAAATTAATTAATTTAAATTAAAATTCAAGTTCTGCATGGATTTTATTCTTTTTAAGGAAGTTGGTAGAGATTCATGCAAGGAAGATTTCTGTGAAGTTTGGTTGCAATTGGTCCAGTAGTTTTGGAGAAGAAGAATTTTTTAAACATTTTTCGAAAATTTAAATCAATTAAATTAATTAAAATTCAAGTTCTGCACGGATTTTATTCTTTTGAAGGAACTTGGTAGAGATTCATGCAAGGAAGATTTCTGTGAAGTTTGGTTGAAATTGGTCCAGTAGTTTTGGAGAAGAAGAATTTTTAAAGATTTTTTCGAAAATTTAATTCAATTAAATTAATTAAAATTCAAGTTCAGCACAGATTTTATTCTTTTGAAGGAATTTGGTAGAGATTCATGCAAGGATGATTCATGTGAAGTTTGGTTGAAATTGGTCCGATAGTTTTGGAGAAGAAGATGTTTGAAAATTGTTGACGCACGGACGGACGGACGCACGGACGGACGGACGGACGGACGCACGCACGACGGACACAGGGCCATGACATAAGCCCCGCTGGCCTTCGGCCAGTGGAGCTAAAAATGAAGAAATTGCTTATAACAAGCAGTCTAAAATTGTGACGTGTGGTAATGGGTAAAGGCCGAATTCTTGCAGACGACGAAATCAAGATCTAAACGAGATCTAATGTGCGCGTACTTTTTCGCTTGGTCAACAGAAACACCGAGAAAGTATTTTCTCAAGAAAACATAGACAAGAGGACCATGATGGTCCTATATCGCTCACCTGAACCTAAATGATATGAGCAACACTTTTGTTGAATTCAATTAATATTTATTACTTTAAGGGGGAATGCTCCAGTTTTTCGGAACACTCGGTCTTTACTGTAGTAAATTAAATGTTTCGCACCAATATGTTTCGCTACCATATTTTCAATAATATAACACATCATTACAATTTACAATTTTCGAAGGTAAAAGTGTATTCATTATGCGAAAATGATTTCCTCAAGATGGAAATCGATTATTTAGAGCAAGACAGTCGTAAGTATGTATGCAGTTACCACTGTTTTGCGTCATTTTATTCATGTGTAGATGATAAAAATTGCTGTAATTCACTAATTAGTGCGCTGACCTATACATTTTCTTTTTGAATTATCACCAGGACATGTTGCTGTATACATTGAGGGAGTTTTATCAAATTCTATTATGTAGAACTTGAAATATTTCCAAAAATATGCAAATTTTGACATAAAACAGTCCAGCTTCGTTGATCTAACCGAACACGTGAGCATGCTTTTTTATACATTTACACGTTTATAGTAGCATATATTTTGGGGTTTCTGTTCTTATTAAATGTGGGACGTTACTTTAAATCCGTTTTCGGGACTAAACGGTGAATATACAGCATTTTATTAGCATTTTAGCCACCTTGGACAGGTGCAAGAAATTGTGCATTTTTTCGATGTAGGGGTATGTGATACGAATGCCCATAAATTCAAACAAGATCGCTGACCACCCATTTTTATTTTATTTTTCAATTGGTAATAACATGTAATTTCAACATACAAAATATAAATAAATTCTATTATTGGGAAAAAAATTAGGAAACTGGAGCATTCCCCCTTAAGACTGAAAAAGAACTTATGGTCAATAAAGTTGTGAAAATCTAACTCATCCGAGATCTAAATTATGGTGCCAAACATTGTGCAGGGCTCCAGATAAGAGGGGGTGGTGACTTTTCAAACTGCAATAATGATGTCAGTGATCATCAAACCCTATGTTGTAGGTAGGGCCTACTCATTTGTATCGTCTCGTCAAGACGATTCAAATGAGTACCCGCAACATAGGATTTGAATTCGAAAAAGCAATGTTAGTATGTCTTCACCTCCACTTATCTTTAGCCCTGATTGTATCCAAGTTTTGTCTTGATTGATAAATAATTGTAGATTCTAGAGTATAAACAAGGTCAAAAACAGCCCAAAACAGCAATTTTATCAAATTCAAGGGCATATTACACTTGAATTTCTAATCAGATCAAACTGAAAATCGAAGTTACCTGAGATCTTATAGTCTCCAACATTGTGTCCAAAATTTGTCTTGATTTGTCAATAATTGTAGATTCTAGTGTGTAAACAAAGTCGAAAACAGTAAAAAACAACAATTTTGTCAAATTCAAGGGCACATAACTCTTGACTTTCTGATTAGATCAGACTGAAAATCAACCTAATTCCAGATCTTATGGTCCAAAACATTGTGTCCAAGTTTTGTCTTGATTGAATAATAATTGTAGATTCTAGAGTGTAAAAAAGTTTCAAAACAGCCGAAAATGGCAATTTTGTCAAATTCAAGGGCACGTAACTCTTGACTTTCAGATCGATGAAGATCAGACTGAAAATCAAACTCATCTGAGATCTTATAGTCCCCAACATTGTGTCCAAGTTTTGTCTTGATTGACCCTTTCCCACACATTGGCGCTTTTGGATGCCCCACAAAATAAAGGCTTTGGAAAACATTGTGACAAGCAATTTCTTCATTACCCACAATGTTTTCTACCAAGAAAGACCAAAAAATGTTAAATTTTGTTCAATGGAACTTGTCGTCTGCAACACCTTTGATTTTGGACTAGGCTCAAATTTTGTTGTTTGGTAATGGGATCTAGAGTGCAAATCTATTTATATCCTATATCAAACTAGATAACTCTACTTATACTGAAGAGAAGTAGTGTCAGAGTTCCTTCCCTTAGATTAACTCTTTTTTGAATACAGCAAAAAAGTGGCGATTTTGCCCAATTCAAGGGCACATAACTCTCATCTTTCTGGTCAGATCAGACTGAAAATTGACCTCATCCAACATCTTATGGTCTCCAACATTATGTCAAAGATTTGTCTTGATTGATCAATAATTGTAGATGCTAGAGTGTAAACAAACTTAAAAACAGCATTTTTTGATATTCAAGGGCAGATAACTCCGCACTTTCTGGTCCGATCAGGCCCATAATCGAACTTGTCCAAGAACTTATGATCGTTCTTGTTTTGGCCAAGTTTGATCAAGATTGAGTAACTTTTGTGGATGCTAGAGTGTAAACACCCCAAATGTTGACGGACGGACGGACGGACGGACGAACGGACGCCGGACAAAAAGTGACCACAATAACTCACCTCGAGCACTTCGTGCTCAGGTGAGCTAAACACAAATAACGGTTATACTTTATTAGACAGCCGTGTTTCTAATTATCGGTGTTTCATGTTTCGTAGAATATTGTATTTTGTCGCTTTTCAACAAATTATCCCATAACTGCAGCCTGTTCCATGCCGTGTTTACGAGGTTTCGTTGAAAACAGCGATATTTACAATATTTATGTTTTATGCAAAGGCTAGTCAGGTCCTTACGAAAAGGGGGCTAGGGAGCCTAAGCCCCTCCCCCCGTTGGCCAAAAATCCCCAATTTTCTTAATTTTACACTGAAAATTTAGGGAAAATCCAAATTAGCCCCCATTATTTAGGACAACGGCTTTAGCCCTCCCCCCATATGAAATTGCTACCTACTGGTCTGCTAGTAGATCTATTAATTTCTTTTTTATCGAAACCCCTGCTCAAAGTTACATAATATTACATATTATGTTTATGTTGTTCAACGTTTTGAAGTGGTTTCAGACGATATTTTATGACCAGGAGTTGAATTTCATTTTGAATTGTGTAATCACTTAGGGAGAAGGAAAATATACCAATAATCAGCGTTTACTTCTTTTAATGTTTTTCAATCTTGATTTTCTAGGGACGGCATTCGAGTAAAGGTTATATAGTGTAACGTTTAGGGGTACAATAGGAAAATTATTGCATGTGTATTCTTGTAAATGAGGCAGAACACTTTCCAACAAACAACTGCTATATCATCTCCATGTTATGTCAGACGGAGAAAATTGATTTTCAATGCAGACTAGCATATAATTCCCTTAGTGAATATGTATCTCTTCAGACTACATTCTTTTGTATACGCAAATTCACTCAGTGTTATGTAATGAACGCATCACGACATTATTTCGGAAAAGTTTGCATACGGACTTAAAGGCACACGGACTCCGGCCACTGAAAAAAAAAAATAAAGCAAAAAATATCTTATGTTTCAAATCCAAACTTGTGAGGCACACTTTTCTTTGGATGACATGATGACTCGACTGTACATGGATCTTTACGGGTGTAGAAAGTGTATAAATAATATGCTTGCGTCAATGAGGCAGAAAATTCCCCTCACACCAGCTGAGCAACTGCTATATATCATCGATATTATTATGCCGAAATGGGGAGATTGATTTTCAATGCAGATTAACTAGAATCTCTAGAATCCTGTTGGCTTGTCTGAAAGAAGTCTATGTTGAGAAAATGTTGCCTAAAATAGTAAAATGGTTTAGAAATAAATGTTCATAGTATTTTTATCCCCCGCCGATGAAATCATCGGGAGATATTGTTTTTGCGTCGTCCGCCCTTCCATCCGTCCTTCTGTCCGTCCGTCCAAGCTTCGTTTCCGCGTTATTTCTTCGAAACCGTTGACTCGATTTCAAATAAACTTTGTGGAAAGCTTCACTACATAGAGGAGATGCGCACATCGTCAGGATTATGCGGTTCGACTTTTAAATTCAGAGTTACTGCCCCTGATTGGTGAAACTACATACATAAAGAGTAATATTCGTTTCCGCCTTATTTCTAGGAAACCATTGACTCGATTTCAATGAAACATTTTTGAAAGCTTCATAACAAAGAGGAGATGCACATATTGTCGGGATTACCTGGTCCGACCATTAGTTTCAGAGTTACTGCACCTGATTGGTGAAGCTATATACATACAGAGTAATATTCGTTTCTGCACTATTTCTTTGAAACTATCGCCTGGTTTTCAATGACAATTTGTGGGAAGCTTCACTACAAAAAGGAGATGTGAATATCATCGGTGTTATCCGGTTTGACAATTAGATTCAGAGTTTTTGTCCCTGATTGGTGAAGCCATATACATACAGAGTAAACAAAATATTTTCGGGGGGATATCAATTCAACGAATTTGCTTGTTTTCTTTTCTTTTCTCTTCTCTAAACGAACAGAACTACTGTTTATTAGATTTGGTTAATGACACAGAAAGTTCCCCACAAACAACTGCTATATCATCTACATATTATGTCAGACTAGTGAGATTGATTTTCAATGCAGACTAACAAGAATCTCATTTTCTCGTCTGATAGGATTATTTGCAATGCACTCTTGTGGTTTCAAAATTAGTAAAAGCAACTCAAATTATATCACTAAGATTGTTATCAGTGTGCCCACTTCATACGTAAATATCCATTTGACTTGACATCTATTTTCATCCTGAAAATCATCTTTATTCGATACCTTTATCGCAGTCTCATTTGCACTCCAGGTCTGTGAGTCACATAGTGCCAGGAGCAACGTTGTTAGAAATGAACATTTTTTCTTATCTAGGCCGTAGGTATCGTGTAGGGGAGACCGGGGCTATTTCGTCCCCCTAATTTCGATTGCTCATATTTTGAATTATATGAAAGTTATTTGGGCGTGATTTATATATTTAAGTTCGACATGCGAAAGCCTTTCAAACTGCGTCTGTCCTTTTTATATTTTTCTTATCAATAAAAAGAATTTCAAATTTTAGAATTTTGATCGTGGTGGCCGAACTTGCCCCATACATGGGGCAAGTTTGGCCCACCCTTGGGGCAAGGTATGCACTGACCTATAAATCCTTATATTTGATTTTTAGACTGTTTAAATTTAAAGGAATCTGTATACCACTTCCAAATGAAGGTATAAATTGAAAAAGCATTGTTATAACAGTCAAATCATCGCGAGTAAGGGGACATTCGGGATAACAAGTAGAGGCTGGGGCAAGTTCGGCCTGTGATTTTGAATTTGTCCATTTTTTACATTTCTGTTAGAGCTAGGTCTGAACAATTGATATATTCGGAGTCGCCAAGAAATGGCAATTCTAACAGCGATTATCCTTTTTATTCATAGGCAAGTTTGGTGGTGGCCGAACTTGCCCCAACCCCAAAGGCCGAACTAGCCCCAGACAGACCTGGTGTCAACATCACGCCATATCTTCTTTTAGATAACACGAACACTTCATCTTTAGTTTTAATATGAAAGAGGACTTAATTGTCTTCATAAATATACAAAAATGAAATCTGAATCCTGGCGCATATTACTATAAATTAAAACTTACATAAATGTGGAAAAATACTGAAAGTGTCTTAAAATCAGAATCGTGTTCTAAATTCTATGTTTTTGTATCAAAATTCGACCAAAAACCTTCTGCGAAAAGCTTTCGTCATGAGTGACATTAAAATCCGGGTCAGAGCTCTCTATCTCTGTCGACAGGCTCAAAAGAGCTACTAGCCGAACTTGCCCCGGGGCCGAAATAGCCCCGGTCTCCCCTACCACCAACCATTATTTAAAAGACTCGAAAATGAAATGACAAGAAAAAAAAAAAACATCGTTTGGCCTTATAGATGGTTTAAGGGTTAGATTAAAAAAGACAAATGTGCTCCATTTTCCAAGCCCACTCCTGTCTATCATTACAATGTTGGTCCCACAAAAATCAATGTTTGAGAGCGAGAGAACGCTGTGCACAGCTATAGTTAAAATCAATAACCTGGTTCCAATATACATGGCACCATGACTCATAGCCTCTCGTAGACTGCCGGGGTAATGGAGCGCGCTGACAGATGTTGTATCACGCTACTTTGTAACAGAGGACACAATTTTTGCATCGGCCTGCTAAAACTGAAAACTGTTGCAGACAAAATACAATAAGCACACACATTCAAATTACCATAACATAAAGAGGCCCTAACATTTTGATTTTTTTTTGAAAATTCTGTAGCTCTGTCTAAACATCTGACAATTGAGTTTTTTTTTGTAGGGAGTCCGGTGACAATATTGTCTATTATTTCTATCATATTAGATGAGCAACAATGATGTTACGATGATCGACATCATTGATCTGAAAAGACCCCCAATAAATAGTATCGGCATTGTTACTCAGTGACTGTATTGAGTATGAGCCTAGGTCTGGAAAACAGCTGCTGTGACATTTGAACCAAACATGGATCCAGAACAACCTGTTTATAAAAACTGTCTGATCAAGATCCGTGTTGTCCTATATAATCTTCATGATTACCTTTACCAACTCTAATAGAGTCCTTGAGTACTGTCCAGATTCTGAGCGTAAGAGAGGTGAAGACTGAAGACATTCTAAATCTTTTATTTCAAAACTAAACCCTATGTTGTAGGTACTCACTAGAATTCTAAAAAGTACCCACAAAAAAGGGCTTGATAAACATTTAGTGAAATATTACAGATTTCATTTCACGTGTCGCAGCTTTAGCTTTTATAATAATAAATTATACGCCTATGCCTTTTTAAAATAACAATCCATTGACATTTTCTTGAATACCTGTTATATCTGTGTACTATGATAAACGTCTTTATGAAGAATGTTACGCTCTATGCGAAATATGAACCCATAATTTCGAACAAAGGTCAGTGTCAGGTCAAATGAAATTCGTAAAACAGGTAAGAGACTAGGCTCCCCAACTAGCACCTTCACGGTGCTCTGTATTATCAGTTTTACATCTTACTCGGTTTCAGTCAAGTGGAGCCTAGTCCAGGGACTGAATACATGTAGTTCATTTTGAAAGCCATCGTCCCATCTTATCTGTATCTCTGCAGATTGCATCCAATCACAATCTGATCAGGATCCATTTTGACCTAAAATACCAAACTAGACTGTTTTTCACATCCCGGTCCATAGGTTATTTCAGTGCCGAAGATGCATTTCTAGCACACAACCCTTTCCCAGACGACAAAAAAGAGGACAGGTCCACTTTTAGAGGTGAAACAGACGGGAGTATGTGGATTTTAACCCTTTCCCAAACGACAAAATTTTGGACTGTTCCAATTTGGTAGGTGGTGCAGACGACAATTTCAAACAGATGAAATTCTAAAAATCTTTCCCTTTTATGTTAGAAAACATTGTGGAAAATGAAGAAATTGTCACAAGCAATCTCTTCATTTTCCACAATCTTTTCCCAATCCATTTTTGCAAGGGGGTCGAAAGGCGTCACTGTGCAGTAATGGGTTTTAAATTTTTAATATCAAAATAGTAGTTTCCTTGTAACTTTATTTACATGTTTAGCCCAAAGGCTAGATAACGGACATAACGTATCAAAAAGTGTCAAATGGTCAAACGTTGATGTCATAGAACGTATAGATTACGCGAGTTTGATATTTGAAAACAACGGGCTATTTTACCCCTAAAACAGACGACGAAGTTGTACAACGTGAAAGTTACAAACTGCAACTGCAGACGACAAAATAAATGGTACGAAATCATACCGTGGTAAATGATATAGTGAATATCTTAATGGCCCGACATGATAAAACGGTTGTTGTTAATTAGATAAGAGAAAATAAGATCAAGGTGAGATCAAAGTCAGATGAAAATCAGATAACATCCATTATTAATATATGCTGAGTCAAAAAAGAAAGTGTGCAGAAAGAATAGCCGGAATTTCTATCGTAATTGTGAATATTGATATTATAATATTGGTATCAAATTCAAGATAATTCAATTGCCTATAAGTAGGTGTCTTTTTTTAATTGTGTGAAATGGATTTTTTCTTGTGTTTTCTTAAGATATTTGAGGTAGGGGTCAATTTCGAAATTCACAGAAGTTGTTGACGAACGTAAGGCTATTGAATAATGCACAATTCTTGGGATTTGTGCTTCAATATTTATTGTGACATGTCTTCAATGAATGACGGCAAGCGTCTGTGGTCTCACTGATCGAACACAACGTTTCATTTCATCGTTTGGAATTTCATTGCTTTCATTTTGCAAGATGTATTCCAGACCATGCAAATTCTTTAATTGGACCCTAAATTTTGCGAATCTCATGCGGAAGAGATGTTCGGCCCTACACCACACTCATGACTAATTTTCACGCGTCCTGTGCCGATGACGATGTGGCTAATGCAGATGTAACGTAAGATTTAGGCATTATGATAATGTGACAAACATATGGTCTCAGATCTCTTACGGGCCGTCTATCTGCCCTCCTCGAAATCCAATGTTGCTTACATATGCTTATTTTAATGAACGGCCATAAATGGTGCAATTTTGAAACGTTGACGTAAGGACGTCAACGTCACGTAACGATCTTGTCTAGTCATTCCTGCAATCGGGATATCTGATCGAAGCCTATCAAAAATGTATCCTTTGTATAGGAAACATGATTGCAAACGCCTAAAGCCTCAGAACGATGACATTTAAACGGCAACGACACATTTTACGCCGGTTCAAGACAATAGCAAAACTAACGTGTGAAATTTGTCGTGTTTACTAAGACGTATCATCTTTGGCTATTCAGCATTTTGAAATTTTAGGTTTGATTTAGCTTTTATACACTTTGAATACAGATTTTAGACGATAAAAGTTGTCATGAAACGTTTGTTTTGATAACCACGTGCAAAAAGGTGCTTACAACGTTTGGCGATATGCCAGACAATTTAATCATCCAAAGTTGCTTCCCATGGCAATAGATATGAGAAAGTTGATAGTTTAACTCCGTGTAGAAGTTTGGTGAAGTTAATTACAGCGGTTACCTAGATATAGGCCTATAAAGTAGAAGTATGCACACTTTCTTTTTTGACTCAGTATAGATTAACTGTGTACAACACTTGTTATTTAGTTACGAAGATCTAGTAGAATGCTAATCAAATACACAATGTACCATTTATCGACAAAAAGCATTTTTTATTCTTCTTTAGCCAGACTGAAAAGAGTGCACAGGACGACAAGAACCATTTCGTTGCCCCACTTTCATTTTACGTGTCAATGATGAGGCACATATCTGGCCCGTAGAAAGCATGGGGGCGCTCAAACCTAGCCCTATGTCTTAATATTGGGGCGGGGGGGGGCGGGGCTAAATTAGATTTCCCAAATTTTCCAGAGTAAAATAATGAACATTCGTCATTTTTGGCCCACTTTGTTTGTGTGTGTGTGTGGAGGGGGGGGGTGTCTACCTCCTATACGCGCCTGCATTTTGTAGGATATGCAAAAAAAGAAAGACCTGTTAATGTTAATGTGACAAAGAATTTCGTCATTTGCCACAACATAGGCGGATACAGGATATTTCCAGGGGGATCCAAGCCCTCCAGGATTTTTTTCAGGGGTCCAAATCCAAATGATGGCTTTAGCCTAAATGTGTCAACTAGATAATTATGTAACGTTATACTAACGTTATATATAGTCAAAATTTGATTTTCGGCCAATGCCGGGGGGGGGGGGGGGGGTTCCGGACTCCACTCTAGATCCGCCCATGTACGATATTTTCTATCCCAAAAGACCTTTTTTTAGAATTTCATGCACTTGAAACAGTCGTCTGCAAAATCTTTGAATTTGGACCAGTCTAAAATTTTGTCGTCTGTTAGGCCCATAATATGTCGAGGATAGGCTGCAATAATAGATAAGGATGTAGTCTAGAGCTATGTAAATGAAATATTCTATATCCTTAGGCCTAATGTTTTAATAAAGCCTATATAAATTCACCAGTTTTTGTTTACATAGTAACGGATATTACCAAATGTGAAGGTCACTTACCGCTCTCATACACCTCCTCCTCCCCATGACCCAATTCATCCCCCTCCTCCAACATCCCTCCTCCGCGCCTGGATGCTAATCCCCTACAACCCCCTGTCAATCCTTCAATTTGTAAAATATTCCATTATTTTGTATTTCCCCACCATACGTTAACAAACTATGTTGCTATTATCTAGCTAGCAGACGAATTCGTGTGTTTACACGGAGATTGGAAAATCCATACGAGAACACAAAACGTGGCATACCACCAATATCATAGCGGGTCACGTGATAGATAATATAATGTATGATGATTGTACATTGGTAATAAGTTAACTGTTTCATTAACAGGCCATATGGTTAATGGTTTCGGAGGTTGGTAATGAATTTCGTGCTAAATATAGACTGGGTTTACCTTATGTATTGATAAACCGCCGATGTTGTTATAAAACCTCGTAACTACCGCTTGAATCAAGTCGTACTTACGAGATGTTAAAACAACACTCATGAAATAGCCTACAACAGTTAGGCCTACTGTTTGGACGAAATTAAGTCATATTTAACAGAATAAAATGGACCCCTATTGATTATTTACAGCTAGAATAAATAGATCTAGATCTAAACAGGAAATCATCAAAAACTGTCTATTAGCATTTTTTCTTTCCCATGAATGGTAACTTGTGTCTAAACCAGGTCTTGTTTTGGAAAGGGTTAACTTGCCATATGGTTTGCGGTTTCGGAAGCTTTTATTTACGAAAATTTACAATTAATAGATCTACATGTACCAAAGAAATCCTTGAGGAAAATGAGAAAATGCTGAATATCAGCATACCGGTAAGTTTTATTATTTTCCCTCCAAGTTTTCTGAAGTAAGCCTATAGGCTAGTCTGGTTCCCTGTCGTACTATGTATTTTAGTACGTCAGGCACTCACTAAACATGGCTACCCCCAGTGGTGTAATTTAATTACAATGATATAGAGCAAAGTTCTTTAATTTTGTGAGCAGGGAAGGGTCATTAGAAGAGCAGATAGGTTTCGATATATTTTTAATACTAGCAATAAAAGTTTTACATGACCTCAACGCTAACACGAAATAAAACGGTTTCAAATTATGTACATGAAAACTATATAAAGGCAATTTGGATGAATCTTCTATCAGTTGTCCGGTTAGCTCAGGGGTAGAGCGTCTGACTTGGGTTACAGAGGTCCCGGGATCGAATCCCACGTTGGATATATATTTTTCTTCCACTTCTTGTTTTAATACATTTTCTCAAACCAAACTATTCTAGAAATCATTAAAATGCAATTAAAACATAATTTGGTAATTGTGTTTTTATTACATCTTTGCAATCTCTAGAACCAGTTGGTATGAAAAATGTAAAAAGAAAGGGGGGGGGGGGGGTGACTAAAATATGTTTCATTCCTGGGATTCGAACCAGGGACCTTTAGAACACTAAGCAGACGCTCTAACCACTGAGCTAATCGGACTTCTGTTTAGAAGACTATCCAAATTGCCTTTATTGCACGGCCCCTCAGGCCGTGCATAATAAGGTGATTTTGGGGATGTCAGTGGTGTCGGATATAAGCTAATATAATCCTTTCTGTTCTCAATGAATTGTTATCTCCATAATCAATGGCTATGTTCATTTGAGAGGCAAGGATATTTATATAAGTAAGAGTAAAGAAAGGATGTTTATCACAAAAGTTCGTTAAAGGATCTTTCTGTTGAGTTTATTCTGTGTTTCGAAAATGAAAACTCCCTTCTATTTCTAGCCTATCGCATAAATTCCGTTTTATCTTTTAACCATTAATCACATTAACAGCTTTGAGGGGCGTTCAGAATGTATCCCGTTTGTGCTGTAATGCATAGTACGCAATTATTTTTTTATTTAACCTTTGCCCTACTGATGTTATTGTTTGTCTCAAGTTTTCATCATATAATCAAGCAGAAAGCAGCCAATATGTAGACTAGGATCAGATTGCATTGCTGACTAGACTGATCTTAATCTATATTGTCTACCGTAGCTTTGGTCACATCAGGAATATCATGTAAATAATAGGAAGGTTTAAAGCTTTAATTATTTTGTTGTCTGCAACAGTTTTGGAATTAGAGCAGTAAACAAAGGTTCGCTTTTTGGAAAAGGATTGCACAGTGGGAGTGGTGAGCTATGTAGGACAATGAGGTGACCGAGCGTGACTGGGTCAATCCAGAGCTCCAGAGATAATTTTTTAACTCTTTCTCAAACATAACATTGTGTCTATGTCTTTGTTAATCCTTTGACAAACAATGAAACTTCAGTTTGAAATGTGCTGCAGATGACAAATGGATATTAAAAAAGAAAGGATTGGTGTAAAATGTAGCACTGTAAATATTGAGGCAAAGAGATGTAGCACTGTAAATATTGAGGCAAAGAGGGAAATAATGATATTGTGCATTTACTTCTTTTGCCGCAATGTTTCGTCAACTCCGTTCCTATAAGGAACGTCAACATCAGGTATTGTTCGTGATAGGAATTTTTTAGATAAGATTGAGAGAGAAGAAGATTTAGTTATTTCGATAGTCACGTCAACTAGGCCTACCAGTCTAAAATATTCGTAAATTCTTTTACAAATTTTCATCAACACTATACGGGAAGTAACAAACAAAAAGGGGGTAAAGAATATACCCCTGCAAAAGAAGTTCAAGAACTGTTCTAGAATGTTCTAAAACATCAGCTTTAGAACCTTCTAGAACCAGTTCTAGAATCAGTTCTTGAACCCAAGTTCCTGAACTGAAGTTCTAGAACTGTCACTTAATGTTCTACAACTTAGTTTTTAACTAGTTCTAGGACCAGTTCTTGAACGTTAAATGGCATTTCTAAAACTCAAAAGTTCTAGAACTGATTCAATAATTAGTTCAAGAACCAGTTCTTGAACGTTAAATGCAGTTTTAGAACTTACTGTTCTAGTACTGGTTCTATAACCAGTTTACTTCACAATATGTGGGTGGGAAAAGGTGAAAATAAACATTTAAAGGGGGGTCCTGGGACCTAAGTTTTCCAATAATATTCGTAGTATAAATAGATAACTGACACGATTTAAAAACGCAAAAGGGTACTTTTACAGATGGTATCTACTACAGTCTACAAAACCGATGTATAGCCATGTATAATTGTAAATGTTACAATTGTTAACATAACAGGGCAGAATATGACCTTTACAGCCACAAATAATGAATGAAAGGACGTCAGATTATGCCAAAATGCATGTTGAGTCAAGAGCCTGAATCGAACAGGACAACGACAACAAACTCAGTGTTTTCACATGCGATTCTTCACCGTGTCACGATGTATAGGCCGCCCGCGATTACCAACCATGGAATTTGCTGTACACTGGGCCGTCAAAAATCTGTTGCGTTAGTGACGTTGACGTATACAATTGTGTTGACGTACAGTTTTTACATGCGACTGACCGGGACATGGGCGGTCTCTAAATGTTCCCATGTCGTTTACACGTCACACTAATCGTGGAACTATCGATTCGGCTACATTAAAGCGTCTAGCTATCTTCATTTGCGAAACACGGCCGAAAAAAGCCCCAAAACTCGGTCTCTTTTTCCAAAAATAAGCCTGAGCATTTTGTACACAAACTTTTTTCGTAGTTCTCGTATGTTTTCAATAAGTAAATCAAAGTGACAAATTGTACACAAAAAATCTGAATGATTAAACACGTGGTCTGAATGCAGGAGCCACACGAGCATTTAGTGATGGGCGGTTCGGATGTCCGGACATGCTAAAGAAAACAAGACAAAATTGCCAGGGCGTGAAGTGTTTAAATTACTGTATACGTCTCCCAAAATATGAGGCCGATCGAGGCAATAGAAAGGGAATGGTTAATGAAAACGTGCTTTGCGTTTTTAAATCGTGTCAGTTTACATAAAGGGGACATCTTTTGCCGAAAATTCTGAATCAAACGGACATTTGGTTTGGTGTATATTGTACATGTTTATTGAAAGTTGGTGGGTAATTCTATTCCGGAGCTACCCAAGGTTCTTATTCATTAATTTTCTAGCTATATGTAAATAATTGGCGATTTTTTTTTAAAACAAAATGCTTTGTATATGAGCCCATGTTAACACGACACGAGGTCCATTTGCTTGCTTAAGAGCAATTTCAAAATAATAAGCATTTTATGCAATCTTTCAATTTTTTGTATATTTTCATATCCCAGCTTTGGGGAAAATTGATTTTATTGGGGGTTTACGCCGTTTTCAACTTTTATGGTCATATTGCGGCGGCTGGAGCACCTAACCGTGGGTTCCTGGTATTTCTCGCACCAGTACAACCACAATATCCAAACCGAGACTCCAGCTGCTCTCTCACATAGATGATTCACACCCATTGGTGAGAGACAAATGACTTTTTGTCAAATGTCAGAATGGATATTGGCCGGGCCGGGGTTCAAACTAGAGACCCCTGGATTGTTAGACTCCGATGTAACCGACTGGGGAAAACATCAACACGTTTCTATATTAAAGCGACATATTGGAATAATATTTTAGGCCAGTACTAAAATAATTTGTCAGCGCAAAGTTATTAGGAATTTTGATAGCTAGTCGGGAAAACGAGTCATGGGCCCTTTAATACACGACAAGAGGACCGTGATGGTTCTACATCGCTCACCTGAACCAATATGATATGAGACACAGTTTTTGTTTGAATCAATGGATATTTGTGATTGTAAGACTGAAAACAAACTTATGGACATCAACTGTAATTCATCCACTTAGGTCAATATATCTGGTTGTGAAGAGTGAAAACAAAGTAAAAAACGAGAATTTTGTTAAATTCAAAGGCAGATAACTCAGCAACTGTTTGTCTAATTTTGCTGAATTTCAAACTCATCCATCATCTTATGGTAATCAACCATTATATCCAAGATCCAAGTTTTGTCTTGATTGGTCACCATTTGTGATTGCTAGAGTAAAAACAAAGTCGAAAACAGCAATTTCGTCAAATTCAAGTATTATTATAACTCACTACTTTTTCATCCAATCAGACTGAAATTCAAAGTCATCTAAGATCTTATGGTCACCAACATAATGTTTAAGTCTTGATTGGTCGATAATTGTAAAGGCCAGAGAGTAAACAAAGTCGAAAAACAGTCAATAACAACAATTTTGTCAAATTCAAGGGCATATAACTCACGACTTTCTCATCCAATCACACTAAAATTCAATGTCATGCAGGATCTAATGGTCATCAACATTATGTACAAATTTTATCTTAATTGGTCACTTAATTGGAAGATGCTACAGTGTAAACAAAGTCAAAAACAGTCGAAACGGCAATTTTGTCAAATTCAACGGCATATAAATCATGATTTTTTAACCGATTAAGCTGAAAATCAAACCCATCTGACATCTTATGGTCCTTAACATTGTGGCAAAGTTTTGTCTTGATTGGCCATTAATTCTAGATGCTAGAGAGTAAACAATGTCAAAAACAGCAATTTTGTCAAATTCGAGAGCAGATAACTCCAGACTTTCTAGTCCGATCAAACCAAAATACAAGATCTAATAGTCACTAACGTTGCGTCCAAGTTTTGTTTTGATTGGTCAATAATTGTAGATGCTATAGTGTAAACAAAGTCGAAAACAGTAAAAAAAACCGACAATTTTGTCAAATTCAAGGGCAGATAACTCAATACGTTTTGGTCCAATCAAACCAAAAATCACTCTCATTTGAGATCTTATGGTCCCCAACATTGTGTCCAGCTTTTGTATTGGTTGGTCATTCAAGGGCAGAAAACTCCAGACTTTCTGGTCCGATCTGACCCAAAATCAAACTCATCTGAGAGCGAATGGTCATACATATTTTGACCAGGTTTGGTCAAGATTGCCTAATATTTGTAGATGCTAGAGTGTAAACACCAAATTGTTGACAGATGGACGGACAGACAGACATACGGACGACAGAAAAAAGTGATCACAATAGCTCACCTTGAGCACTTTGTGCTTAGTTGAGCTAAAAACCCATGACAAATTGTGGAATAAACTACAAAATACATTTTTTCTGGATTTCCTTCGCACAGAAAGGCATAAATGATTACTTAGCTTAAAATTTAGCTGGCCTCAGAAGAAAGTACTAGCGACCAGGTTTGTCTGTTTTCTGCCCGTCTCTCTGCTCGTCTATAATATCCAGGTTTACACTCTAGAATCCACAAATATCATTAGATCTTCTCCATACTTTGTCAAAATGTGTATGGTCAAAAGCCCTTGTGTAAGATTGATTTTGTAGAAATCTGTAGAAAGTGCTGCGTTATATGCCCTTGAATGTCATAAAATGCCATTTTTGACAATTTTGGCGTAATACATACAAATATTGCACAATCAAATGTAAAGCCAAAGAAAATGTTTGCATGTACGTCTTGGGTGAGTTAGATTTTATCCAGATTGAAAATGCAAATTCTGAGTTATCTGCCCTTGAATTTGGCAAAATTGCCTTTTTCGGCTTAAAGTGTTCAGTGGAACCTACTATGGTCACCTATCGTAAAACGGTCTGTCCTTTCACAATTTAAATAAGCGCTTAATGTTTTTAGGACTGGTGAAGACACATGATGCTGGTTGAAAGGGGATAAAGTAAAGTAGTACTGTTGATAGTCTAAAACTCTCTTACCATTACTGTAGAGTAGAGTACCAGCAGGGTCAATTTGTAAAACTATACATGTACTTCAAAGTAAAAAAATGCTTCTCATGTCAATTCACCCTACCAACTTTGTTAGCCATTATCTCCAAAAACAAGCCCTCACTATTTTTACACCTAGATAATATAGATATGATTGTAACCCTACCAGTTCACAGACATTAAAGAAATTAGACAGTCCTGGCGGCCTGGAAGCGCTCCACAGGCCTGATTGTTTGTCTTGTTGAATGCAATTTCAAAGGTTCAGGCTGCGCAAACAACCAAATGCATGCATGACCAAGCTAAAAATTACACACAAGTAAGATCGTACGGTCAGTAAGATTTCTGTGAAAGTTCTGTATTGATTAATTAATACTAATGGTTGTAAAAGTGAAAATGAAAGTGAAAATAAAGCCGAAAATAGCAATTTTGTCAATAGCAAGGGCACATAACTCATATAAAATTGAGATCAAGCTGAAAATTATACCAAGGCAAGATCTTATAGTCACCAACATTCTGTACAAATTTTGTCTTGATTGGTCAATATTTGTAGTTGCTAGAGTGAAAACAAAGTCAAAATAGAGTCGAAAATGACAATTTTGTCAATTTCAAGGGCACATAACTCATGATGTAAAATTCAGATTAAACTGAAAATTAATCCAAGGCAAGATCTTATAGTCACCAACATTCTGGTTCAGTTTTGTCTTGATTGGTCAATATGTGTAGTTGCTAGAGTGAAATCAATGTCAAAATAGAGCTGAAAATGTGATTTTGTCAATATCAAGGGCACAAAACTCATGATGTTGAGTTCATCTAGCTTAAAATTATACCAAAGCAAGATCTTATGGTCATCAACATTCTGTTCAAGTATTGTCTAGATCGGTCAATATTTGTATTAGCTAGAGTGAAAACAAAGTTAAAATAGAGCCGAAAGTGGCAATTTTGTCAATTTCAAGGGCACATAACTCATGATGTAAAATTCAGATCAAGCTGAAAATTATACCAAGGCAAGATCTTATAGTCACCAACATTCTGTTCTAGTTTTGTCTTGATTAATTAATATTTGTGGATTTTAGAGTAAAATTAAAGTCAAAACCAGCTATTTTTGACATTCAAGGGCAGATAACTCATGTTATTCTGATTAAATCCAAATTCTTTGAAAGAATCTGAGAGAGGGTCACCCAAGAATCATTCTTGTGAAGTTTGATTGAAATCCATCTGGTAGTTTCTGAGAAGAAGATTTTTAAAGAAAAAGTTTACGGACGGACGGACGGACAGACGCACGCACGGACGCACGACGGACACACCGCCATGACAATAGCCCGCTGGCCTGTCGGCCAGTGGAGCTAAAAACTATTGTTTGATCCCTTGGAATTTAACCATAATGCGGAAAAGTTCGGGGCACACATTTATTTAGGCCGTGCTTCATCTTATGCTGCATCATGCAGCAATTTTGTACTTGTATAGTTTTTATGTACATAATTTAAAACCGTTCTATCTCGGGTTAGCGTTGAGGTCATGTAAAACTTTTATTGCTAGAGTTAGAAATATACTGAAACCTATCTACTCTTCTAATGACCCTTCCCTGCTCACAAAATTAAAGAACTTTGTTCTTTACCTTTGTTAAAATATCCGAGCAATGGACGTCGCCATTACTGGTGTGTGCCTGACCCAATAACGCAGTATTAGGGGCAGGTAAGCCAGACTAGCCTATAGGCCTACTAATAACATGAAGTATGGTTTGTTAGGAAAAGAGATAACATGCCATATGTTTAGCGGCTTCGGAAGCAGGATTTATGATCGATTTATTAGAAAATCTTTTTGTTGTTTTTTATTTGTTTATTTTAACCCTTACCAAAAGAACCGAATTCACCGAAAGGAAAGTAGTAGGTTACTAATCTACAATATAGACCTACAGACAGCAACATAATTGTTAGATCTAGATCTACAGCTTGTTTTAAAGTACTAAAAATGGAAAGCATTGAGAGAAAAGAAGAAAATATGCCTACTGGCTGACCACATCAGAATGCTTACATTTCTTTCGATAACATAATTATGCTGTCATGTACAATATTTCCTGAATTTAAAAGGAGTCCCAAACCAGTGTTTGGTTCGGAAAGAGTTAAACACGCAGGCCCGTAGGAACATGATGGGACTAGCGGGACTCCGCCCTCCAAAAGTTGGCAAAGATGTTCCTTATTTTACACTGAAAATTTGGGGAAAATCCAATTTAGCCCCCCCCCCCCCCCCACCCAATATTCAGACACGGGTGCTTGAGCCCACCAAATATGAAATTGCTTGAGGGACTACGGGCCTGACACGTAATTGTTTCATGGCCGTAACAGGCATACATGTATTAACGGAAGGAAATGAGTCGTTAACGATAGAAAACGTGTATTATGAAGTAAATTTACGTGCAGTTTCTGTCCCAGTTTGCACTTAGTTGTTATTGATAAGGAGAGACGTTCCGGCGTCAAATTTTGGTTTTCACTATGACCACATTTTTGCACAGTTCAAAGTAGTCATGATATTAAGCCAGTACAAGTATCCAAATAAGAAAAAAAACTTTTATCTTTCGGTATTACAAAGTTAAAATGTGCTTTTATTTCTTTTGATCGTGATCAAAACTGTAAAAGTCGAACAGTACAATAGATTTAGATATACAACGTGATAATCTTAGAGCGGTCGCCAACTAAATCAGCCATTTTATATTAAAATTTGTGCAGCTAGTGACTCGTGTTGGGTCGCGTGTCAGTAGGAAAATGATAGAAACACATAGTTGGTACACCAGTCAACGCAATATAGGCCTACATGACATTTATCGTTAACGACGTTGACGATAAACAATTTGGTCCCAAAAGGGACGCAATCCAATAATGTACAAAAGATACAAAATGTATTAGTTATTTACATTATCCGTTTCTAGAAAAATATTCTGTTTGTTTAACAAAATCCTTACTCATACTCACCCACTGGTGGTGAACTAAAACAATTTTCGCTACAACAAGGTATAGATATTTTGCGTTTAAATGTGAGTTTATAGTTTTTTTTCTAATGACAATGAACTTGTTCTAAAAACAGACCGGGTTTACCGTTTTGTATTGACAAACTGTCGGTGTTATTACAAAATCTCGTAACTACGGCTTCGATAAAGCCGTAGTTACGATATTTTATAACAACACAGACGGAATACATTGATCGCGAAAAAAACTTCCCTCGCTTTGGCCGAGTTCACCGCCAGTGTCACCGCTTTATACATATCGTTGTTCTATAATTCATCTAAATCTTTGTCAGCTAGCTTTATATTGATAGGATGAAACATCCTGGTCGGAATGTCAAATTATTCTCAAGAGTATGACATAATTTTATCAATTATTTCGTGGGATAAAGGGAAGCCACCATATACCGATTTCCCTTTGGATTGAGAACAAGTAATTTCCCTTTAAACCTTTTTGTGGAGCAGTAGCGCCATATTACTTGCCATTGAAAAACTGCTTGTCACATGGTTGTAATGCAAGAATTGGCAGTATTGTTCAAACTTACTTGGTGTGAATGCGGTGACTATGAAGAAGAATCAAATTGGATACCAATTTTGATCGATCAAAGTCTCTTACCGGTGTCTTTTACAGAGGTATACAAACTATTCTAGTATCAGTTATTATTTATAAATTACCATTATAATAGATTCACAATTAAACGAGAATAGATACGGTTGTCTTGCTTTAATTTTACGTAGGTAAAGGTAGTAGTTCTACCTAAAAATAAACCAAAACAACCGTAAACGATTCTCGTTTAACTTTGAATGTATTATACCCACAGTGTAGGAGCGGAAGTGTGTGAAAGCTTGTCTGTGAGTGATAGCTTGTGTGTCTGAAATGCAACTTGGTAAACACCAGCGGTTGACCAGCGGTAAGAAAAAATTAATGATTAATAATTATTTCAACATATATCTTATATTTTGTTGTAATGTCGTAATCTTGAATAAACATGGAAGGCATCGTCCTCATATGCGCCCGGTCTGAGCTGTTTAAACCATACAAAATGCCTTGATCATTTGGATGGGAAAATTGGAGCATGATTTTCACCACATAAAATTGCCATTTTTATCGCTTTTTAAACATTCATCGTATTGTTTATTCCCAAAATTAAATGCCTTTTTGTATGTATTTTTTCACTAAGAACATGATTCAGACGAAATGATGTCCATTCCAATAAAATTCCCGATCTAAGTGTCCGCGTTTTGACAGTTTTTATGTACAATCGTTTGGCTAATGACAATTCCCTTATGAATTCATTGTACAATCGCTTACAAACAGTTTGTAATGTCACTTGCCTATATTGCTTGTTCATTTTAACTTGAGATATTTGCATACTGATTTCACGCTTCAGGTATTATCGATTTGAATGATAAGATACCTTTGAAATATAGATTCTATTTTCGCATAAATTCTAAATTGGCTATGTGGCGTATTGGATAGCGCGTTGGGTTCATGATATAGAAGATCAAGGTTAGAAACGAACCAGAATCTTTTATTTCTTCTTTTTACTATATGTGCTTTACACAATTGATATACTTTCTTTGTTTTTATTTTTATTTTTATATGTATTTAAAATTTCTGTTCATTTCAGTTGTATATTTCATTATTTTATTAAATTATTTCATTTCAAACATAACATTCCAACATCTAAGTTACATCTCGTCATCAGTGTCAGTAGCACTGGTGTCCGTAGGGCACTCGTCTGCTGTGTCGGTATCTTCCGTGTCTGATCCTGTGATATTTATGATAATGGGAACTGGCTTCCCAAACTGCCAAATTTAGGACTGATTACCATTGAGAGTAGTTGCAGACGACAAAATGAGTTTATTTGTGAATTGCAGTTGCACCTTAGAGCAAGGAAAATATTGAGGCAAAAGTAGAAAAAATATTTATTAATAATAAAAAAAAATAGTCACCTTCTGAGATTCGATCCTTGACCGTCAGGTCTGAAGTCAGAGATACTAACCATTACACCACAGACTTTGCATGAGGAAAGACCAATATTTAACGCTAAATAAATATTCATTTCAATACAATCGTGACCCAATATGACCCGAATATGCAAATATCTCGGGTTAATTTGAACGATTAATATTTCACACGGATTAAAATATCAACACAAACACGAAATTTCGGTTTATCTCCTTTAATTTGTTATCCAATGTTCCATTGGATAGGCTTCTTTCTTTACCTATATTTCAAAATTCCTTTTAGAGTGATGAATGAAGTTATATAATAGCAACGAATTTTGTGCTAAACGTGTAGACTTGGTTTGCCAAACGTTATGTTTTGATAAACCGTCGGTGCCTTTTTGAAAACTCTTGACTACGGCTAGAATCAAGCCGTACTTACGAGATTATGTAACAATAACTTCGAAATAATATTGTTTGTCCGAAATTATGTCACTGTTTACTAAATATAATTGTGCTCTATTCTACATCAAACTATGTGCCGTGACGAAAGGTTACTGTATATTCCAATATAATTATGTAAATTGGCAGAGAAGCATAATTCTTACTGAAAGATGGCGAATAATAACACATTTGCTGTCCGCGGTGGCCGTGATAGTACAGTAGCTGTCTACAGATAGTATTACGTCGATTTATTTAAGGAAAGTGGGTTCGAAACACGTATTTCTATAAATCGACCCCCCCTTTCCCCGCCAATTTAGACTCGCTAATTTTCTAACATTCACAGGTCGTTGTCATATTAGAGATTTACGGATTAGTACGAAATGGACTACGAAATGGAAATGGAAATGAAATCAAGGGGATGTGTCAGTGTACTTGGAATATGGTGGCAGGTCACTCATATTTGCCTCTAAGTGACTTGAAAAGAAAACTGGATTTGACGTCCATAATAGAAAACGCATGAAACAAAATTGAGACAAATTAGTGAAATGCTGATAACCACAAAAACACGATCTCGTGATCAGTAATAGAAAATACACGGAAAAACATCGGGAAAAAAGATTAAAATGCTGATAACAACAAATCCTATCAACACCCACTTTGTTGTCTGATTGACCAAGTACCATGTAACTTTATACCACTGCTTTAGGAGGTGCCACATTGTTGTTAGACCAAGGAGGTCAAAGGTCAGGGTCGCAGCATTGCTTTACATTCACTTTTTAGTAATAATACGTAGGGTAGGTGGGACCAATGCACTGTCTGCTTGTCAACAGTTTTAGGGTAGTCCAAATCAAAAGGACCTATGTGTGTGGGGGGCAGATATAGGCTCGGTTAGGGTGTTGTGGTAGTACTGGTATGAGAAACATCAGGAATCCATGATTAGGTGCTCCGTGATATGACCTTATCAGTTGAAAACGGCGTAAACCCCCAATAAACCAAACTAAATCAATAGGTGTTGCAAACGGCAAAAATGTCTTGCAAAAAGGCAGAAACATTGTATCTAATAGACGATAAAATATTGAGAAAAAACGAGAACATCCCGGTTTTCAGCAATTTTTTCTTCTGTCTTATTGTTTTGCCCAGCCTTTCCACTACGGACAAAGTTTGTTTGCAGGAAGACGGAAGTCGGATTTTTTTGTGAATGGTGTTTGTCAGTGAATTTATATACTGACCCACACTTCTAACATAATCCTATTTCTGTGTATATTTTTGTACATGCGAGTATTCTTAAGATTTATTAATCTATATACTAAGTGCTACAATAAATGCTTAAATAATCATTTTGGATTTTTTTCCATACGAGTTAGCTTCAAAGCAGACACAGCACGTGATACACGACTTTCTAAGGTGAAAATGATCATCTTGATCATGCACAGTTGGGTCATAAATGCAATGTATCTCTCTTGAGATTACACAACGCGTGAAATGAACATGTTATATACAAATTCTGTGAAACGTTTTGATGTCGTTCTGTATAAAATTTATCCCTCTACACGCCTTTGTTGTATGCCATTAAGGTAAGGCCTGTGTAATCAGTTATTGAACGAAATCTGAATGGTGCGAATCGACGATTTTAAACGATTCTAAGACGATTTAAAGGGAAGTAATTTTCGTTGCTCTAAAATTTTGAATTTTTGACTTTCGTTGGAATTTTTTCCAACTCTTCATACAATTCAGAAACGTTTTCACAAAAATTGTTTAAAATATTCCCCGGAAATCTGAGCACGCTAAATTATTTCCGTTGTTACGAAAACAGGCGATATTGATTCTAACGGTACTTTGAAAATGCTCGGACTTACGGACGTCAAGGAATAAGTCGAAATATAACGATTATACCGGAAGTGCATTACCCAGGCCTTACCTTAACCCTTTCCCAAACGGCAAAATTGTAGGGTGTTCCAATTTGGAAGCTGCTGTAGACAACAAAATTGAAGAGAGAGATATGTGTACAATACAGCACAGAAAATATTGAGGCAAAAGGAGAAAATGCTGGTAATCAGCAGTTTCTTCTTTTGCCTCAATGTTTTCCCAAGCCTTTTCTACGTCAAAACCATGTCTTGTTTGGGAAAGGATTAACTTAGATTTTAACGTTAATTTTGTAATGCTTCACTGAACACCAGAGCCGTTGCTCAAATCCACGGAATTGATGCTGCATGTGAAACTCTATTTCATTGCACACTATTCATCGAACTAGGCGTTACCAATAAGCTTGCAAAATTTAGACACGATGATGATTTCAGACCTTTTATACGCGAGATGCCTATATTTGGTATTGAAGCCAAATGTCCATGCTGTGGTTTCGTTTACTGGCATGGTCCGTATTTTAGTGAGATTGGTCAACCATGCAAAAATTATGACAAAGGTTTAGTCAGGTAAGGATTTTGAATCGATTTTCTTACCAGAAATAAATTTTAAGTAAGCGAGATCAAACATCGCATTTTCCGCTATGCATACACGAGTTCTTGCCTTTTCCTGGATGATTACTTAGCTTTTTTCGACATGCACATTGACACCGGTGAGTCAATACTCAGAATCAGGAAATAGAATCCGCGCGTCTCGCGTAAGGAACAGATTGGTAAACATGACTGCCCGATTAGAGCCAAAAAGTGACCAGACGACTTCGAGAGTGCGAATCGAGCCAATCGGCCTTATACTGGACACATACGTCGTTAGATGATTATGTGGGATAGCCGAATCCGCCAGTTGAGAGAGCATTTGTTCAGTAATGAATCACGCCAAACAAATGAAATTTCCAAAAACGGACACAGATTTTTCGACGTATATTCGAGCGCTACTCAGACAGTATTGAAGTCGACCGATTTCTTCGGGATCGGTCATCGTTTAGAGCAGGATCAAACGCCACTTAAGGCAGATCTCGTCGTTTTTCGTAACTAATTTGTAGATTGCATAATTGTCCCATGCAGCTTGTATAATCTCACTCTCGACAGTTCAAATTTCGCTTCGTTCGATGCAAATGTGAAGGAAATATACAAATCAAACACAGCTTTGCATGGGAAGTCTCACTTAGTATATTATAGTGCCATATCACAAAGGATATACTAATATAATAAATAGAAAAAAGAAGAAAAAAGAAAGAAAGAAAGACAGCGTAGGGCTTGAACCAATGACCTCCGAATTTAGACAAGTTCGCTCAACAAAAGAAGGACGGGAACCATCCTCACGTATATTGAGATGCCCCCTCTCCCCCGTGAATTTATTTCGGTTTCGTATTCGTATTCCATTTCGTACTAATTCGTAAATCTCTGTTACGCCACAAAAGACACAACTCTTAACTCAGCTTGCCGTCCATGGAAAATGTCACGTGACTATACCGCGTGTATACTCAACGGATTTGGCTGGATAAAGTGTACAGTACGCGCATTTGATTGTGCCATTCGCCATGCTACGCACTTTTAAAAACCGTTAGGAATGCCTCGATGAAATCACTTTTCAGTGCAAAATCGTGTGTTTACAATTGTGATTTGTAAAATTATATATAACAGGAGATCCAAACAGGATATCTCACGGTACGGAAACTACAGAGACAGAGCCAACGGCTCTGCTATTCAAATCCTCTGGGGCGCTTCCGGCCATGTGTGGCTCTGTCTCTGGGAGCACGATTTTTGGACAAAAATATGTGAGTGTTCAACTTTGTTGTTCAATAGTTTTCCTTTGGCGCTTAAAAGCGAAAAAACGGGAATGTCATGCTCCCCTAAAACCATTTATCTGTCTCTTATGATTCTGTGGGCTTCAAAGTCGGCAGGGTTTTCACAGGATCATTGTCGTCGTGAGTCGACCCTATGTGATTTTTTATTGTGTACATCATGTATTTATGTACATTCCAACGGTAAATAGCCAATTGCTGCTGCCAAAACATGTTATATGCTAATCGATGGATGCTCTCGATTAGATATCCCTTACCCATGTCACAAAGCCTTAGAAATGTTTGACAAAAATAGAATTTGAGCAATTTCTATCGGTGGCTCTGTCTATGGCGGCTGGCTCTGTCTCTGGCGGCTGGCTCTGTCTCTGTGTACTTTGTTAAACAGTTCAATCCACCACAAAATTCGTGTCGAAATAATATACCTAATAGACTCATACACTCAATAGATCATAATAGCGTATGGCGAACGTTTCAGTCACTGATTAAATGCTTTTCCAAAACATGGGTAGATAGATCTCACTTAGGAGAAGTTCTGTGTACAAAAAGCGGTGGTGTATTTCATCATCTGTAGTGATAGATTTCTAATTTAGGACTGCTTAAATTCGAAATTATGGACACACATGCACCGATCCAGATGGGCGTCAGCCCCTCTTGAGAGAGAAATGTATGGATCTGCGCAAGGTTCTGCATGCGCAAAATGTTAATCATTGAAATATGTGAGAAAAAAGGTGAATATGCTGGTTATCAGCCAATGTAGAAAAGAATCAAAATTTGCATATCAAAAGTATCTTGAAGACATTTTAAATGTAGGTTCTATGCAAGATCAAACCAAAGACAAAGGACAATCACTTCCAACCAATAAAAAATCTACACTCTACTAAAACATCCAAAACAAGATTCTACTGGCATAGATACTATAAAATAACACAACAAACTGTACACTAATGACGAAAAAAAAACCCACGAATTCTAAATGAACAATTCCAATCTGTTTCCACCCACAAATCACCCTTGTCACTTAAACGCGTTGATGAAATAATACGTTCACACACAATTTAAAACACACTTGATGCATGTACAGAAATTCACCACCACAGACCCAGCCCTCATAAATCCAGGCACACCATCGAAATATCTGAAACCAGGATCAACAAATTGCTAAAATATCTGAACCTGCATAAAGCTGCTGGCCCTGATGATTTAAGACCAATTATACTAAAGAATTGTGCCAAGGAACTTGCGCCTATCATAACACAGCTGTATTAAGAAATCTCTTGAGACCAATTCTTTACCGAGCATTTGGAAAAAAGGAAAACGTCACCCCTGTATTCAGAAATAGTCCAACCCATCCAATTTTCGCCGGATCTCTCTCACTTGCATCTTATGCAAACAACTTGAACATATTAGTGCATCTAGTATAACTAAACACTTCGACAAAACATATTCTGCGACTTACAGCACGGCTGTTGGGGAAAAAGATACTTTCTGGCCCAACTCTTGGACTTGGTAGATGATATCCTCCAGTTCATAAATGAGGATAAAGCCAAGATGACTTGATCCTATTATATTTTTAAAGAGCGTTTGATATGGTAAATTATGAGAAACTGGTGTCAAAAATACATTGTTTATGTTATGAGATTATAGGTCACACTCTGGAATGGATTAAAGCCTTTGTAGACAATAGGACACAATCAGTGTTGGTCAATAGATCCATGTCCTGCATCATACCAGTTCCTTCAGGTGTTCCTCAGGGTTCGGTTTTAGGACCTTACTATTCCTTATCTATATCAATGACCTCCATGAATATGTACAATGCTCTAAAGTACGTCTCTTTTGTGATGACAATATCATTTACATACCACAAACTATCACATTCCAGTCCAGCCTCTTACAACAGGATCTACTCAAGCTCGAGAGATGGGAATCAGACTGGGACATGTCTTTTAATCATGCCAAAATACCAAGTCATACAGCTTACCAAGAGAAAGGCACAATTACCGACACTGTACTTTCTACATAATACACTACTTGAGATACACTCCTCAGTAAAATATTTAGGTGTTACAATCTCAAACGACTTATCATGGAATAACCGCTTGTCAGGCCCCAGCTCGAATACTGCGCTGCAGCATGGACTGCAGTCCGCTCAACACTCGGGAACATTGATTAACCAGATTGAATATGTGCAGCGGGGAGCAGCTGGCTGGGCCATGCGATGCTATGGTCCCACATTCAGTGTCTCCGCTATGTTAGATAACCTCTGTTGTAGAAGATCAGATTCGCGCGGTATTGACTTACGGCTGGTTAGATTCTATAAAATTGTCAATGATAAAGTAGTCGTCCCTCTTCCTCAAAATATTAACAAACCTGTCGGACCACTTAGAAATTCCCATATACTGGCATTCAAGCAACTACATACTAATATTTTCTTTTCTCGCAATGCATTAGACCAATGTCTTGTTTTGGAGAGATTAAATAGAAATATGTCGAATTACATTGGTGCAAAATGTTTCTTCATCAACACCTAATTTATCGCATGTAGTAGCTTTGAAATTGAACAGCGCCGAAATTTCGATGTTTTGGAAAGCGTTTAATCAGTGACTGAAACGTTCGCCATACGCAATATGATATATCGTCCCTTGACAGCCAGAAGTCGCTATCAGCAGTTTTTATAGTTTTGAGAAAAACGCGTTTAAAGTTTTAAACTTGTCTCTAAATTCACACAATTGCTGTATGTAAATGGAATTTTGCATAGTGGTAGATACGCCTCTGAAGATTGTTCGTATAAAATATTACATATCTATATTGAAAATTAAGGCCGTATTTGGTAAAAATAGCTGATAGCCACTTCTGGCTCCCGACATTTCTTCAGAAAAGTGTTGATTTGTGGCAGCTATCAGCAGACTTAATCCGTAGTTTTATCAATTTAACTTATCGTTAATTGGTTTTTTATTTACCATTTAACAAAAAATAAGTTTTGATTTATATTTAATGCAGTTTTAAGTTGTTTTTCTGGAAATGTCCTATAAATCACAAGGATGTATTACAAATCACTAATTTGTCTTCTTCTTTCTTTCGTCTTCTACTTGTTTTGTTTATAATTAATTGTTGCCAGTGCTGTCGTCAATACTTTAGAATTAAGAAGTCGTTTATCTGTACTTAGTATGGTGGAGTGAACAAAGGTAAACATGGCTTTGATGAATTTCAATAAAAAATTCTGAAAGAAGACGCACACAAAAATCTGTGCATAAAAAATGATTGTCTTTCTAAAACAAACATAAAATGATAATTTTGTTGATGTGTTTGTCTGAAAAATTGGTATTTTTAGATCATTGCTTAAGATTAATACCCATCTAATGTCGCACACAGATACAAATATAATCCGGTTGATCCCTGAAAAACAAATTTTCGTTTTTGAATGATGTGGCTTTATTTAACAATGTTTAAATGGAAAAGTAATGAGATAAACTTTTGCCACATACTAGTATACTTTACGAATTTATGAACTGGATTGATATTTAAGATTCATAGAAATATACATTTTGGTATTACTGAACTAGATTTTGTGCGTTACAAAAATACCCTTTAGATCCTACAAAAAAGAATGTCTGCAATTAAATTTTGCCGGATTATTAAACAAGACTGATTCTGACATTGATGTTTTAATCAAAGGAGTGCATTTTATTCATTTATAGCAATCATTGTATAGAACATTTTCAGAAATGAAGTTTGAAATTTTATACTGCCAGAAGGCGCTATCAGCATTCAAAACTTACAAAAAAGTAAAATTTGAGAATTGTTCATTCTGCATCTTAAATAAAAACACGATCAGTCAGACAAATGAAACAATTCTGAAGTTATTTGAGGCTCAGAATTATCAAAACACAGGGTGACAATATTTGTGATGGGGTGCCAGAAGTGGCTATCAGCAAAAGCTTAAACTCCACATTTTAAAACACCAAAATAGAATGTGTTCGGCTTATCTACATAATATCAAACACGTCTAGAATAGACATTTGAAATTGTAGAAGGCCAATGAAATAATAAAAAGATGCATATCTGATAAGAACTCTTGTATAATAGAGCTCAAGTATGGTATGTATGCAAGATATAGGTGATTGTTGATAGCTACTTCTGGCACCCCATCATCTGCTGATAGCTACTTATGGCAGCCAATAAATATGGCGGTTGCTGATAGCCCATAAATGTCCCTTGTCAGTTTTACCATTTATAGTTGGAATATGACAATAAAATTTTGTGTGTAGGTAGAAAACCATATTTACACCTCATTTATGCTAAAAAGTGCATTTCGGCCAAATGTGCTGATAGCCACTTCTGGCTGTCAAGGGACGATATTCAGTGTGCGAGTCAATAAGGCTTCGACACGAATTCTGTGGTGGATTAAATTTATCAAAATTAGCACGCAGAGACAGAGCCAGCCGCCAGAGACAGAGCCACCGATAGAAATTGCTCATATTTTATTTTTGCCAATCATTTCTAAGGTTTTGTGACATGGGAAAGGGGTGTCTAATAGAGAGTATCCCTCGATTAGTATATAACGTGTTTTGCCTTCGGCAATTGGCTATTTACCGTTGGAATGTACATAAATGCACGATGTAAACAAGAAAAAATCACATAGGGTCGACTCACGACGACAATGATCCTGTGAAAATCCTGCCGATTTTGAAGCCAACAGAATTAGAACAGACAGATAAATGGTCTAAGGGGAGTATGACATTCCCGTTTTTTTTTTCGCTTTTAAGCACCAAAAGGAAATTATTGAACAACAAAGTTGAACACTCACCTATTTTTGTCAAAAATTCGTGCTCCCAGAGACAGAGCCACACATGGCCGGAAGCGCCCCAGAGGATTTAAGCGGCAGAGCCATTGGCTCTGTCTCTGTAGTTTCCGTACCGTGTGTCTGTTTGGTTACAGTAAAAATAATCTTGGGTTTTCCAGGGTCATGGATGATGACTATTAATTGGTCCCTGTCAAATGTTGATATCGGTTAAAGCCGGATTTTAGCAGATAGACAAAGATTGAGACTTCAATTATACTTTAGTATAGTATTTCGTCGGTGTAAATCAAATACTAGGTTAGTTATGGAAGATTTTATAAAATTATGTCACGTGATTCTCCATCATGCAAAAATTTCTTATTTTCCCGACATTTTTTCTCTGTATCTTTTACGGGCGAGCATAATATCATGCAAATATCAGTCGAATATAATGCAAAAAGAGGTAAAGATGCATTTATTACAATCAATATGTGACATATGCAATTCAAGCCGTTGTACAAAAGTAAGTATTTCTGGTCAGGCTATTGTACAGGACTTGACAAACGATTGTACAAAAAATTATTTTTTAAACGGCAAAAATGGGAAGTTTTAGACGGTTTCCTAACCAAATAATTATATAAGTCTCAACACACACATATGCACGAGCTGTGAATGAAAATTTTGTCGCGAAATACCCTACAGTATGCATCTATTCGAGTGAAAACTGCGGTTCGTAACAGCTAAATCACCCGTTTTAGTTCATGCCCAAGTGAATCGGGCCTAAAATGACTTAAATCTAGAACCAATGGCTCCGATTGCTCTATAAATGTTACAGGGAATAATAAATAAAGAGATTGGTACAATGATCTGACAAAAGTGTTGTGTTTATCCAGAAAACCATTAATTCTTACCAATGTCAACCGCTGATGTTTACCAAGTTGCATTTCCTCGATGTACAGACACACAAGTTATCACTCAAAGACAAGTGTTCACACACTTCCGCTCCTACACTGTGATACCTAACAATGAGTAACTAAGCTTGCATAAACAAGACTGTCCCTATAAGAGCTACATATCTTGAGAAAACATTGAAACAAAAGAACAAAATGCTAATAACCAGCACAGACAAACAACTGGTTTCATCAATACCATTTTTTCAGTCTGCAGCAGCTTTCAAATTTGATTGATCTGAAAATATATAGTTTGGGAGAGAGTTAGCCTAAATCGGAGCGACTGTGACTTACCGTACATTAGTATTAGTCGCCCACATGTCAGGCAAACGCCCACAAGTTTATACTAGTGCATGCATCATGCGCTTGGATCACAAAGTGATTTCCCAAAAGGATGCATTGTCAGAATCGTTCAAGTACATGTACAATATTATCGGTAGGAAACGCAAACAGAACTAGGAGAAATATATATGGCATGATTCTGGTGCGCAAACCCTTCCGGAAACGGCGAAATTTTAGGCTTGTCTTAGAGTTGTAGCAAAAAGGTAATGAACGTTATAGCACAGAAAGTATTGAGGAAAAATGAATTATCTGGTTATAAAATTAACCAATTTTTCATAACCAGATAATTTATTTTTCCTCAATATAAAATTAACCAAATGCGTTTTTCTCTCATTGTTTTCACTTCGGACGTCAAACCCCCGCGTGTCTCTTTCGGGAAAGGGTTTAAACCATTCCCACATCACACAGTGATGCTTTTTGACGCACCAAAAGATAATTATATGCTTTTATATGAAAGCAATTTCTTCATTTCTTACCCCCCCCCCCCCCCCACACACAACAACAACAACAACAACAACAACAACAACAACAACAACAACAACATTAACAACAACAACAACAAATAATGTAAGATTCACTTTAAATTATGGTCAACATCTTTAAATTGGATAAAAAAAATGCCATCTGGTAATTGGTTAAAGACGCATGGTATTATTCATTTTATACTGTCTTAGAGAAAAGAAAGTATTTTAGACACGGTATATAGCTAAAAAGGAACGGCTAAAGTGGAACAGAACTATAGCTCAAGATAAATGACCTGGCAGAGCATCCCTAGCTATTACCTAGAGATGATATTTCAGTTATTTCGTTGTGAGCTATAAAATCGGTTAAGATTACCGTCAACAAACCAATGAGGTAAACATTTCCGGAGATTAACGAACGTCATTTTGTACCGGAAGTACGAGAGGATGTGTTTTTACGGATTACTATTACTACGTAAGGGATTTGTTATCATTTTCCGGATTTAACTTGGCACTCATGACAAACCGCCTTAACCCCGCCCGAATGGACTATAGTCTGGGCTACATTAAATTCAAAGGAAAGAGAAATAAACTAAAATAGAAAAAAATACCTACGTCAAATTCCGTTGCCAAGCATGACGCGAAAGAATACCTTAATGTTGTTGTACAAAAACGTCACAGTTCATTGATTCGCTACAAATTGTCTTTTGATTTATAAATACATTTTCCGGTACATTTGCCACAAGCCATAACAGGATATGATTATGATAACATTATGACGGACTAGATATCCAATTTCATGCAAAGCTAACGAAGCTAATAAGGACCTTGCGTCCGCATGTCCTCACGATGTCCTGCACATTGGTATGACACTAAAAAATAGGTAGGCCTACTTGTCTCGATTAATGACCTGGCAGGGTATCTCGAGTTATTATGTAGAGCCGCTGTGCCAGGGCATTCGTTGGGACCTATTAAACCTTCGTTACAAAACCCTAGACAAAGTTAGCCCTTTCAAAAGCAAGACCTAGTTTTGACCACTCTGATGTGGGACACTAAGTATAACATTGGGGGGAAACGGAAAATGCTGATGATAATTTACGTGCTCTATATAACGTACAACTAGCATGCTTTTACTGGCATAAGATTTGTTTTCTGCATATCCGTTGAATAACGGATATTTCGACGCAATTTTGGAGCCTACATGAATTCGAGAAAATGCGGTACTACAACCTGTAATAGGGAACATTTTTATCCATTTAACCGTGACGTGATTTCGTACAAACCATAGTATTACCGTAGATGTTACAAAATCTCGTAACTACGGCTTGATTCAATAGGCTCCAATCTCGACGGTCCCTCTCTGTCAGCTGCCTCAATATCATCTTGGGTCTTACCGGTCTGCGTTTGTAGCTGTGACCTGCATGTCAAGAGTACCTTTGATTGCCCAATTAGACTTTTACACGTGTCCGTACCAGCGAAGTCTCCTTTCCCTTAGGATCAGCTCCAGGTCTTCGAGTCCAAACTGTTCACGTGACTTGCCTGATCTTATGTTGGGATATCCTGGGGGCTTATATTGCAGATTTGTCGGATCATCGCATGATCATTACGTTACAGGCGTTGCAAATTTGGTCTAAGCAGGGGCCATGCCTCACTTGCGTACATCATCACACTTCTGACACAGGTTGAGTATACCTTGCCTAGAGTTCGGTAGTTGAACACTAAGTAAAAAAGAGGCTGTATAGTAGATTCTACGCGATATAAACATTTAATGCGCTGCGCGCATTTGAATGTTTATTTCGCGTAGAATCTAATATACGAGTACAGCCTCTATCTTATACTTAGAACACTAAGATTTCTACGAAGGGTTATATTATGCTTGAATCCAGATCAACCTCTGTCAAAGTACAGTCTGATAAGGGTCCATGTTATTCTCTTACAATTGGCACATGTCATGAAGATGATATTAGATAAAATATGCAATTTGATCAGACGGAGGATCGGCCAAAATTATTTAACCCTTTCCCAAACAAGATCTGATTTTGACGTACCTAATAGAAAAGGCTATGGAAAACATTGAAACAAAAGAAGAAACTGCTGAAACCAGCTGTTTCTCCTTTTGTCTCAATATTTTCAGTGACATATTCTACACAAATCCTATCTTTAATAATGTTTGTCTTATGTGGCAATTTTTGAAGCGGATCGCCCTAAAATTGTGTTGTTTGGGAAAGGGTTAACGTCCATTTCCCTTATCCCAGCTCAAATGATTCAGAAGTTGTCGCTTTTCTTCCTGAAACCAGGTTTGTGTTTTAGAAAAGCGACCAAATGTTGAAGAGTGCTGGTAGGCCAGTGTATGTATGCCAGATAAAGGACTGATAGACAAAAGAATAAATTGACCGTTGTCATCCAATCAATGTCTCATTTATTGTCTCGACTCGTGCTAATATCTCTCATGGTAGAATTGATACATCGTGCTCTGGGATTATTTCCTGGAATAATTATCACAGAACTAGAGTTAACTATAAAGAAAAAATAAAAGATTGAAGAGAAAATGCAATTTTCAGTTGATTGTGGACAAACTTGTTCAAAATTTAGTTTGGTGAACATGAATACTAATATAGTACAAGTGAAAGACTTATTAGCGGTCAGACCAGGGTCACAAATTACTGTTCGCACTTTTTAAAAGTATTTCCAAAATAATGATGCATTGACGCCTTAAAGCTACAGCTTTGAAAAATAAGTGAAAATATTTTCAGGATATGCTTCCTTTTCCTCAATAATTATCAGATTTATTTTGTCGTCTGAAAATAAGCTGCATCGGGACAGTTCCATTATTTGTAATCTAGTGGTGGGTCAAATGAGTCTTTGTATTAGATAAAGTCTGTATAGTAGGTTCAACGCGAAATAAACATTCAAATGTTTGCAGCGCTTTGAATGCATATAGCATAGACTCTAAGTTATACAGACTCTATCTGACTTAGTGTTACTCTCCATTGCCGAGGTCTATTGAATAAACCATCAAATATGACCTCTGCAATTTTCGGTACGCCAACAGCCTATTTGGTCGTCATAATCTAATTATAGCACACCATTTGAATTATTGAATCAAAATCATTCAGTTTTATCTTGCATGATCATTACGTCTACATTCCATTTCGATATAATGAGCTCTGTTCTCGCGGGGTCATTTCACGTCTAATCTCGGGGCCTTGGCGAGATTTCAGTATCCAATCGTTGGCTATACACGACAAAACAATTTAAAAAGCTGATACAAACTTTCATTGGCTGACGCTTCAAATTACCGGATTCAGCCAAAAATAGAAGCGACGTAATGTATACGTAATCAAACAAGATCAAACTGAATGATTTTGATTCGATAATTCAAATGTTACCGGCTTCAGCCAAAAATAGAAGCGACGTAATGTATTTGTAATGATCATGCAAGATAAAACTGGATGATTTTGATTCGATAATTCAAATGATGTGCTATTATTAGATTATGACGACCAAATAGGCTGTTGGCGTACCGAAAACTGCAGAGGTCATATTTGATGGTTTAATCAATATAGACCTCGGCTATGGAGAGTAGGCGTCCCTAAGAGAATATGCCTAGGAAAATATCGCGACATTCAACATTTTCTTCTTTTGTCTCAACATTTTCCGGGCTACATTGGGCACAAATCACATTTTATTAACACCAATGTTGTTGTCTGTATCAGCTTTAAAATTGGACCACCCTAACATTTTGCCGTTTCAGGAAATGGTAAAAGATAACGAGAATACAAACCATTCCCTGATATAATGTCAGAAAGTCAGATAAGAGACTGATAGACAAAAGAATAAATTGACCGTTGTTATCCAACCATTCCCTCGTTTATTGTCTCAACTTGTGCTAATATCTCGCATGATAGAATAAATGATTTGGCTTTTAAAAGAAGTGTTTCTTGACAGCTCATTATATATGTACTCAATTGAAACATAGTTTATGGCTCTTTCATGCACATTGCCTTGAAGCGTATGTGTCAATTGACACAATAAAAATATCTATTTTACAAATGAAGTCATTTATTAAGTCAACGGTACATTGATGAATAGAATTGAATGTAGAAAAGACAATTGTCGGAATTTTAGTAAAAATTGTTCCCTCTAACTTTTTTCTTTCTATAGAGATCTAATATGTCTGATCGTCTACATGTAAACCGCCTATGTCTTTTTCTGTTTTCATTTGTTTCTCTTAGTCTTAGTCTATCCATGCCTCCTTGTGAATTGTATCAAATCATTTAATAAATCGCGATAGTGAATAATATGGAATTGTAACCAAAGGGACAGTATGATTTCCAAATATAAACACAAATTTTGTAAAATATATTGTTGTTGTTATCATAAAACCTCGTAACTTTAGCTTCAATCAATCTGCAATTACGAGATTTTAGAGTTTCATCGACGATGTAATGCTTGAACCGTTGGATAATGCCTATTCATCTAACAAAATGCATCGCGATTACAGGCACGCCTTTATATAAAATGCTTACAAGATAGTATAATTAATTTATCTATTTCTTACTTTATATATCTGCGGGTAGCGGCATTGCTTAAAATCTGGTTTATATTCTAGCTATGCGAGCTCATGCAAAAATGGTCTTAAAGATAAAGAAGTCACATACAAAAACATTGTCTTCGTAAACTGTTTTTTCTATTGGGAACATTCCACAACGGTAATGCCTCCTGGTTCTAGTACCCAACATGAGTTCCGGTTGAAAATTGTTATCCCTTTTCCTCATGACGTATCTGTAGGGTGCAAGGGAGAAACACGTTGAATCGTTGCTGCAGATGAATAACTCAACTTCCGGTGGATCTCAATGTTGTCATGTCGCGACCTTTGTAGATCGACAAGTCGGAAGTATAAAATTTAGTAAGTAGTTGACTGTGTTGTTTAATGAATTTTACCGAAAATTTTGATGCTCTTGACCGCATTTTCTTTGTATGAAATTAAAAGCATATTGATACTATCATAATTATAGCCCAGAAAAAATGAGCTGTACACAGCCATACTTGACGCCTTTTGAAATTCAATCTTTATCATCTAGCATATTACCTATGCGTCGTAAATTTTGCATGCCATTCAGGCCCGTAGGAACAGGAGGGGGAGGGGGGGGCTAGGGGCCAAATGCTATTTTTTTTAATTTTACACTGAAAATTTTGGGAAAATCCAAATTAGCCCCCTCCCCCCCTAATTTTCAGGACAATGGCCTAAGCCCCCCCCCCCCCCCCAATATGAAATTGCTTCCTACGGGCCTGCAATTAATACTTCGCAAATGCATGACGTCAACGTGCTACAGCTGCAGCAACAACAACAACAACCACGGAAACTCTTCAGGTGTTAGGTCACCATCACAAGTACTTCCTAAGTTGTAGAGTGCTAAAATAGTTCTTTAAAAATGCCCCCCTTTCTGGTCATGTCTTGCTCTTTGCATGAATGATCATGATCTAAGGTTTTCGCTGAATTCTTTTGAGTGACATGTTTTCCATCATGCACGTCTTTCTTTTCAGAACTATTTTTGGCTTTTTAACACACGGATATACGTGGTCACCATTTTCGGTTTCTCTGTGTTTCTTTTTTGTTGTTTTTTTTTGTTGTTGTTGTTGTGGTGGTGGTGGTGGTGTTGGTGTTGGTGGTGGTGTGATAATGTGTTTACATAGAATTTTATAGGATCCAATATTAGTATACTGCAACCGTCAGTGATTAAGTTAATATATAACTTCAAAATAATTGGTGTAGCAATTTGAGGGATATATTTGATAAAATTGGGCTAATAGACTATTATAACGAAAGAAAACTCGTAAACCTTGATTTTGCCGAAACGAAAATAAAAGACTTTTTCTCCAGGCAATGGTCTGATAATGTACAACAAACTCAAAAACTGAGAACATATAGACTTCTTAAGGATAGTATATCAACAGAACAATACGTGTGTCTGAACTTACTCAAGCGGGAACGTTCGATGTTAGCCCAACTGCGATGCGGCATTCTTCCTTTAAGGGTCGAAACTGGCAGATACATTGGCGAGGCAGTTAACAGTCGAATCTGCATTTTTTGTGACAAACAAACAATTGAAGATGAGATACACTTCACTGTAAACTGTGATTTCTACGCTAATATCCGTCACGAAATATTCCAAAATATTCTGAACTCAGACGAATATCATACCAGGACATTAGAACAAAAGTTTGTGTTTCTTGTGCAGAACCATACAAGAAAAGTGTCGAAGTTTATCGTTAAAGCATACGAACAGAGGAAAAATTCATTGTATAACAATATACCATGAAATTCTCCTCAAATTCGTACAACTCATAGTACCACGTCTTGTGAGCGTATTTCTGTATCACATCAAGTTATTGTCGTTTTGCATTTGTATTTTGCCAATTGCAAAAAATGTTATTGCCAAAAATTTTACCACAGTCAAACTAATTAAACTGTATAATTATAGCCATGCTTGCATGTCTCCGACAGCCCAATACACCATGATATCTGATTGTCTCGTTGAAATAATTGTAGATAGATCGTTGTTGGGGAAAGTCTATAATACGATTTGTTACCAAACAGTATCATTTCTTAATACCATTAATTGAAATATGCCTAATAGTAAATATGTTTTATAATAGTCTCTCTTTAACGCTTTTCCTGCTGCTCACGTCATATACATGGTATACAAGCTCTGGCAGGCTGTATAGTCTAGGATCGGTCCACACAGTCGTGCAGTCTGATCTTGGTCGATAATGTCTGCTTTCTGATAAATTATTATGGCAGAATCTTTAGGAAAACTCATCTAAACGCCTTTTATGTTGGCTATTTGTTTGCAACAAAATTTGTAATCAGCAGGAAAGGGTTAATGTGAACGAGACCATTGACTGGTTGATTCAATATTAGGTTCAATATTTACGAGGGGCGTTCATCAAAGATTTCCCCTGACCTACTTTCAGTTGAGGTAGGAAGTTGAAATTGTACACATACATTACCGTATACCTCTATAGGTCACATGAAATCTTGCAGCTCTGAAAAGTAATTTGTTTCTTATTTCCGTGTGCTGAAGTTAAGTAAAGTAGCGTGATGGAGCAAGTAGTCATCAGATTCCTGTATTTGAAAGGTCGCACTCTAAAGGAGGAATTTGATGACATAAAAGAAGTTTGTGGGGATGATGTCCCATCATAAGACTTTGTTAAACACTGGTATACTCAGTACAAGTGTGGACGTAAGACTGTGGAAATAGCCCGAATCCTGAGCGACCACAGTCTGTCATTGATGATGCCAACATAAAGTCAATGCAGGAATTCGGGCACAATCTACAGTGTTCTACAGAACAGGTCTCCAAAACTACGTTAAACGATGACAGAAGTATGTCTTTCTGGCTAGAGGCCATGTAGAGAAAGATTAATATTTGTACCAAGTTTCAATTCTCTATACTTATAAGAAGTAGGTTAGGGGAAATCTTTAATGAACACCCCTCGTATAAAGCACGTTTTCCCAGGTTTTGCTGCAAATCCAAAGGATAAATCAACCGTTGAATGACACTTAATTTCTGATTTCTGAGTAGTTGTTAAATTCTGTTTCTACATAATTTGGTGCTAGGCTTTGGCTTGATCTTGAAGATTTACGGTCAGGATTAACTCATGGCCAGCACAATCCCGTTAACTTAACCAGAGACTCATAATAGCTTTATAATTTATCTTGTGCGACGCAGCGGACCTGATGTTGGTCGATACGTTTGTACAGACGAACATTGGTTCCTCTGCGTTCGTGTTGGTGTAGTCTCAAATTATTTAATTTTGCATTAACGTGTCTTCATGGTTTCAGAAGCTATTCTTTCAGGAATATTAGAGTACTCGTTTCACGAAATATTTCTTTCTTTCACTTTTTGACTAATTTCATATTTACATGTTCACATAAAAAAAATTTATAGAGAGACAACGTTAGTTACGATCAACTAGGTACACAGAGCTTATAGAACTCTTAATATTTCTTTTCGCATTAAGAGTTGTAAGTTCCATCATTTAATGTTTTGGTGCTTGTATTGTGTTTTATATTGTGGTACAATTAACCCTTTTTAAAAAAGGGAATAATCATATTGCAATACAAGACACCTTTCACAAATTTACTATAGAATACGGAAACTACTCAGGCATGTTGTCTCACCATTATTGACTATCAAATACACTACTGTCATAGTGACTTATAGGCCCATTGGGCCGGGTGTTATTTATCATCAATTTGTTAATTGTCTTTGTAATGTATACACATGTCACTTTAATAAACAATTTACTTACTTGCTTACTTATATAATCGATTTGTAGTTGGTTTGAAACAGAGAAGGTGGGATATGATGGACATACATGTATTAAACATCACATGATAAGTTTCTGACGAGCAAACAAAGTCATGGTTGCTCGTCAATATTTTTGTATCAGGCGCCGCTTAAAAGATCCACTAAATCCAGATTATCTTTGATGTTTCATCGACTTCTCTGTACCAAACCAAATTCAATTCGGTTGCGTATTTTTAAAGTTACTTTATTGAAGATGTTCCTCTAATGTTGCTGTTGTTTCTCGTCTTTCCTTGCTATGGAAAGGACTAACAGAGTTTTAAGATTGTTAACCCTTTCCCAAATAACAAAATTTTAGGGTGATCCACTTCAAAAACTGTAAAAAAAAAATGACAAAATGCATGTTACTAAAGATTGGATTTGTGTAAAATATGGCCCAGAAAATATTGAGACAAAAGTATAAACTGCTGGTTATCAGCAGTTTCTTCTTTTGTTTCAATGTTTTCCCAAGCCTTTCCTAATAGGGACGTCAAAACCAGGGCTTGTTTGGGAAAGGGTTAAATGAGATGACGGTGTTATCTTACAGTGACAGTCGTCTCATTGACGATATAAGCCGCTTTACAGTCACGTTAACCCTTTCACAAACGACAATCACTAAGACTGTTCCATTTTATAAGCTGCTGCAAACGACAACATTTCTGCTATTTAACCCTTTCCCAAACAAGACCTCGTTTTGACGTCCTTGTTTGAACAGACCTGGGAAAATATTGAGACAAAAGAAGAAACTGCTGATAACCAGCAGTTTCTCCTTTTGCCTCAATAATTCTGAGCCATTCTATACCAAAATACTATCTTTATTAACATTCATTTTGTCATCTGCAAGCAGCTTTTAAATTGGATTTTGCAAACAAATTATTGCTAATGTAAGAGACATTTCAATTTATCCTCAAATTTTGCCACAATAATTGAGTAGAAAGCAAGCAGTGTAGGCTAAGATCAGACTGCACATTGTGCAGACTGATCTTAGTCTATACTGCCTGTCAAAGCTTTGATCTTAACAGTTTACTGACTTTAACAGCATGGAAAGGACCATAAGATTCAATTGATATTAATTGATTGGTGGTAATTTACTACATGCATTTGTTATTCTAGAGTAGGGTCGTTTGTCGTACATTTGAGCCGGGTTCTAGAAAGAGAGCCCTTGTAGCATTTGCGACCATCATGGATTCAGTTTAGATTATGCATATGTGTAGTTTGATTATGGTATCTTACAGTTGCTACACATCACGAAGAAGCATCTAAGAAGAATACGGATATAGACCAGACCGATCTGACCCCAGGTTGTTCTTAAATATCATACAGGACCCTATTGCAGATTGCGGCTCGTATAATATATTATGGCCATTTTTTACAAGCTTTATTCAGTTGCAATAATATTAAATGTATCAATTGTTTGCCTCAGTTATTTCTGTATTCTAAATAAATTATATCATGAAAAACATTATCTTTTGCCGTCTTCAACAAAATTAGAATAGTCCGTTTTTCCGTTTCTGATAATTAAAAGGGTCGTTTTTTGCCTGACATAAGAGCATAATTTATGTCATCTCGTATATGAAATTAAATAAGTAAAACAATTTTACGTCATTTTTATTACATCCTACGCATTTAAGAGGAAAATATTAATTTTCTTCCCCAGAGGGCTTCAATATGGTTTAATTCGATTATCAAATATATCTCAGATTTTCAAATAAGATGGAACAGTTATATAGAAAAACAAGTAAACAACAGCACAGGAGAGCCTACAAAATGTGGCACAGCAAGGAGGGGCGTTTTTACCCTTTCCTAGATAATATACAGTTGGCACTTGTTATGTCGACATCGGATAAGGCGAGTTTCTCCCTGAATCGAGTATAACATATGCCCCTGCCCTCATCAGTGAATATCAAAGAGAATATCCTTAAACAAATATATCCATTGAAATAAAGTAGAAAAAGGAAATAAATTGCTCTTATCGAGCAATTTCTTTCCCTTTCCTACTACATTCCAATTATGAACGTACTTAATCATTGATAAAAGGGTAACACATCGTTCCTATCGGAACTGAACAGCATCGGATGAGTCGAGCTCGGGATATGTTGAGTTAACCCTTTCCCAAACAGCACATTTTCTGGGTGGTCCAATTTGAAAGCTACAGCAGACAACAAAATAATTGATCACAAAAGGCCAAAATGTTTATGTTATAGCCAAGAAAATATTGAGGCAAAAGGAGAAACTGCTGGTTTTCAGCAGTTTCTTCTTTTGTCTCAATGTTTTCCCAGTCGTTTCTATTAGGGAAGTCAAAACCAGGTCTTGTTTGGGAAAGGGTTAAAATGACGTTAAAATTCGAATCCACAAGTTTCAACTGCATTTTCACGGTGGATAATCACGTGAATATTTTCAGAAAATCTTCAATAATTTTGTAAATACTGGACCGATTTGAATTCAATTTTAAGCAGAGAATTTGGACAAACGTCACGCATTAGATGGACGTGGTTGATATTTGAAAAAAAAAACCCCAACTGATAAAAAAGATTGAAGATAAACCAAAATGTTGGATTATCTTCAATAACTTTATTATCCGTTGAGTGTTAAAAAAATCCAACACGTCCAGCTTATTTCTGGCATTTTCCCACCTTCTCCGCTTCAAACCGAATTCAAATTGGTCGAATATTAAAAAGATATTGAAGATTATCGGAAATTCTGAGTCGCGTGATTATACACCGTGATTTTTGACCTGACGATTGTCCAATTTCAATTGTTTTGCATACAAGAGAAAAGAGCAGAAGCAGAAGAAATAGAAATGGTTGCTGTTTTTATTAAAAACACACGCAAGAAGAAAGGAAAATGGAAATTCACGCGTGCACTTGGGGTTGGGCGATGGGTAGTATGGAAGCAGCAGCTTTTGAATTGGATCAGTTTGAAATTTAGTCTTCTGGTAATCATGGGTTGAATTGTCACATGCCTCACCTTTCAACTTAGGCCAGCCTTAAGTTGTCGTTGATATGTTGATTGGCCGCCCACCGCTGCATTATAATTTCTATTTATATTCTATGGGACACACTTCCCTGCTAGCCAAAAATGACCGTTGATGACGTAAGTGTTTCCGGAGATAAGATAACACCATTTTGTACCGGAAATACCAAGAGATGGGGGTTTCCATTTTGTACAGGAAAATCTGGAAGATGGGATTTGCCGAGATTATTTTCAGCGTGGAGTAATTTGACGCTGCTTTTCAACAAAAAAAACGTACCTGCAGCTTACAACAAGCTGCAGTTACGAGATTTATGTTGAAAAACGACGTGTTGTCCTGTGGAAGGTGCATTCGCAAAAAGAAACATGATAAAGGATAATTATTACCTAGGCAGTGTTTAAAGATTTAATTCAAGCAACATTTTCGGTAGAAAAAGAAATCGATAATTGTGGACAAAGAATAATGTAGACTTAGTCCTATGAAATGTACTCCAAATCATTAATGTCGGCTACTATAAATAACTTCACGTTATGAATTCAATTCTGCTTCAAAAAGACTTCGTGACATCCAAATAAGACTACAGAACTTGCATTTTCCGACTCATTAGAGAACAGACTTGACGATGATATCGTTAAAAGAGCATTATCACGCATACTTGCACTAATTCCGGACAGTTTAACGATGTGTATGATGCTGTTTGTCTGTGAACTTCTGTACACGGGAAAATCTGCAGGGGGAAACAAAACTTAGTTTATAACACCATATCAGGCATTTTATAATTTGGTTATCTCACAAAAGCACATCGCCCCAAGGTATTTGACACCGTCGTAAGCCAATGATTTTGTTAACCTTTGTTGGTATCGACACTGTGATAAGTATTTTACTTTACAAGCCTTGAGACCTCTTCGGATCCAATCAAATGGCTCGATATAATGATCTGGTTGCCATGTTTGTAATAATTGATTCCGACACACTGACTACCAAATCTATCGCCAGTATAGTCCCTGGCTTTTATATCTTCAAAACAAGAAGTAGCCTTTGATATTTTGTTTTCAAATATCTAACCACTTTTGAATTAGAACAAGCCTAGATAAGAGTGTCGTTTGCAAAAGAATTTACTAAAGTATTCCTTTAAACATACATATATACATGTACATTTTTATTACGCAAAAGGGGACCACATGGGAAGGAGACCTATGTAAAATTTGAAAAAAAAACAGGACCCATCAAGCAAATGTCAAGTAGAATTTGCACGTAGAAAATCAGCATATATAGTAAGAAAGAAAAAATTCTAGATATACTCGTCTGATGGACACACGACATAAACTGGCTAGGTCGATAGGTTTTACACTTTCAAGATGGTCCCTTTTTGCATAATGGATTGCAATCATATTATACAATAAATCTGACATGTTACCGTTACCATGTATTAGATACATGTGGATGCTGTATAGTAGATTCTGAGCGAAATAAACATTCAAATGCTAGCAGCGCATTGAATGTTTATATAGCGTAGAATCTACTATACAGATTCTATCTGACTTAGTGTTCGCTAGCGGTTCATTGGAGACGGGGGCGTGGCTATGTATAGATGTCACATAAACTAGCCGACAGTCTCGTTAAAGTACATTGCAATTTCATTGGTCCAAAAAGTATCTCGATCACTTATTAATATCATCATATATCTGACTCCAAAAGGATTTAACGACCCCAGATAAGGGCAAAGTTTGTTTTCTTTTCCACATCCATGACTATGATTATTAAAGTTATGTTCACCTTTTTTCTTTGTCTTCTGTATTTAATCCTTGTAATGCTAAATCTTAAGAAACAGGCAGTATAGAATAAGGTCAGACTGCACATATGTGCATGCTGGTATTTTTCTGTTCTGCTTGCAAAAGCGATCGGATTATTCTGTGATCAGCATAACCAGGCTTAAACAGGAATACATCCGATAAAAACCTTTTTCACACAGATCCGAGTAAAAATATTATATGGGTAAACACTTCTGATGATTGCTGGGGACCTTATGTGAGGTTCACAAACCACGATGCTTTCAAGTCGCATTCTAAAATTACGCAACAGTCAATTAGATAGGTAAAGGATCTGTCTTCTTCGTATTAGATAGAGGCTGTATAGTATATTCTACGCGATATAAACATTCAAATGCACGCAACGCATTGAATATTTATGTTGCGTAGAATCTACTATACCGACTTTATCTGACTTATATGGCTTAATGTTCGCTAGCGGTTTATTGGGAACGAGGGCGTGGCTATGTATAGACGTCACATAAACTAGCCGACTACTCGTTTATACGAAATATAGCAGCGAAATTTTGAAATATACTTCAATTTCATTGGTAAAAAAGTAGGTCGAATACTCAAAACAGATCGTTTGTAATCAGAAGCGAATCCAGAGTGGGCAGGGATTCAAACGATCTCCGTGTCTGTAGCCTGATTATTTCAGTTCATACAGTAAATCAGTCAAAATTGTGTAATATTTAGTAAACGGACTAAATTGGACACTCGAAACCTTTTCATAAAATCCTGGATTCGCTGCCGCAGTATAGGCCCTAATGCAAATAAGAAAATAGATTAGGATCGTCAGAGAACCGTTACAGAATCATGTCGGCCAATCCTGCATCCTGGAATCTGATATACTGTAATCCACGTCATAGGAAATAGTTGTTTTGGTCGAGAACCTCGTTTTGTAACCGGAAACAAGCGATGATTGGTTGATAATACTCTGCCTACGCATGCGCTGTAGTTCCAGATTTTCACTTCCTTTCACAAAACCGCACGTAAAGCACTGGAATGCCCTGATGAACCCGTTTCTAAATTTAGCATTCATCCAGCAGTATATGAAGGGGTTGTACATGCAGTTTGACATGGCGAGCCAGTGAGAGGCAGTCCACACGATGTTCATCCCGGGTAGGCTATAAATAGACAGGTCGATATCCCCGGCGATCGTGATCACGTGCAGCGGTAACCAACATATCGCGAAGATTATCACCACGACAACCATCATCTTGATTATCTGAAAATATAAATTAAATAAACATCGGGTATTGTTTGAGAAAAGTTACCAAGTGTGGAATAGCAAGTGTTACTTTTTACAGCAACACAATTGTCACATTTTGATCGGTCAAAATGTTGTTGACATACGACGGCTGCTAGACATACATGTACGAGTAGTGGCCATCATTCTAACGCAATGCTACCTAGATGCTGGATTTGGTATTTGCTGCTGTGTTGTGTTCATTTACATAAATTATAAGCAAAGCTAAAAACCAAAAACATACACCGAAAGGTTTATAAAGACAGTCGCGTAAAACGTTAAAGCAACATCAACTGGAACAACTCCATTATATATTTGACATGGTCTAGCTAAATCTCAATGCCTTGTATCGGCTTGCAAGGAAGAAAAAAGAACAATATCCAGACAAACAGATATCTAATTTTAACTTTACGAATAAAGTCAATAACCTTCAAAAGAAGAAGACAAATAACAATGAATAGAAGCAATAAAACAGACAGAAAACAATCGCCTTTGTGGTAACAATCAAGCTATTGATATTTAATTAAATATCATACAAAAGATTTCAGTGCAGAAAAGGACAACAAAAACTCTGGTTTTGAGATAACTTCTACTTAATCCTTTTTAATACTATCCTCGACATTTGATTTCTTCTAGATTTCAAAAAAATTGAAATGCACAGGAAGAAGATACGAAAGAGTTCAGTTTCTCTCTCTTGAATCCAATTTTAAAAACGAAAAATTGACGTATTGAGAATTACTATTTTCTTGGAAAATGGTACATTTGACTTATCAAAGTACTGAGGCGCGTTCTTTAGAGCGAGATTTTTTAAGATTTCTTAAGGTGTTTTAGATAAAGCGTTTTTAAGACCGAGACTTTGACCGAGCTGTTCCGAATGCCCCATATTTATACAAATGACGTCATTATGACGTCATTTGTATAAAGTATGGAGCATTCGGAACAACGCGGTCTATGAAACATGGAGTGTTCGGAACAACTCGGTCAAATCCTTTTTAATATTATCCTCGACATTTGATTTCTTCCAGATTTCAAAAAATTGAAATGCACAGGAAGAAGATACGAAAGAGTTCAGTTTTCTCTCTCTTGAATCCAATTTTAAAAACGAAAAATTGACGTATTGAGAATTACTATTTTCTTGGAAAATGGTACATTTGACTTGTCAAAGTACTGAGGCGCGTTCTTTAGAGCGAGATTTTTTAAGATTTCTTAAGGTGTTTTAGATAAAGCGTTTTTAAGACCGAGACTTTGACCGAGCTGTTCCGAATGCTCCATATTTATACAAATGAGGTTTTCATGACGTCATTTGTATATAGTATGGAGCATTCGGAACAACGCGGTCTATGAAACATGGAGTGTTCGGAACAACTCTGTCAAATCTCTTTTATATTGTTTGTACAATATTTGTTGGAGAAGACTAATCGAACGCGACCAGTGATGACATGTTTACATCGACTCTTCGAAAACAATATGAAAAAGTAGCAGAATTATTCTACGAATATTGCTGAAAATCAACATGGTAGAGTCTCAAAGTATGGAGAACATTCTCGGATAGCAAGTTTTGGGGTGAATACTTGAAATTTTGATTTTGACTAACATTTTGTAGAATTTTGACTGTGCACTCAACCGTGCAATAGAAATAAATCTACACTATATACTCGGGTACCGTTATTCGTGTACGGACCGCGTCACCACAAAAGGAGTTTTGACGACTCTAAAATGGGTATCGATCTTACTATGTACAGACTTCGCATCGGCACATTTGCCCATAGAGGAAAAATCCAAAGACTATCTAAAGATGATTCCAATATGCCTAATATCCCATGCAGCCTTATCAAACGGAATATGATTGTTTTTGCACTGATCTTCTTTTCGTGTATCCTGATAGCTGAATCGCATGGAGACAAGTCAACCACTATACACAGTATTTATGAACACTCTATGGACTATATGGTCAAGGTTTATTATACCATTACCGACACATCCAGTGTATTAAACCGGTTGATAACTATTTCTGATTGTTATCGCCCTGTGGCCGAATCGTATGTGGACTCTATAGACAATTTGGCCAAAGTTTATTATACAATTACAGATACATCTACCGTTTTAAATATGCTGAATACTAGTTATGATTGCTATTCCCAAAATCGCCTTGTGTTGTCAGCAGATGTCGAAAGTAATCCGGGACCCGGACCTAATCCTGGTGTGCCTCTGCCTTTACCTAATCCAGAGACACAAGTGATCTTAGACGCAATTGCCAGATCCAATTGGGTGACAACCCAATAACTACTTCAAGTTAAACATGAACTTACGGCTTTGCGCGAGGAATCCGTTGGTTTGCGAAAAGATCTACAAGATATGTATATACGAATGGATAGTATTGAAACAAATCAAAGGTCGATAAATAGCGACATGCAAAAGTTAGCCCAAAAAGTTGAGTCTATTGAATATGAGCAACATACCCTCCAATCTGACATTGACGCTCTTGCACATACACGTGATATTGAAGGTAGTGATCTACACGAGTTAAACAAGCGTCTTGACAATATTGAATCAGAAACGGTCAAAAACTCACTGAGAATATTTGGTGTACCAGATGATGCTCAGGAGTCAGGTGATGATACTCTTGATAAATTTGTTAGTCATGTCCATAAAACGGCATTTGGTGAAGTTCCTTTCAATGATGGTAGTTTAGAGCAGATCAAAAGAGTTGGGACCTTTTCAGAAGGCAATACAAGAATGATACTTGTTAAGTTCAAGGAATTTAGTTCTAAATTGGATTTATTTAAGATGAGGGATAAATTGAGGGATGTAGGCATTCGCATTTCTAATGAGCTTACACTACACCAGAGGTCGAAACTCCAGGCATTGAGTAGACAGGGCATTTCAGGTTACTACAAAAATGGTATTCTATATAAGCGAGAGAAGAAAGCTAGTGAAAACACTTCGAGAGTCTTTGTGCGTGGAAAACGTAGACTAGAGGCACCTGACCGCGACATGGACATAGTTACTGCTCATGTCGATGCGTCAGATGCCCCGAGTCATAGTGCTGAAAATGATTACCTGCCAAACGAACATGCCATGAATAACGATGCCTAGGGTTCCGGTCAAGGCCATGCAAATTTGTTTTCAAATGCTTTAGATTTTCTTTCTTATAATGTAGGAGGTCTTTATAAATTTTCAGAATATCCCGAAACAGAAAGTTTTTTAGTTAATTTTGATGTTATCGGTATTGTAGAAACTTGGACAAGTGACCCAAATAGAAATACAATTTTGATGTCGACTCATGCATGTTACATGTGTCCTAGCAAAAAACTTAGTAAATATGGTCGTAGTATGGGAGGGGTATGTGTTTATATAAGATATTCTATTGTACCATATGTCAAACGAATTTATAATGCATTTGAACATGGAGTTGTACTTCACATTGACAAAACTATATTTAATATGGATAAAGATGTAATTTATACATGTATTTATATTCCGCCAGAGGGTTCTAACTTCTATAATGGTAGGAGCACAAAAGGCATAGATATTTTACACGAATTGTTGGACGAATTGAATGTTGTTTTGGCCGACTTCAACTTCATTTTTACTGGTGATTTCAACAGTAGAACTTGAGTTGAAAGCGACCAAATAGTAAGCACAGGTAACAATCCTGGTTTTGATCTAGATTTTACCGATTTTTTTAATGATAAAGATTTACCTAAAAGACATTCACTTGATGTAAATGTAAATAGTTTTGGTCGACAACTTCTACTTTTTTGTAAAACTTGGGGGTTTCTTATCACAAATGGGAGATATGGTAATAGCAATCAAAATGACCAGTATACATTCATCGGTGCCCAGGGCTGCAGCGTCATTGACTATTTCATAGTGTCCTACGACTTTATCAATTTGCTACAGGACTTCCAGGTTATAACACGCGATGACTGTGATCATTTACCGATAAAGCTTACCATTAAGAGTAACACAATTGCACTGGATAATGTTCTTGATTCTAGTGTATTACATGTAAAATATGAATTTACCGACAAAGCTATTATTCAATATAAAGATAATATTCGGGAGTTGATTATAAATGGTAAATTTGGAGAGTTCGATGATATGCTTGAATGTGAGAATGTAAATTTTTCATGCCTAGTCGATATGTTCGAATGCAATCTTTTAGCAGCAAGTGAGCACACTAAAAAAGTAGTCATTCATAGTAATTATAAAATGAAGACCAACCCTTGGTATGATAAAGAATGCAAATGTTTAAAAACCAATGTAAATAAAAATCACAACATAATCTCTTGAAATATTTGGATGCAAAAAAGCAATTTAAATCTGTTTGTTCAAATAAAAAAGTTTTATATTATGATAAACAGGTCAAATACTTGGATAATTCAATAAAGCATGCTAAGAATTTCTGGACAGCACTTAAGCGATTTAGTTCACATGTTAAATTACAACCCCAAATAACAACTAAACAATGGCACGATCATTTTGAAGCCCTATTATCTGTCGTATCGGACACAAATATGAATGAAGAACCCATATTAGTGGATATTACCCATGACAATATTGAAAACAGTGATAATGAAATTAAAAATATCATATTAAATTCAGCTATTACAAATGAGGAAGTAGCTGCTGCTGTAAAAGCGTTAAACCCGTCGAAAGCTACATCTGGTATACTAACCGCTTGGCATTTTATTCATAGCGTCGATTTTATTCTACCTTTCCTACAAAAAATGTTTAACAAGCTATACAGTAAGGGTGCATTCCCAGCAAAGTGGACTACTTCAGTAACAGTTCCAATACACAAGAAAGGTAATATACATGACACTGACAATTACAGAGGAATCTCACTTATTGATGTTTTTAGCAAGTTATATATACATATCATAAATAAACGTTTGACACAATTTGCAGATGTATACGAACTTTTATCAGAATCGCAGGCAGGTTTTAGGTCAGGATATTCTGCAATCGATAATGTTTTTGTATTGAACGCGATAGCAAGCAAAAGCTTATCTATGAAACGCAAAAAATTGTATGTAGCCTTTATAGATTTTAAAAAGGCTTTTGATTCTGTAGAAAGAGAAAACTTTTCTTAGTCTTATCTTTACTCGGAGTACAAGGAAATCTATTACGAGCCATAAAATCAATTTATTCGACAGTTAAGACAATAATTCGCAACTTAGATGAACTTAGTGACTCAATTTTATGCTTTAAGGGCCTGAGACAAGGCTGTTCGATGAGTTCAATTTTATTCACACTTTTTATCAATAAATTAAATGACGAAATGAATAGTAGTGGATTAAAAGGTATTCAGTTATTTCCAGATTACGAAGAACTTTCTTTGCTAATGTTTGCGGATGATGTAGGAATGTTTTCAGATACACCTTTAGGGCTACAATTACAGCTTAATACATTATACACTTTCTGCAATGAATGGAAATTGCAAGTTAATATTGATAAAACAAAAATATTAGTTTTCCGTAAAGGGGGTCAATTATCGAGAAGAGAAGTATGGTATTATGCAAATCAAAGAATAGAATGCGTGCGGAATTTTGTATATGTTGGTGTTAATTTTACATCAACTCTATCTCTTTATAAAATGGCTGAATTCAATGCATTAAAAGCTAAACGCGTCCTTGGAAATGTTCTTTCCTCCATTCGACCATTGATGCCAGTGAAAAGCAATATTTTCTTCAAGTTGTTTGACACAAAAATTTCTCCTATTATATTTTACGGATGTGAAATTTGGGGCCTGCAGCAAATTGATAGTATTGAGAGAATACAAAAGTATGCATGTAAAAGATTTATGTACGCCCCTTCCAATGCAACCGATGAATGTATATTGGGTGATTGTGGAAGAGTTCCGTTGTTTCTTTATACTAGTAAAAGAGTTGTAAAATACTGGTTGAGATTGTTAAAAATGCAAGAACACAGATATGTTAAAAAATGTTATTCAATGATGAAATTATTTGATTCGTTAGGCCATGTAAATTGGGTAACTAATATTAGAATGAATTTGTATGAAAATGGATTTGGATATGTCTGGGAGAGTCAATCAGTTACTAATGAAAAACAGTTTGTTGCTATATACTTGCAAAGACTGAAGGACCAGTATTTGCAAGTATGGAGGAACAATTGTAATACAAGGTCAAAATTAGTTCATTATAATCAATTCAAAATCACATTAGAAATTGAACCATATTTGGACATCATTAGAGTAGTAAAATTCAGGAAAGCATTAGCTTATTTCAGAACATCTTCCCTATTGCTTGCTGAAGAGCAAGGCAGACATCGCAATGTTGAGTATGAAAATAGATTGTGCTTTTTTTTGTAAAAACGTTGTTGAAGATTCATACCATTTCCTTCTTATATGTCCACTTTATAGTGAATTAAGAAAAAAGTACCTGAAAAGGGCATTTTACACCCAACCTTCAAAAAATAAATTTAATGTTCTTCTAAGCCATAAGAATGAAAATGAGTTGAAAAATTTGGCAATGTATATTTATTATGCTTATGAGAAAAGGAATGAATCGTCTCAAGTAGAATCTTAATACTTTATAGATTACAATCTCTCTATTCCGATATTATGAAATTTGAAATGTTCACGTCATATCATGTTCTAACTATATCGCACCAATATTGTACTACATACATGTATCACTAGTTGTGTATTGAGATGCTGGTTGTAATTGAAAATTGTATTGTAAAGGCCGGTGGCCATATATCAATTAAATAAATATATACAGAGTTGACCGAGGGGTTCCGCACGATGTATAGGATAATGGCGCCTCCCATTGAGCGTCTTAAAAATCTTGCTCTAAAAACGCTTTATCCAAAAATATCTTAAGAAATCTCAAGATATCTCAAGAAATCTCGCTCTAAAGAACGCACCTCAGGAGTCAGCTGTTCATTCTTTCCTCAATATTTGCATTGTCGAGTAGCAAAAAAAAAAAAAAAAAAAAAAATAATAACAAATTTTCCAATTCATTTTCATTTTGAAATCTGCGCCCCAATTAATTTAGGACAATTCTAAATTTTCAGCCTCTGGTAAAGGGCCAAACAGTACCTCTCTTCATTACTGTACACGTCTCGAAAAGAGACATACTATTGTCAGAATAAACACATAAATAGCAAACAGTTCTATACAAATTACATAAGAATCTCTCCTCTAGGCGTAAATGAAGTGACGAGGCTTATTAAGCCGCGATAACTGTCTCGTCAAGGTATTTACTACAGGAAAGCGGCTTTTGTATCACGTCAGGGTTGATGTAATCTACGTTATCCGAAATAAGATCTCTTCTGAAACAACCCGTTAGTTAAAAAATGCAAGACAAGAAAAGTTCAGGAGAACATTGAGGCAAAAGATAAAAATGCTGATTACCATATCATTTATTTTTTTCCATGTTAGTGACCATTTAAATTGCAGTATTAGCTGTAGGAAAACTGATTTGAACCGCATAAGGACAGATGTTGTCTACGTTCTCCGAGATTGCATGCCGTCTTACAAAATGCCTTTTCTTGGGGCGGAGCTTTTAAGGTTCCGGAACTGTAATATTTGGTATACACACTTCTAGCGTAAAGATCTCTTTGAAAATTGGATATGTTGTAGACATTGATAAATAAAAATATTGTACCATCTTACTTTTTGACATTTGTAAATCCAAGGGGAGATAACTGGCTTTAGCGTTTGCATTGCAGTCAATGAGAAAGTTACTTTTTTGTAAATATTTTCACAAATTAAGCCGCGTTCCCGCTGCCGACCAAATCAACTCGATCGCCTAAATTCCCCGATCAAACCCGATTAGACTCGATCAGATGTATTTACACGACTTTTTCTTTATTTCTTGTCGATCATTTCCCGATCATTTTTGCCGACCACGCTCGATCGTCCCGATCAGTCTTGCCGATCAAGCTCGATCAGTACTCGATCGCTTTATCGAGCTTGATCGAGTTGATTTGGTCGGCAATGGGAATGCGCCTTTAGGCAAATTTTCATTTTTTTTTAAAATATAGAAAGATACAAATTATTGTTTCACTTCATAATATACAATAAAATAGTTGGCTTACCATACACATTTTATGAAAACTGATCTTTTTGTGAGTCAAGGGCAGATAATCCACTAAAACTTATATTATAAGGGGAGAAAATGCATTATTTTCAAGTCAGAAACTTTTGCTGATTATTTACCATTCACATCATAACATATCAATTTGAGTTTTTGTCATACATATAATTGATACATGATATTAAACAGGCATATTTATAGTGCAGCTAAATCATTATAAAGTTACAGCCATTGCAGTTCCGGAATTGGTACATGAGTCCACAAATACCACTAGAGATATTCCGGGCACCAGAACATGTGTACAGTCAAAGTTTGTATCATTTCGTGGTGCATGATATATTAGGGTAAAAAAGAAAACGAGGGTCGATTTATAATCAAAGTGCTGAGAGCACTGTAATTGGACGTCTCTGATTGATTGAGCGAGATTGTACATGAACGAAAGATATTTTATTCATTCTTCTGTGTTTAATTCTATAAGATCGGTTTCGGACATACGAAATCGGCTTTAATACCAGAAAACCCTTCTCAGGCTTTAAATTGATTTGATTGCCGTTTCAAGACAACTGATTTGTCGCTATGAATAATCACTATTAATTTGATTACCAAATTCAATCAAGGCCATGCGATTAGCACTTTTGTCTTCTTGTTTCGGTTTACTATGAGTATTGTCGTCAGTTATACTTTTCATTGATTTTATAAAGTACGCTACAAAGCAATTTATTCAAAATGTAAGCCAACGCGCTACATTAATGAAAGCCGCGATAACTCACTTAGCAGAGCACTCACCTTGTACTCTTTACACATGTTATATCCGGAAGACCCTGGGTTCGAATTCTACTCAGACATTGTCCTTTTCAATCATCTTTTTTTATACGCCGCCGGAGGCGGACGTATATTGGCGTCATCTTCTCCGTCTGTCCGTCCGTCCATCCGTCCGTCCGTACGTCCGTCCGTACGTCCGTCCACTTTTCTTGTCAACGCAACTCCTCCTAAGTTTCTAACTGGATCTTCTTGAAACTTTGTCAATGTTATCACCTCAATTGGTAGATGTGCATGAAGGAAGGATTTTATGGTTCGTTGATTTTTGCCAGAGTTATGCCCCTTAAAAACTTAGTCTCTGGGGCTTATTGAAATTGCAGCCTTGTCAACGCAACTCCTCCTAAGTTTCTAGCTGGATCTTAATGAAACTTGGTCAATGTTATCACCTCAATTGGTAGATGTGCATGAAGGATGGATTTCATGGTTCGTTGATTTTTGCCTGAGTTATGCCCCTTAAAACTTAGTCTCTGGGGCTTATTGAAATTGCAGCCTTGTCAACACAACTCCTCCTAAGTTTCTGGCTAGATCTTAATGAAGCTTGGTAAATGTTATCACCTCGATTGGTAGATGTGCATGAAGGAAGAATTTTATGGTTCATTGATTTTTGCCAGAGTTATGCCCCCTTAAAACTTAGTCTGTGGGGCTTATTGAAATTGCAGCCTTGTCAACGCAAGTCCTCCTACGTTTATGGCTGGATATTAATGACACTTTGTCAATCACCTCAATTGATAGATTTGCATGAAGGAAGAATTTTATGGTTCATTGATTTTTTCTAGAGTTATGCCCCCTTAAAACTTAGTCTCTGGGGCTGATTGAAATTGCAGCCTTGTCAACACAACTTCTTCTAAGATTCTGACTGGATCCTTATGAAACTTGGTGGATGTTATTACCTTAATTGGTAGATGTGCATGAAGTAAGGATTTTATGGTTCATTGATTTTTGCCTGAGTTATGCCCCCTTCAATCTTAGTCTCTAGGGCTTAATGATATTTCAGTCTCGTGAACGCAATTTCTTCCAGGTTTTTGACTGGATATTTATAAAAACCTTTTTGTGAACACAACTTTTTACAGGTTTTTGTGTGAATATTTATAAGTCCTTGTCAATGTCATTTTTTTGTCTCAAGTTTTATAAGTGGCGGCGTATATTGTGACCATGGCACTCTTGTTCGACTTCTATCTCCACCATCGTTGGCGAAAAAAACGACCGCTGTGATTTAGAATCGATCTTAACACAAATTCAACGAAATAAAGTAATGAAACGCTGATCATTTACATACAATTCCGCTCAATCAATGAGAGGCGTCTAAATATAGTGCTCCAAGCACTTTGATTTTTATTCCTGTTTAGAGTAAAAAAAGAAAAAAACACGGTAGCAGTTTTCCCTGGTTGTGGTTACAAAACAAATTCAATACATACTTTTCCTAAAACAAAATACCAGATGAATTGGAGCACCTAACCATGGATTCCTCATACAAGTACTACCGCAGCATCCTTACATCTATATTATGTGCATACAAAGAAGAAATTGGGAACGTGCCGTCGGGAAAATGGCAGTGGAGTACAATACGCAATTAAAATCTTCATATCATTATCAACAAAAAATTTGAGAATAGCAATGTCCCTATCTGTAAACATATTCATACGATCATCCAGGTACCATCTGTTGCAGACCCATTGCTTCATCTTCTTAGCTCAATACACGTAAACGGGTCTCTTAAACGAAATAAATACAGATCGCTGTCACTTAGTCTTATACTAGTAATAATCATTGTTGTCATGATCATCGATCAGGATGTAAATAGGTCATGATACTGTCGAATATCAGTGATACAGATGCTGGAGAAAAAAAACTCATAAGAGCAACTATTTTTCTGAATAGGTGGATTTCACTAGTGTCTCATCTGAGGCTGTTCAGATGGAACCCCGATTTGTCATCGAGTCGAACCCGAGTTGCAAAATGAACTCACTCCCCGATAATCAATTTCAAAACCCTGATTCCAAAGTACTTCTCGTGGAAACCCCGTTCCTTTAAATATGTCAAAGACTTAAACAACAATGATCAAAGAAAAGGAACCTATCATACACAATACGTGCATTAAGGTAAGAAGGGCCTAATTAGCACCAAAGAGCCAGTGGCTAAATTTGAAAAGTGCCAGTAACCCTTAAACTGTGTTACATTTCAATTCCAAATATAAACATAAACATTTTGTACGGTTTAGAATTTTGAATTAATGCATATTTATGGAAATATTTGACAAAAATGTTCAAAATTACCTCCCTTGCATATGAATATAGAGTAAAATGATATTTGTAAATTATTTTCTTCTTGAATCATAATCTAGAAATCCTGCACGGTGAATCAACTTATGTGAAGGGTATTTACAAGTGTGATTAATTTGATGCATTTCGCATGGCTAGAAAGTGGTGTTTTTAATTAGGCCCTGAATACCTTAAATTGGGTAATCATTCTAAAATGTGTGTTTTCAGTAAACACATCAAGAAAAAGAAACGTTTTACAGAAGAAATAATCCGAACTGGTTTCGAACCAACGGCGTTCCAAATTTCAAACTGAAAAAAAGGTTGCGAGGTTAATCCATTCCCGTTTGAGCTATCGCTCCTGCTGATGATATAGGGTGTCTGTTTACATTATAACCATAGTGTATGCATGTATTGCTTTCTAAAGATCTTACCCTTTACACAATAAATATTACGAAAGTCAAAAAACTACAAGAAAAGGATTAAATCGAAAAAAGATCGTAAAGTTGGTTAAGACGTGGCATGAATTGAATCGGCCAATGAATCTTATAGTATTTGTTAGAGAACACATAGAAAGTAGGAAAAGATACGACAGTTTTCCTGTATGGTCGCAAAATCTATTTTGAATTTTGGTCAACTGGCAATTGAGTCTGAGAAAGGGTTTTTTGGTAATGAAAACTCATTTCGCCTGTCGAGAAGTGGTTATAAGAATTGTACGTCCTTTCGGACGTCCAATTAAAAACAGTACTGGAAACTAAAAGAGGCGGGTAGGTAAAGAGAGATACGGACTTGATATAGAAGAACTAAATAAAGTTAATACTGGACAGGAACGATCCTCCAATCCAGGTTGACAGTTTTAAACAATATTTCTTAAATATAACTTCTACCTGTTTGTGTATTGTATGTTCGACAGCCTTATATGGTCCCCTTTAATTCATTACCACACAATGACTTTTTTGACTACCTACAAAATAATGTCATTGGAAAACATTGTGAAAAATGAAGAAATTGCTTGTGACAAGCAATTTCTTCATTTCCCACAATGTTTCCTAACCCAAAAGACAAAAAATTGTAGAATTCCATTCAGTTGAAATTGTCGTCTGCAATATCCTTGAATTTGGAACAGTCCAATATTTTGTTGTTTGGCAATGGCACGGTGGGGATTGTGCATGCTGGGATGGATAACGAATATGGAGTATACGGACTAAATTTGCCTCGCTTCAGGTAAGAAATTGTGCAATAATTTTCTTATTTCTGCTCCAATTTTCAAGCGGTTTGTTGCATGTACCCCGCATTAGTGAGCTCTTTCCTCGGATATATGACTTGTTTGTAGAATCTTTGTACTTTTTCCAAAAATTGATCCCAACCGACCAGAAAAACGACAAAAAATTCAGGCCCTTTTTCTAGTCGGTTGGGATCGGTTTGTGAGAAAAGTACAGGGAAGTTCCAGAAAAATAATACATCTGAGAAAAGGGCTCAGTAAGACGGAGTACATGCAACAAACCGCATGAAAATTGACGCAGAAATAAGAAAGTTATTGCACAAATTCTTACCTGAAGCGTGGTTAATTTGGCCGTAGTCGTTACCATTTCGCTTTCTGGTCGGTTGGGACAATATTTCGGAAAAAGTATCATGAGTTATCTAATATGTCATACATCCGATGAAAGAGCTCGATAAGGCGGGGTACATGCAGCAAACCGCTTGAAAATTGATACAGAAATAACAGAGTTATTGCAAAATGTCTTACCTGAAGCGAGGCGAGTTGGCATCAAATTATGTGCAAAAAATAGACTGAGTTTACCGTTATGTTTTGATAAACCGTCGGTGTTGTTATAACATCTAGTAACTACGGTTTGATTCAAGCCGTAGTTACGAAATTTTATAACAACACCAACGAAATACTATTTATTTGTCCGAAATTACGTCACGGTTTACTTGATAAAATCGTTCCCTGTTGTCGGTAGTCGTTATCCATCCCACCATGCACAATCCCCACCGTGAATGGGTTAAGCTAACCAAACGCACAAATAACAAACTTGTTTATAGTAGTTAGCGTGACCTAGTTGTAAAATGTGTGTTCCGGCGTACAGTCATCTGTTTTTATTGACACTTGATTAAGAAACAAATATACACAATCCCTCCTAACGAACTTCATTTCACGTCAAACAATGACATGCCCTGGGTTGAACTGGCAAATAAAGAATGCTAACCTATTTTTCTCCGTCAAGGGACATTATACTGGCATAAATGATCATTTACTCGGTGCGCATTCTGGAGAATGGTAGCCCTGTGTTTAGAATAAGGAACATGAATAAACTATTGGTTTAGGATTTTAAGTAAAACGATTGAATAAAACTACACATAAAAACCGATCGAGAAAAAGCATTTCGTACATTCAGCAGTAAAATGTGAAACTTAAGCATACAAAAAAATAAACGTTTAACGGCAAATTTCTCATGAAACCCAAATTACCCTTTAAAATCAGGTTTTGAAACAAATATGCTTGCGCTCAATTGTTCACATGAAGCATAAAAATGTTATTTCATGCGTCTAAATGCGTTTTGTGCATTTGGAAAAATTTAAAATCCTTCAAATAGGCGCGTTAAAGAGAAGTTTTACTTTTTGGCACTGAGACATGTATCTGTTACAAAGCACTTAATTGGGAAACCTTGTATCAAGATAGAGTCTAGGTCAGATTAAAAATATCAGACAATGTCATGTCTTTGTACGATTAATTTTCTCTGTCATGCTATTGTTCAGTTCTAGGTTAAACAAGAGAACAATTCAAACTTGACTCCAGGGAAATTCGTGACATTGACATTAAGACGAGAACAGGATATCGATACTTTTCAACAAAAACCTCGTAACTGCAGCTTGTTTTAAGCTGCAGTTGCGAGGATTTCGTTGAAAAGCGAAGATATTAAAGCGTAACACGTGAACTCCTTAGAGGAAAAGACGACGTCGAAACTCCGCTCTTCAATATTTTACCAAACAACATATTGAAAATAGTTGTATGCTATGGCGTGTGGAACGTTGCAAAATTCGATAAATATTTTTATGTGATATAATTTTATATTTATATTCTATATTTTTTTTATTTATATTCTAAAATTATTTTTATGTGATATAATTTTATATTTATATTCTATAATTTTTATTTATATTGTATATTTTTTATTTATGTCCTTTATTTTTTATTTATGTTCGATAACGCGATAAAAATTTATGTGATATAATTTTTATTTATATTGTATATTTTTTTTTATTTAGATCTATGTTCTATATTTTCTATTTATGTTCGATAACGCGAAAAAAAATTATGTGATATAATTTTTTATTTATATTCTATATTTTTTATTTATGTTCTATAATTTTTATGTATGTTCGATGATAGCGCGAAAAAAATTTATGTGGTATAATTGCATCATGGGATACTCGTGACATTGAGGCCGACTTCGATTGGGACTATAGCTCGAGCCATCCGTGACGTCATACAACAGGAAGTTGTGTACTGCGCATGTCACCAAGCGAACGCCTATAGCTCGTGATGCACAAGCCAACAAAATGGCCGCGCCCATACGGTTTTACCAACAATAAAATGAGACTCATCTTTCGTTGATAAATTGCTTGTGAAAACCGTTGTCCAATCAGGCTGACTTCGATTGGGACGATCGCTCAAGCTATTTCAGCCATCGTTCCAATCGAACACCGATAGCCCGGGTTATAGTGACGTCATTTGACCTTTGAACCAAGCCATGGTCGGACCACGCTCTCACTCGTGGTCCCTTTCATTCCAAGATGGCGTCCAAAGAAGCAAACGAATTGTAAGTCCGGTTGAAAAACCACAAAACACCTTTACTTAATTCCAATATATTCACATGTCCTTGTCAATGCGACTGAAAGTTAATATTCATGGAAATAGTGTTATTTTCTAATTGAAATGTAGCCATTTATCAACGAAAGATGAGTCTCATTTAATTGTTGGTAAAACCGTATGGGCGCGGCCATTTTGTTGGCTTGTGCATCACGAGCTATAGGCGTTCGCTTGGTGACATGCGCAGTACACAACTTCCTGTTGTATGACGTCACGGATGGCTCGAGCTATAGTCCCAATCGAAGTCGGCCTCAATGTCACGAGTATCCCATGATGCAATTATACCACATAAATTTTTTCGCGCTATCATCGAACATAAATGAAAATTATAGAACATAAATAAAAAATATAGAATATAAATAAAAAATTATATCACATATTTTTTTTTCGCGTTATCGAACATAAATAGAAAATATAGAACATAAATAAAAAAATATACAATATAGATAAAAAAATATATCACATAATTTTTTTTCGCGTCATCGAACATAAATAAAAAATAAAGAACATAGAAAAAATATACAATATAAATAAAAATTATAGAATATAAATATAAAATTATATCACATAAAAATATTTTTAGAATATAAATAAAAAAATATAGAATATAAATATAAAATCATATCACATAAAAATATTTATCGAATTTTGCAACGTTCCACACGCCATAGTATGCCTGTAGAACAAAATGTTGTGCCTATAACTAATTATTTATATAACAGTCTGCCGTAAAATCCATATGAAGCGAAAGAAGAACTGCATCGGTTTTTATTTGAACAGAAAAGACTATGTAATTATGCTTTGTGTATGCACCAAAACGTCATGTGGTGTCAAGGTAACGTTAAATGACGTCATCAATGACGTCACTAACACACCAATGCGTTTCCTACGCCGAAAACTAGATCGTGGCAGAATTTCCACAAAATAACACATTTTGAATGTGCGCTTTCTTGTTGAGAATGTTATAATGGAGATAATAACAAGTTTAGATACGTCTTTAAGGGGGAATGCTCCAGTTTCCTAATTTTTTCCCAATAAAAGAATTTATTTATATTTTGTATTTTGAAATTACATGTTCTTACCAATTGAAAAATAAGATAAAAATGGATGGTCCGCGATCTTGTTTGAATGTTATAGGCATTCGTATCACATACCCCTACATTGAAAAAAAGGCACAATTTCTTGCACCTGTCCAAGGTCACTAGAATGCTAATAAAATGCCGTATATTCATCGTTTAGTCCCGAAAACGGATTTAAAGTAACGTTTTACATTTAGTTAGAACAGAAAACCCAAAATATGCGCTATTATAAACGCGTAAATGTATAAAACAGCATGCTCAAGTGTTCGGTTCTAAGATCAACGAAGCTGGAGTGTTTTATGTCAAAAATTGCATATTTTTGGAAATATTTCAAGTTCTACATAATAGAATTTGATAAAACTCCCCCATTGTATTAAGCAACATGTCCTGATAATAATTCAAAAAGAAAATGTATAGGTCAGCGCACTTTTTAGTAAATTACTGCAATTTTTATCAGCTATACATGAATAAAATGACGCAAAACAGTGGTAACTGCATACACACTTACGACTGTTTTGCTCTAAATAATCGATTTCCATCTTGAGGAAATCAGTTTCGCATAATAAATACACTTTTACCGTCGAAAATGGTAAATTTTAATGATGTGTTTTATTATTGAAAATATGGTAGCGAAACACATTGGTACGAAACATTTAATTTACTACAGTAATGACCGAGTGTTCCGAAAAGCTGGAGCATTCCCCCTTAATTACCAAATAAAAATCTCTGTGCTCTGAACTAGGGCTACATGTTAAGGCAAATACTTTGGCGCTATGCGCCTCGGTTTTTACCTACACATGAAGTCCGTTGCACATCGGTTTTTATTTGGCAAATAAAGACCTCTTAACGTGTTATCATTTCATAAATCAATCGCATTTTTCGTCTTCATTAATTAGGCCTACATGTCATGCAAAGCTGTTTCTTTAACGAACGTATGGCCACAAATAACATCTGGAAAATGTACATGAATGTATGGCGTGTGGAACGTTGCAAAATTCGATAAATATTTTTATGTGATATGATTTTATATTTATATTCTATATTTTTTTATTTATATTCTAAAAATATTTTTATGTGATATAATTTTATATTTATATTCTATAATTTTTATTTATATTGTATATTTTTTCTATGTTCTTTATTTTTTATTTATGTTCGATGACACGAAAAAAAATTATGTGATATATTTTTTTATCTATATTGTATATTTTTTTATTTATGTTCTATATTTTCTATTTATGTTCGATAACGCGAAAAAAAATTATGTGATATAATTTTTTATTTATATTCTATATTTTTTATTTATGTTCTAGAATTTTCATTTATGTTCGATGATAGCGCGAAAAAATTTATGTGGTATAATTGCATCATGGGATACTCGTGACATTGAGGCCGACTTCGATTGGGACTATAGCTCGAGCCATCCGTGACGTCATACAACAGGAAGTTGTGTACTGCGCATGTCACCAAGCGAACGCCTATAGCTCGTGATGCACAAGCCAACAAAATGGCCGCGCCCATACGGTTTTACCAACAATTAAATGAGACTCATCTTTCGTTGATAAATGGCTACATTTCAATTAGAAAATAACACTATTTCCATGAATATTAACTTTCAGTCGCATTGACAAGGACATGTGAATATATTGGAATTAAGTAAAGGTGTTTTGTGGTTTTTCAACCGGACTTACAATTCGTTTGCTTCTTTGGACGCCATCTTGGAATGAAAGGGACCACGAGTGAGAGCGTGGTCCGACCATGGCTTGGTTCAAAGGTCAAATGACGTCACTATAACCCGGGCTATCGGTGTTCGATTGGAACGATGGCTGAAATAGCTTGAGCGATCGTCCCAATCGAAGTCAGCCTGATTGGACAACGGTTTTCACAAGCAATTTATCAACGAAAGATGAGTCTCATTTTATTGTTGGTAAAACCGTATGGGTGCGGCCATTTTGTTGGCTTGTGCATCACGAGCTATAGGCGTTCGCTTGGTGACATGCGCAGTACACAACTTCCTGTTGTATGACGTCACGGATGGCTCGAGCTATAGTCCCAATCGAAGTCGGCCTCAATGTCACGAGTATCCCATGATGCAATTATACCACATAAATTTTTTTCGCGCTATCATCGAACATAAATAAAAATTATAGAACATAAATAAAAAATATAGAATATAAATAAAAAATTATATCACATAATTTTTTTTCGCGTTATCGAACATAAATAGAAAATATAGAACATAAATAAAAAAAAAATATACAATATAAATAAAAATTATATCACATAAATTTTTATCGCGTTATCGAACATAAATAAAAAATAAAGGACATAAATAAAAAATATACAATATAAATAAAAATTATAGAATATAAATATAAAATTATATCACATAAAAATAATTTTAGAATATAAATAAAAAAAAATATAGAATATAAATATAAAATTATATCACATAAAAATATTTATCGAATTTTGCAACGTTCCACACGCCATAGGAATGATGGTACTTAAAATGGCTTCTTTATTTTCACATTAATGATATCGTTAAAGGTCACCTATGTCATATACATGTAAGGTAGTCCCAGGCTTTGCTAGGTCATACTTTATTAAACGGAAAGGATGATTTCATTTGTTATTACGGCGGAAATTGAATATCTAGCCATCAAAAAGCCAATAAGCCAATTTGACGCAATGTATTGAAGGTAACCTTGTCTCAGTGCATACATTTCAGTGCATATATTCATATGTAATATTACTTACTCTATCAGAAGACGGATAAATGATGACTAGCTCATCCTAATCTAAAATGTCTTATTAATATATCAATAAAGATAAATGATGTTTAATTTACATTTGTTATAAAATGTCTGACTTTACTTGCAACAATACCTTTGGGATTTAAGAAATCTCGATGAAATATCACAGATGCATAAACAAAATTGATATGGATGTTATCCCTAAGGTAGTAAAAAATATTTTGCTAAAATCATTTTTTTAAATTGTCTAAACTCGCTTTATTTCATGCCAGACGACAATCGATTAAGAAAGAAATACAACTGCAAACAAAAAAGTACATGTGCCTCTACATATAGCCATTCATTCATTCATTCATATCTCCAGTTTCCTAAATTTTTCCCGTAATAGAATTTATTTATATTTTGCATGTTGAAATAACATGTTATTACCAATTGAAAAATAAAATAAAAATCCATGGTCATCGATCTTGTTTGAATTTTATAGGCATTCGTATCACATAACTCTACAGCGAAAAAATGCACAATTTCTTGCATCTGTCCAAGGTCACTAAAATGCTAAAAAGTGCTATATAATCATCGTTTAGTCCCAAAACCGGATTTAAAGTAGGCCAAAAGTCTTACATTTAATAAGATCAGAAAACACAAAATATGTGCTATTATAAACGCGTAAGTGTTTAAAACATTATGCTTACATTATTAATGTGTTCAGATAGATCAGCGAAGCTGAAGTGTTTTATGTAAGAATTATATTTTTGGAAATATTTCAAGTTCTACATAATATAATTTGATAAAACTTTATCATTGTTTTAAGCAACATGTCTTGGTAACAATTCAAAAAGAAAATGTATAGGTCATCGCACTTATCAGTGAATTACAGCGATTTTTATCAGCTAAACATGAATAAAATGACGCTAAACAATGGTTACTGCATCAATACTTACAACTGTTTTGCTCTAAATAATCGATTTCCATCTTGAGGAAAACAGTTTCGCGTAATAAATACGCTTTCATCGTCGAAAATGGTAAATTGTAATAGTGACTTGTTATATTATTGAAAATATCGTAGCGAAACATATATGGTACGAAACATTCAATTTTCTACAGTAATGATGGAGTGTTCCGAAAAACTGGAGCATTCCCCCTTAAGCTGCGGATAAGAGATTTTTGTTAGAAAAGCAACGAAATTATTGTAAAAAATCGACGATGGTGACCGATCTGGTTTTTGTTTTTGTTGCATTTTCTTTTTTCAGAAGCTGTATTTCTTTGCACTTTAAGAACTAAACGTCTGTTGATAACGATTCAGCGTTTTCGTCTGACTTGATAGCATGACGGTAATTCGATTGTTCACTTTACTGTGCATTTCTAGACAGCGAGCTCTCTCCTGTTTTTCAATAAGATCTAGATAGCATGTCGATCAAAAATCTAAAATTAAAATTGTCTGATAGTTTAAACAGGCAACGGTAGATAATAGAAAATAGACGTCTCACCGAAGCAGATCTTATCCGAATTTCAATTATTACCTCAACTTACAAGCCGTGAATTCTTACTTGTGGTGAGTTCTGGTAAAAGGATCCTTATGGCATAAGTGACAAACATGGATCCACAAGAGCCTATGTATGCCCACATATAAGACTTCATTTCGCTATAAACATATCTTGCTCCATGATGGTCTGAAATGTTATTATCAATTGTTTGAAGGAAAAGGAAAGAAGTCGATGCAAATAAAACTGTTGAGAAGTTTTGTTTAAATTGACCTAGTAGATTTTAAGAAAGAGATGTTTAAACACGCACAGACAGACACAAGGACTTAGGACTGACACAAGGCCATATGGTTAGTAGCGCTGCCATTCGGCCAATGGAGCTACCAATCGTGTTTGTTGCACGAATTCGTCTTCGTTATGTGTCTCTATTACATAAAACCAGGCGCCATAATTGACGTTTACGGAACGAAACGATACCCAAAATGGTCGAATACTTCTTATAGTGTTCAGGCAATATGGAAATAATCGAGCTAGGTCACGAAATATACTTGTAAATCTGAAACAAATATACTTTCTTTTCCACGGAAACCTTCCATTTTGAATATCCCTGTATATTTTGGGACAATGATTGACAGTTTCGGATTGCCATCCTTGTTAATGAGTAAAAGTGGTTGTCTTGTTCTGATACTGGCAATCTGATTGTAATACTGATTCTCAAATCGTGTGTGTATTCAAGTTTTATTTCTTTAGAAGTGCGTGTATGAAGTGTTTTATTTTGTCTAAGCTCTAAGACAAAGAACGAGTTTGACAAATACTCAAAAAACTTAACTTTACTTTAGATGAATCTATTTCAATCTCAAAGGATATTTTAGGATAATATTCTTGATGTTTTGCGACAAATACAATATTGAGTTGAGTTTGAGTTTATTGGGGTTTTACGCCGTTTTCAACTACCAGGTCATATCGCGGCGGCTGGAGCACCTAACCGTGGGTTCCTGGTATTTCTTGAACCAGTACAACCACAATATCCAAGCCGAGCCTCCAGCTGCTCTCTCACATAGATGATTCACATCCATTGGTGAGAGACAAATGACTTTTGTCATATGTCAGAATGGATACTGGCCGAGCCGGGGTTCGAACTCAAGACCCCTGGATTGAAAGACTCCAACGTAACCGACTGAGCTATCCGGGCTCGGCATTGAGTTGAGTTGAGACACATATAGCATCTGCACTTAAAGATACTTCTAACGCAACGCTTACCGTTTTGTAAATAACTTATAAAATTGATGAAGCATTTTCCATCAAAGTTTCGACAAGTTTTATTCATTCAAATTGGCTAAATATCTGAAAGTTTCATACAGAAATATTGAGTAGAAATTATTGAATTTGCTGTTCATATAGTATGACTAGAAAATAAAAAGTCACAAGAAAGCCGTGCGAGCTGATCATGTAAATTCATGTTATTCATGTAACAGCAGTGAAGTTTACGACATTCAGCTAACATTATGTTTGTCCGCCATGGGGCTAGATGATATGAAGACATCTTTTCTCATCGACAAAGCATGAATTTATGATGATACTTTGCAGGATAATTCTTCAATCGCCCCTTTTAAGCACCTGTTCCAGTTGTTGAACATTTCTTGGAGCAAAAAGGCAAAAATCTAGCCTCTGGTGACAAATTTGATGATTTCACGCTATGCTGACAAGTGCAAAACACTATTTCTTATACACAATAGGTGCACATGAATTCTAGTATTGTTTCGCTCGAGAAAGCATGTTATCAGATACAAGACAAATTGGTGATGCAAGTATTATGCTCGACGCCGAATTAATTTGCCAGAATGTAGGCTTTTGATCTGGTTGAAAATCAAATCTTTGCAAAATGTTTTACGAAGTGAAGAAAGTACTAGATCTAGCAATCAATAAAGTTGAAAAGTTTGAAAACCCAACTGTTCCTCGAGCAATTCACCAGCCCGATCAGTTTGAAACAACCTCTTGATAGCGCGCAAGTTGATCAACCCAAATCGTATGTGTAATAAGGTATTAGCCATACTTTGGTGTATTTTACTGACAAGTATAAAGACGACAACGATTCCTACGAATAAATTATACTATACCAACGTTTTGAAAACGATAAATGTAGACTGGTACCCATTCGTGTAAATAACTGAATTTACGACTGGGAACAGGTACTGCATTCTGTCCTTTGATTGGTCAATCGATATAATCGATAGACCAATGAAACGGCTCGGTGTATGGAAAGCGTCACCTGTCCAGGCCGTCTGAGTGACCGTCAGATATTAGCTATTACCGTACTTAAATCCGTAGTAGATTTCAGGTACGGGAACCAGACTACGATAAATGCTTTAGCAGACGCTCATTGAATAAATATACGTCATTACTAATCTGGTTTTAGATAATGAGTTTGTATATTTTACCTTTCTTCGTGTAATATATTATGTTGAATTTTGACTGCACATCTATTCTATCCAACAACAACGTTTGATATGCATAGACATTTACATAAATCTGAGACATTTTTATTATATACATACCACGTGTGCACATGAAACTATTCATTACCCCTTCTACATTTACAAACTGACTCTCCAGTAGCTAACTTGAATTCGTATGCCATAATTGCTCGACGCTGCAGGCGTCGAGCAATAATGAAGCAAGAGTTCGAGATTTGAGCATGATTTGGCGCGGCTGCTTTGATGCTTTTGAATTCTGCTATCGCATGGGGTTTTGTGACTTTTCATAGTTGAACCTTGGTAGAAAACCTTAATATTTGTCATGTTTGGATCAACCGATTTAGATGAAATTTAGAGAAAACATGTAAATGTTATTGATTTATATTTGCTGAAAATTTCATAAAATATACTGCATTATTTATTGAATGATGACGAAAATGTAAGTGTTGCGTTGGAAGTGTCTTTAAGTGTGTTTATACAGTTTGTATCTAAAATTCTATGAAGGTTGAGAAAACAATATTATTTATCCGTCAAGGACGAACAATGCCCATTGAAAAGCTAAATATCTAAGACTTATGGTCAAAGACACGACGTCCTAGCAAATCCTTGTTTTCAACGAAAATCTCGTAACTGCAGCTTAAAACAAGCTTCATTTACGAGGTTTTCGTTGAAAAGCGACGAAATGCTTCTCGACTCGCGTCGATTCCTTATGTTCATTACGGTCGATACATGTTTGAAAAACAAACCCAATCGTTAAACAGAAATCAAATTGCAAATAAACTGACCAGACTATGCAGACGAAGCAGGCTATCAGAATCAACAATTTTCAAGCATCAAATAAGAATTTATTTGCGTTAGCGCCATGTATTAACCCTTTCCCAAACGACAAAATTTGAGGGTTATCCACTTCACAAATTGCCACAAATGACAAAATGGATGTTATTAAAGATAGGATTTGTGTAAAAATATGGCACAGAAAATATCGAGACAAAAGGAGAAACTGCTGGTTATCAGCAGTTTCTTCTTTTGTTTCAATGTTTTCCCAAACCTTTTCCATTAGGGACGTCAAAACCAGGTCTTGTTTAGGAAAGGGTTAAAGTGCTGACGACACATTTTTGTTAAATATGACTGAACATGTCAGACGATAAATTAATCATGTCTAGTTCATATTAATCCGAACTGTCTGAATTATTTCATTAAAGATAAATAATGCCCTATTCGTATTTAATATAATTATAATGTCTGACTCGACCAAGAACAACACATTTGGGATTCAAGAATCTGATAATATACAGCAATTGCATAAATGTAATTGATAAAGATGTGAACATTGAAATAACCCATCCATTCGGTGAGATTTGTCCAATATACTGAAATTTATACTCACTGGTGGTGAACTAAAACAATTTTCGCTACAAAAAGGTATAGATATTTTGCGTTTAAATGTGAGTTTATAGATTTTTTTTCTAATGACAATGAACTTGTTCTAAAAACAGACTGGGTTTACCGTTTTGTATTGACAAACTGTCGGTGTTGTTATAAAATCTCGTAACTACGGCTTCGATAAAGCCGTAGTTACGACATTTTATAACAACACCGTCGGAATACATTGATCGCGAAAAAAACGTCCCTCGCTTTGGCCGAGTTCACCACCAGTGATACTGGCTCCAACTAAAAAGAGTACTTCTTTTTTTTTAAAGTATATAGTTCGTCTGCGACATGAAAAAACTTACATTGTCATATAACGATTTAGCATTGGCAATTAATAAAACCGTATGAAAGCACATGTATGTTACTGCAAATAAAAGACAAGAACCCTTATTTCGTCGTTGGCACTGGTTCTTTAAGACTTAACTTAAAAAGACGATTTTAACTAGGGACGCAAATGTAAACAACCAATGCATCGATTGTGAATGAAGATGAATTGTGGTGATCTGTAACTGTAAATGGCCATGAAGATGGCATGTATTGTCATTCCACTAACAAGACATGTCACACAATGGTCTATAATGAATCTACATGACGACCTACTCTACCGTCTCTATTGAATTGTGAGTACTATCTCACAGTCCGTCTTGAGCCCTGATTAGTTTCATCCTCTTTTATCGCCCAGTAACTCTAGCATTAATGAGAAATATGTAAACAACAAGTGTATGGTGTTATTATAATTTACGGATCACAGGGAAACAGATGTACATTTGTGGGAACAAAAATATATTATAAGACTTCTATGGAATTCAAACAAAAATCAGAATTGCTCAACTGTTATCCTGCTGCGCTCTATAAAATATTCAATTTGCTAATATGGAGCGCGTCTTTACTTTTAGTTCTAACAACGTACGTGATGAAGTTCACTTTATATGCTGTTTATAAGGACAGATATGCGAATTCCTCGATGCTTTCGTGCTACCATTACATAAGACCAGGCGCCATAATTGACGTTTATGGCACAATACGATACCCCAAATGGTCAAATACTTCTAAATGTGTTTACGGAAAATGGAACGAATCGCGTTTGGTCACGAAATATACATACTTTTAAATCTAAGGCAACCCTTTCTACTTCCCTTTCATTGTGATGTTTAGAAAGCCACCGAGACGTTGGGTCAATGAATGACTGGTTCCATTCTATCTTGTAATGCAATTCATTCGTATCGTTTAGCTTACTTTAAAGTTGTATCTATACTTTAAAGTTGTATCTATATGTAAATTCCTTTGAAAGGCTTACCGAATTTCAACAATCTGCGTACACCTATTGTTCTCTTGTTTTGTATATATGATGACTATTTGACCACGTTCCATAGGTTTATTTTATATCATGGGAAATAATTACTTAATCATACAAGTAACATCAATCAATTATTAAGATAGGACAGTATAATGTGAACGAATAATGTTGATTTCTACACCCAGAACCCCGAACTGATGGTCAGTGTACACAATGAAAAAACGAGAAAAGCACGAAATATAAAGGTACGCAATCAATTATTTTATTCTGTTTCTCTCGTCTTTAGTTTAATGCACATGAAGTGCAGATATATATATATTTTATCAATACAATTTTAGTTTTAAAGAATATAACTTACTGGTTTTAAATTATCTAATAATTTCAAAAGTTAACATAAGGGATAAATTATTGAAACAAACGCAAAATTCTACACGGAAATCTTGCCTGATTATCTCTTTGCACCGTTACTCAAACAGTTTAAGAGTGTCAGTAAATAGACAGACACCATTAAAGTAATGAGTATGTTCATAGATTTGTACAATAAATGTTTTATCTAGTATAATTAGAATATATATCAATAACAATTAATGCTAGGACCCCACTGCCGACCAGATCAACTCGATCAGCGTATTACAGTCATTAGCTTAAATTCCCCTATCAACCCCAATTTCTTTTCTATATATAGTCGACCAACCCGACCTATACAGTCGATTTGAATAGATGGAACAGATTTAAAGTTGATCAGGATGCGACCGGAAACCATCGGAACGATCGAGCATGCTCGGCAAAAATGATCGGGAATTAATCGACAAGAAATAAAGAAGAAGTCGTGTAAATACATTTGATCGAGTTTAATCGGGATTGATCGGGGAATTAAGGCAATCGAGTTGATCGAGCTGATTTGGTCGGCAATGGGAACGCGGCATAAATATTTTTGACATGTACAAAAATTCGGGTAGGAAGCCGGAGCGTTGAAGACCACTCCGGATCACCAATGCCGGTCGAGCACGATCTGCACTCGATCACATAATCGGACCGTATCGAGCTGCTCACATCGGCAGTCGGAACATAGCACAAAAAACAAAAAGAGATATGTATTGACCTCATTAATTACGGTGTGCCAACGATGATATTTAGTTTTTTTTTTTTTTTTTTTTTTTTTTAATCTTTATTTTTCAGATAATTACATCGTTTATAACAAAGTTTTACATGATACATTTAGTAGTATACAAACTAAACAAAAGGGAGTATCCGTACATACATTTTTTTTTTTCATTTGATTTACAGTTGACTATATCATTTATACTCTATCTTTATGTCTAATCATCAAAGTGTCATTGGTCGCTAAAACCATATACAAGCATTTTGGGAGTCATAGAGATAACGAAAGATAAAAGTCGAAACTCAAACGTTTTGTTTTCATTTTCTCCATGCTTTCTTTTGATTGGGTGTTTTTAGAGATGTTTCTTGTATTCGAAAAAATGCAATATATCTTCAACTGTAAAATCGTAGATTATATTAATATTAAGTACCTGTTTAATCATTAAACAGATCATGTATTTGTAATAATTTGAAAAATAAAGTTTTACATGATTTGAAGGAACAGAAAGAGAAAATCTTAATTCCACCGACAAAGGTGGTAAAAGATACCCTTTAAAGAAAGTGAAAATAAACACAAATATCCAAAGCATGCTGTAATTTTGTATATTTTATTGGCTTATTATTGATCTTGTACCAATCTTTCAACAATTGCCCAATTTTCCTTTTTATTTTGATTTTTCTGTGTTTGCGTGATAATTTCAAGGGTTAGTTTAAGATGTCTTATGAAGCCGTTACGAGTGGGTACTATCTTTTTTAATTTGTTATTGTAAATATAACGTTTAAATTCTAAACATAAAATATCTAATTGATGTTTGTCATCAAAACCAAGCAACACATCTGTACTCCTTAGTTGATCAAAATGGTTCATTTCATTTAGTTTTTGATCTATAAATTGAATGATTGGTTTGATTCTGTTACATTCGAAAAATAAATGTAAAAGGTTTTCTTCATTTGTGTGACAAAAAGTGCATGTTTTATCGTCGGTGATATTCATTTTTTGTAAATCGAATTTGTTGGAAATATCCTATGAACGATTCGGGTCTGTAGCCATTGAATAAATGAATCATCAGTTAATTTGAAAACATTTGAGTAAACCTTTTTCCAGTCTTTATTTAGATTGTTGAATTCTAATAACCACTTATTTTGGCTTGTTGGAATATTTTCATTATAAATCAATGTTGAGTAAGTGTGCTTATTTACATTTGGTTTAGTAATAATTGGAAATATATAGCTATTCATAGAAGGATTATGACTTTGATTCAAAGATGCAAAATCAATAGGTATATGTAGCTTTTGTAAAAATGATTTAATCGCATTTCGGATGCTATAATACTAAAGAAAGTTTAATTTACCATGAACTAAATTCCTGAAGTAATCAAATGATTTAAAATCTCCATTTTCCGTAAATACATCGGGGATATAAATCAGGAATATTCCTCTTTGAAATAGGATTTTATTGAAAATATATTTCGAATCGGTCTTGATTCCTTCATTGTAAAAAATAGGCGAATGTAATATGTGATTTCCATTTTGGAATCTAAATTTTTCAATATATGATATGTACGATCGTAGAACATCAATCCAAAATGCATTTTTTATTTTATTTACCAAAGTATCACAGTAGAACTTTCCGCATTTCATTATTTTATTAATATCAATACAGATATTTGCTAGATCATAATAATATGATTCTGGATTTAAGACTAAGTTTTTTAACCATTTAAATTTCATACATTACGATATCTGGTATTTTCATACCTCCATCCTCATAATCTTTGATAATGATCGAAGCTTTGATTTTTGGTCTACCATCCCAAATGAATTCTGTGAATACGTCGTTTAATTTCTTTAAAAAATCCGATGATACGATGATATTTAGTCCTTGTCCTTCAGAAATATTCAAAATTTGCCTTGATTTTCCAATACATAGACACCGCTTTTTCAAGGCTTTCAAGAAAAAATCCCAAACGAAACGTCTGCCAAAAGTAATTTCCCTTCTGTTGTTATATTCTTGAATAACAAACCGTTTTGATAGGCATATTTCCTGATCAAATAAAGTCTTAGAGATGGATTTACTCTATTCAAACATATTAATCCATCAAATATTTGATAAAGATGCCATACAAGCAGGTCACGCGTAATATACTCATTTGTCTGTCATGATCACTTGACATCTAGGCTGTAAAAATAGGTCGGCGCCTTATCACAGAAACACATTAATTCATGGTTATCATAATGATTGACTTATAATAATCATTGTGTTCTGGCGAACACAATTTGCCCCCAAAACTCGAAGGAGGCTATTTTCAGAATATATCGCTGCATTCCCACAAAAAATCTCGTATCTGCGGCTTAAGACAAGCTTCAGTGAAGAGGTTTTCGAAGAAAAGCGACGATATTAAGCACTTGGTTCTACCACATTTTCTCAAAGGATTACTTGCGATAAAAGTTCTTATGACGCAAGATAATTCTAGAAAAGACGTCCTTGGAAACGGTGCTAAATAACTATTAAAGGGTGATGGTAACAGATGGTCTAATTGCAAAAAATGAAATTTTTTGAAAAAATATGCAAAACTTTTGTGTTGGCCACCTCAGAATGGTTAATAATATGCGATTCAGACAGAGATTGAGCCGAAATTATAAGAGAGATAGCCGAATTTAGGGAAAATCCAAACCAAAATTCAGCCCCGTCTCAGATGCGGTTGAATTTATTTTTTAACTGTCACACATGCGCATACAGCGCGGACCAAGATTCAAACGAGATTCATGCTTGAATTTCAATATGACGTCATCATGTTAGTTGTGACGTCATTTAAGAAAGTCGCAGGTCCTACTGTTTTTTACCTACTTTCGACATCGCTTCATGAATTCGGTATCAAATTGCGAAAAAATGAGTCGTTGCTTCAATAGTTTGTCGTAATCATTTAATCAGGTCATATAAAGCTTAAAAAGTGTACATTTCGTTTGTTTTTGACAAATTTTGGTCCAAAATCTGGGAAATAGTAGCTTTAACAGAACCAGTACCAGCGGTCCCCACTGATCTCGCTCGTCTCCTTACTTAACATTTTGTAATGACAGTAGGTAAAAAGCCGTAGAAAGATTTTAGCTCTTTGATCAAGCGAACGTAGAATTTCCTGGACGGATTATTAAACACAACGTTCCTAGTAAGTATGTTCGATCCGTGTTGACACTGAATGGTCCACACGTATTTTACAATCTGGCAGAACGATCGTAAAAACGAAAAAAATATGTAAAGCAATTTATAAGAAGATGAAGTTGGGGATACTTCCCTTGCTACCCAGAGTCAATTTTTTTCCAAGCACCAACATAAGTATTAACGGTCTTGAAATGGAATATTTTAAAGTGCTGATGACACACGTTTGTGTCCAAGATGACTGAACATGTCAAAACATAAATCTAGCTTGTCTAGTTTATATTAATTTAACTGTCTGATTATATCAATGCGGATGAATAATGCCTAATCTATATCTAATATAAAATATCTGACCAGACAAGGAACAACTCATTTAGGATTTAAGAATTTCGATGAAGTTAAGAAATGTATACATACAATAATTACTGATAGAGAGGTGAACATTGAAAAAATACATCTATTTCTATCAAAACAAATAACTGAAATAGCGTAGTTTTTAAGTTTTTTCCAACAAGCCATAATTTTTGTAAGGTTGCATGTTAACGAATTACAATTGTCCAGTAACGATTAAGCGTTTACTATTTATGAAATCGTAATTTGATCGCTCGCCTCTTTATGTATAACTCAACAACGCTTGCTTCTCAGTAAGCGCTATTATATAATAATACCGTGCAAAATTCTAAAATTGAACTACTCTGATAGTAGAATCAGACAATGTTAGATAATAGAAAATGAGCATATCGCTGGAATCGGCATTATTTATTTTTCTTTCATCGAATCCATTTATTACTGTCTTGCACAATTTGAGATTCTTTCCTGTATACAAAATATTATAATACAAAATATTACGAAGAGTTTGAAAACAAAATCTAATTGATTCGTGGTAAACGACTTTAAAGTGCTGTTACATGTCAAACAATCGATTGATATGGTAAATGGAGACATAATTTCATAATATATTGAAGATACAAAACATCCAAACTTAAGGGGTAAATGGGAAATTACACCTATTTGTCGTCTGCAGTACCTTTCAAATCCTACTGTCCCATTTTGTCGTTTAGGGAAATAGTTTAAGGGTTAACTATCCGGACTTCTCTGAATCTCCACCAAGTTTGGCCATAGTTTCTCACTTATTTGGACCTGTTTGTTATGAACTATGACGCCATGCTCAGATCACGCTTATGATTTTTTTTCTTAAAAAATGAATTAATTGTGGTAAACTACAGTTCACATGTAGATCTAAATGGAAATTTTTATTTTCGTCTTAACCATAGAAGTGTTTTTTGGTTTAAAAGCAAAAATTTAAAGTAAACTCGACAGCATTTAAGAGCATTAGAATAAAAAATCTTGGCACCTAAACATACTTTTTATAAAATGAAAAGTGAAAGTAATGTCTCTTTAATGCACCTTTTGTATCCCCTAGTCACTCTAGCATTTATGAGAACCAAACACAAATTAGGTACATGACGCAATTACAATTTGCGAAACACCGGAAAACAAATGGAGGAAAATCAGCATTGTTTATTGGTTTATCATAATGCTTTCTTAGACTATAAAATATTCGATCTCCATTTAAGATATTCCTTTATTTAACCTCTCTTTGCTTATATGACAGAGCTCTCTTTACATGTAAGTATGTTTCTACGAGGACAACAGTACATAAATGAAAGTCCTTTATATTTGGAACAATGATTGACAGCTTCCTCTCGCTATCCATATTACAAAGTCTTTGCCTTTATCTGATAATGAAATTCTGGTCGTATCTGCATCCGAATTCCATTTTGAAAAAGTAAACTGCTTTTTTATAGGAAACGATTTTATACTGTCAAACATGACGTAATTTCGTAAAAAAAAATATAACAACACAGACGGGTGTAAATTCAGTCTATTTTAGCTCAAAATTCTTTGCCATTGTACTTCATCACAGTAAATTAGATTTTAACGATGTACATGTAAGTATTGTTCACTTCTATTGAAACAGGATTAATTTATATCCATATTCTATTACTTTGTATTATGAAAAATTACAAAATATCATGGTAGAAAGCAACGCCAATAAATCATTTAGACAGGGTTGTATAATATGAATGAATTAATGTTGTTTTCTTAATCCGGAACAGTCAATCAGGATACAGGATGAAAAATACGAGAACATCACGACACGTCTTAAAGTGCAACACAGGAAATTATTTGTTTGTATGAGGTTTTCTTGTATTTGAATAGTTTAGTTCATATGAAGCGCATATTTTGTTTTTATACACTAGAAAATATGATATATTGGTATTAAGCAGTGTAATAGTAGATTAGAGTATGAACAGATTACATGATATGAGACTGATTAAACCTCTAAATGGAATTAATGTCTGTTACATTAAAGCTACTATTTCCCAGATTTTGGACCAAAATTTGTCAAAAACAAACGAAATGTACACTTTTTAAGCTTTATATGACCTGATTAAATGATTACGACAAACTATTGAAGCAACGACTCATTTTCTCGCAATTTGATACCGAATTCATGAAGCGATGTCGAAAGTAGGTCAAAAACAGTAGGACCTGCGACTTTCTTAAATGACGTCACAACTAACATGATGACGTCATATTGAAATTCAAGCATGAATCTCGTTTGAATCTTGGTCCGCGCTGTATACGCGTGCGTGACAGTTAAAAAATAAATTCAACCGCATCTGAGACGGGGTTGAATTTTGGCTTGGATTCTCCCTCAATTCGGCTATCTCTCTTATAATTTCGGCTCAATCTCTGTCTGAATCGCATATTATTAACCATTCAGAGGTGGCCAACACAAAAGTTTTGCATATTTTTTTAAAAAAATCATTTTTTGCAATAAGACCATCTGTTACCATCACCCTTTAAATTGTGTGACTGAAAATGAAACATTCATTTAATCATGTCTCTAGAGAAGAAAAGACCGGTGTAGTAATCTGCTTTATTATGGTTCAAAGATCAGCCCAATGGCATTCCTTGTAAATGGGTCAGTTAAGTTTACCGAACTATGAAATATGTTCAAAGCTATAAATAGATGCATGGAATCAAAGTATCCAAGGTATTCAAATGGATAACCAAAGTACCTAATCAAAGTACTCTACGAATCAGAGTATTCAAGGTGTTCAAATGGATAATCAAAGTACCTAATCGAAGTACTCTACGAATCAAAGTATTCAAGGTATTCAAATGGATAATCAAACAACCTAATCAAAGTACTTTACTTCTGGACAGGCCTACATTATTAACACATTTGCTTCCCAACAGTACTTTCAGTACTTTGATTAGTCAACAATATCTAGACCGCATGTCGATAAAAAGCTGAACTTTAAGTTGACTGATAGTAAATGCAGGCAGTTGTAGTAAAGTAGAAAATGCTTGCTGAGGCCGATTTTGTCTGAATTTCTTCTATCACACCCACGTTTACCCCTGCCAGTTCAAAAGACACAATATAAATTTAGTCGAGCCAAGATTCCAGATTGAACTTGGTATAATTTGTGGAATGATCCGTGGCTAGGCTGTATGTAATGTATGGAATGCAATGTCTCTTTAATTGCACATTTTGTATCCCCTAGTCACTCTAGCACTTATGAGAACCAAACACAAATTAGGTACATGACGCTAAGTTATCGGCTCGTCCAAATATAGCCTCGTTCTGCAAAGTACTCATCCAATAGAATTCAGTATGGCACAAAGACATTTAAAATAGCCTCATATTATTTAATCTCTCTTTGCGTATATGACATAACTCTCTTTACGTGTAAGTATGCTTCTACAAGGACAACAGTGCATAAATGAAAGTCTTCTATATTTGGAACAATGATTGACATCGTAATCCATATTGCATAGTCTTTGCCTTTATCTGATAATGGAATTCTGGTCAGTATGCTGACTTTGAAATCATATCTGTATCCGAATTCCGTTTTGAAAAATCAAACTGCTTTTGATATGAAACGAATTTATCCAGTCAAACGTTACGTAATTTCGTACAAACAATAGTATTTTCATATGTGTTGTTATAAATTCTCCTTAAGCCGTAGTTAGGAGACTTTATAACAGGACCGACGGTTTATCAACATATAACTGTATATCCAGTCTACTTTTAGCTCAAAATTCTTTGCCATTGTACTTCATCACATTGAATTAGATTTTAACGATGCACATGTAAGTATTGTGCACTTCTATTGAAACAGGATTGATTTATATCCATATTCTATTACTTTATATACTGAACAAAAGTGAAAACGCTACACCTACTTTGCTTGCCTTATTTCTTCTACACACAACAAGTAAAAAAAATAATTGAAAGTTTTTCGCATTGTTCATTGACTTGGCTAAGCTAAGCACTAAAAGTTTTGTGGATCTTAATTACGAGGATGAAATACGGACCCTTTTAATGTGACAGGGGTCCGTTTTTCAGGTGTACAATTTGAACGGAAATTTTACACAATTTAAACCTTCAGGAAATCCAAACAGAATAATTCAAACCATGCCGGACTGCACGGAATGGTAGTCTGACAAGTTACCAGTCAGGAAATGTATTGAAGCTTGCATAAAAGTGTTTCAGCGTTTAGAAAATGGTGTTTGAAAAGCAGAATTTTCATTATGTTCGAAAGCTTGAAAATTTTACAATGTAATCTCCATAGGAAATTCAAATCGCTATTGCATGGACATCTGGGAACAAACCTAGTCGAAGAAAGGGTTCAAAAATCCTATGTAAGGCATGCATGGTGTTGCAAAAATCTCCAATGGAAAACCGTGATAACTTTGTGAATACCGAACATTTTAAATTCCCTATTTGTTTATGTCAAAGAGAGGTAATTCGCAAAATTTACTTTACTTTATTCTTTATTGCTTAACATAAACATATTGTTATAGCAACATACAAACATGAAATGTAACAATGAACAGTGGTTATCAGAAGAGCACATGATGTTAATGTGCAAAACACAATTACAATGATCAAAATGGCATTTAAGTCATTTAGATCCCTATCTTACCAGACTGGTTTCTGAAAAGAGCGGTAGCAGTAATAGTTGCAGATGAAATAGTAACGCTTTAAGATTACTGAGAATTAGATCAGACACAGATCGGATCTTATATGCATAAAGTCCGATACCCTGTCTAATCTAATTTTATGATATTTACATACTATTCAAAATATTCAATATTTATACTTTACAATAAAAATCAACAATTCATAATTGAAAATTAACCCTTTCCAAGACAAGTAGATTTTGGAACAGTCTACAATAAAATATGTTTTCCTAAACTATGTACTTTTTATGAAAGTGAGATAAGAGTGTACATTTTAAACTGGAGAACATTGAATGAGAAGTAGAAACTGCTTATCATCAGTGTTTCATCTTTCAATTGTATGTTTCTAATGCTTCAGTTTGATATATTTTCATAGTTGGGCAGTATTTGGGAAAGGGTTTATTAATTTCTTGCTATATTTGCAAAGTATATATATTTAGCCAGATTCCTTATTACAGGAATTGACGTTGATGACATGAGATTTACAAATTTTTGAATAGTTGGCCAGGTGTGATAATATTTCTTTAAGTATTTTGATCTAATATCTCTAAACTTTGGACAGATAAGAAGAAAATGATACTCGTTTTCGATATGTCCTAGATTACAGTTGTTGCATTTTCTTTCGTTCCGTGGAAGATTATTATGTCGTCCTGTTTCAATATTTAATGTGTGTGTTGATGTTCTAAATTTGGTAAGGGCTAGTCTATATCTTTGATCTTTTATTATGTCAATGTATTTTTCAAAGCAAAATGAATGTTTGAAAAGCGAGTATGTTTCTAATCGCGTCGAATTATTTATTGCCGCATACCAAGTTTGATTATAAATATCCAATATTCTTTGTTTTATTAATTTGTAATCAATTACAAAAGTGAATTGGTTTATCCATAAATTTGTTAAGCCTGCTTCATCTAAAATAGTTTTAACCTGATAAGCCCAATTATTACCATTGTATATCATTCCGTTATCAGTGTCTTGTTTCAACATTTTATAAGTTTTAAACAAAATAGTTTGGTTATTTAATTTCAGGATTTTTATCCAGTATTTAATTACAATTAGCTTGCGATGTATTGACATAGGTATCCTGCCTAATTCACCGTACAATACATTAAGATTTGTTGTTCGGTTTAAACAAAGAACTCGTCTGCAGAATTTATTGAAGACATTTTCAACTTCGGGATATGCTTTATATCCAAAGATTTCAGCGGAATAGTTAAGAATCGGTAACACTAGCGAGTCAAATAGTTGTAGTTGTTGATTGATCGGAAGTTCAGTTTGATTTATAGTGATAAATAGTTTGTGTAAAGATAATGATGCGTTTTGAGCCATTATTTTTAGTGTTTGGTTCCATTTTCCATTCTTGAATAAATTAATTCCTAGATATTTAAAAGAGTTCACGACCTCTAGTTTTGTATTATATAGGAAGAAATCATATTTAGTAGGTCTTCCATTTTCAAAAATCATAATTTTTGTTTTGTTGACGTTTATTTTGAGATCCCATCTGTAGCAATATCGTTCTATATCATTTAGGATTGATTGTAGAGATTGGGGGTTTGTTGCGAATACTACTGCGTCGTCTGCAAATAGTAAAAGTAGCAGTTCTATATCTTCGATATTTACAATTCCATTAATATTACTGTTAATATTTCTTAAAATGTCGTTTAAATAGAAGAGACAGAGAATACTGCTTAAAGGATCTCCTTGCTTTACTCCTATCTTTGATAATATTGGTTCTGATTTTTGTGATCTGTAATAAACAGATGATTTGACTGATGAGTACATAGATTGAATAGATTTTATCAATTTTGTGCTTGCATTTGCATCCATGAGTTTTTGCCATAATAGTATTCTGTTGATTTTATCAAACATTTTTTCCCAGTCTAAGAATGCCGTGTATAATTTCTTTTTATTTGATAATGTTTTTGTTATAATTGCATGTAGAATAAATATACAGTCAGTGGTTGATTTATTTTTTTGGAATCCAAATTGATTATCAATGAATATATCATTTTTATTAGCCCACGTTGTTAGTCTATTTGTAAGCATTTTGGAATATATTTTTGCTAAAATATTATTGAGGGTAATTCCTCTGAAATTCTTTGCTTCACTTGCTCCGCCTTTGAATATAGGTATGAGCATTTCTTCATTCCAATTTTCTGGAAATATTCCATCATTATAAACTTTATTGTAAAATTGGATAAGAAATGGGGATATTATATCGAATGATTCTTTGAATATTTCAGCAATTAGTTTATCTGTACCCGGACTTTTGCAATTTTTTTGAGAAAAGACGGCGGTTTTCAGCTCGTTAATTGTAAAATGATTATCAAGATCATCATCGGTTTTATCGTAATCAGTCATTGGATTCGCTTGTTGATTTGTTTCATTTTGTTCCGCAGATCCATATAGGTCATGTACGTACATTTCGTCTATTGTAATGTTACTTGGTTCTGGTTTATTTTCTTTGTGTTGATTTTTAATATTCTGCCAAAATTCTTTTGAGTTACTTTTTGCTAGTTGAGAAATGCGTTGACCCTCTCTTATTTTAAATTCACGTTTTTGTTTTCGTTTTATATTATTATATATTCGTTTTGTATTTACAAAGTTTTCGCGATTTAGATCAGATTTGTTTCGATAATATTTATTCCTTGCTTTATTGAATTTCTTTCGTGCAATAATACATTCTTCATTAAACCATTTTTGCGATTTAAATCTTTTCTTACAAGCATTTCTCTTTTTATGTTTACCGAATATTTTGAATGCGATGTCTTGCATGTATGTAGTAAATGACTGTGACGTGTCGCCGATTGTAGTATTATGTAAATTATCAGTGATGTCATTTAGGCGGGAAATGTTATCCAATAGTGATGCACGAAGCGTGGGAATTTTTGTTTTGTCCCATGCTAAATATAGTTCTGATGACGTATTGTTTTCATTGACCATTTCGGTTACGCGTGCACGATTTATAGTAAAAAGTAAAGCGCAGTGATCCGATAAATCGGAGATGGGTAATATTTGAAATGATGCGATTTTTTCAAAATCCTTTGCGTTCAGCAATAAATAGTCTACAACACTAGTGCCTTGATGATTTATAAATGTATATTCTCCAATGGATTTATCATCACCTAAACGACCATTTGCAATGAGTAGATTAGTCGATTTACAAAGATCAATGAGTTTTGATCCAAATAGGTCAAGCACGTGGTCTTTGTTTACTCTAGGTAGAGTAAAAATATTAGATTGTAATCGTAGATCATTATTCAAAAACCTGTCATATTCTATGAAATCGAGTTCATTCGATGTTCGACTGTTGAAATCACCGATTAATAAAATAATTCCAAGCTCTTTGTATTTTTCAATTTGTCTTTCTAGTGTGTTAAATAAATCAAATTCGGGATTATTATTAGTTTTGAATCTTTTGGGGGTATATGAATACAACCTAGATATATATCTTTATTATAATTAAAAATGGTTTCACTTATTTTTATCCACAAAATGCCATTTTTGTCTTTTTCAACAATTTTTAGTTTGTCATGTAAATAAGATTTATAGTAAACAGAAATTCCGCCTGAATATCGACCTTTTCTAGTATTGTTTGATTTATTACCAAAAAGATGTTCAATACAATATCCTTGTATATTAAGGTTAAAACTTGTTTTTTGCGAAATCCAAGTTTCTGTTAGAATTACAACATCATGAGATGTGACAAAGTCTATAAAATCAGGATCGGATAGTTTTCTGGAGAGTCCATTTATGTTCCAGGAGGCTACAGCTAGATTTTGCCCTTCATGACCCCACTATGTAGGGTTTACTTTCGGTGGCTTGTACTCAATACCTTCAACATACAGTTTGTCTTTTACGAATTTTACTTTATTGCCTTTGTCTCTTTCTTGCTTGTACACAGGGTTAAGGAGTTTGCGACTGTCTTTCCATTCTTTTGGGATTTGGATCCCAACCCCCAAGTTTTTTTGGTTCATACTTTCTTTCACTGTCACTGTTTGTGAAGCCTTTCTGATTTCCTCTCGTTGTTTGTATCGGAGAAATTTGACAATGATGGGTCGCGGTTTTTTAGATTTCACTGGATTGCCTAGTCTGTGGGCACGTTCAAATTCTATTTCCGATGTGTCGAGTTTCAGCTCATACCGTATGAACTCTTTAACTAATCCCTCACAGAGATCCGTGTGATCGGCGTTATGATTGTTTGGGTCGATTTCTTCAGGTGTTTCCGGTATTCCATAAAAGATCAAGTTGTCTCTCATGTTTCTGAATTCTGCGTCAAGAGCCTTTTCTTTCAACTGTGTATGTTGATTGTTCATTTCCGCTATGTTATCTTTCATTGTATTACATGAGTCTTGTAAACTTTTGACACGTTTCTCGGCTATTTCTAACGTCTTTTTCTGTTGTTCAAAGCCTTCGCTGATAAACGAGCTAGCAGATTCAACTTCTGTCACTCGATTTTCGATGGATTTCACTTGTGTTTTGAGATCGCTTAGTTGTGCGCATACCGAATTCATTGTTTTTTCTATATTGTCTATTTTGCCCATCTGAGCTTTCACAACCTTTATGTCCTCAATAAATGACATGGCCCATGGTGGGGGCTGATCAGGTGCGGGCGGGGGAGGTAGATTGTACATCGGTGAGCTGGACATCTGTGTGGGATTGGCATACTGCTGATTATACAGTTGGTTATGTTGGAATGGCGGAGATTGAAAGAATTGTCCATTAATTTGCTGTCCGGATGCAGGCTGTGACATTGTGTATTGACCGTTTGTCGTTTGGGATGAGTTCATGTTTTGATTCATAAATCTATTTATAGCTGGGGTATCAAATGCAAATTGTTGGTTATGTTGCTCGTTTTGTTGTTGTTTGTTTGTATTTTGTTGTTTCTTTGAGCGTTTGCTTTCGTTACTCACTTGTTTTTGTTCACTGGCATTGTTTGTTTTTGAACTGGTAGAACCGGTTTTGTTGACCTCTAGTAATGGCGAGATTTCTTTCCTTTTACCAGTGTTTTTCTTCGGCTCTTCTGGTTGTTTCGTCGTTTTCCTATTCTGAGGCATCGGGCGAATTTTGCTCCAAGATCCAAATGTGTTCAAAATATTGCACGAAAAAGTCCAAATAGTGCACACGTTTTATTTTATTTAATATTTTTTGAGAGCACGATAAACACGTCCATTGTTACCAAAGGGAGAGAAAATTGACAGATTAGACCTTGATTTTAGAGCTTACAACAAGAAATAAGTAAGATTTTTAGTGTTTTATAACAACCTGGATATGACCAACTCCGAAAAAATAATGAAACGTTTTTTGCCCATGCGCATATGCGGTATTTGATGAAATTATCTCTAAACGCATTAAGAGCTGTAACTCTGGCATTAAAGAAGATAATGCAATGGAATTTCGACAAGACGATTGCTGAAAGCCTGGGAAATAACGTCAACATGTATTTCATGGTAATAGTTCGATACTTTTCAAGAAATAAAAAATCTTGCAGTGTAGCGTTTTCACTTTTGTTCAGTATATTATGAAAAATTACAAAATATCATGGTAGAAAGCAACGCCAATAGATCATTTAGACAGGGTTGTATAATATGAATGAATTAATGTTGTTTTCTTAATCCGGAACAGTTAATCTGGATACAGGATGAAAAATACGAGAACATCACGACACGTCTTAAAGTGCAACATAGGAAATTATTAATTGGTATGAGATTTTCCTGTCTTTGAATAATTTGACTTATATTGAGCGCGGATTTAGTTATTTAATACTATACTGTAGCTGCAACGAATTAGTCATAAACCGTGTAATACTTCCCATACGTTAAAATATAACCTTTGAAGCATTAAAACAAACAAAACCGGAGACTGATTCAACTTCTACATGGAAGTAATGAATGTTAAATTGAAAGTAACCTTTGTGCACCGGCATCAAACGACTTGTCGCAACAAAAGAAATCATGAATTTACCTAAAACAGAGAGAAAGCAAAAATACGTAAATATGGTTCGAGTGGATATAAGACGGTTTTGAGTTTCGGGCATTTATTTTAATTAAAATAGTTTATTATATTTTAACCATTATATACATGAATCTGTTCAATACAGAGTGACGAATTGGACTATACTGGGAACAAAGTTGTAGTATGGTTTCTTGTCCATGTGGTTCAATCTACCAAACATTTTGAAGAACGATTGATTGCAATTTATAGGGAGCCTTTCTCTCCTTTTTTGCAACTATCGAGCATGAAATAATTTGGTAGGGAATTCCTTCGAAAGAGAGTTCTGAAGATGGTAACTGTGAGTTGGCTACCACCGAGGAGAGTTGGTTACTGGATAGGGGACCAAGACGTTGACTCCTGAAGATTGGATGTCAGTTAATTTTGGAACAATTATGTGCAGTTGGGATGTTGAATGTGTTAGGCAGTTTAATCCAAATATCTGTTAATATAATGTGAAGCTCAAAACTTTTAAGATAATTTTATCATGTAGATATCGTTGACCAGGTCGGTAGTTGGCAATGTTTTAGAATAATAAAGACCTATCAACAGGGGAAATAACGTAGGATAGTAAAAATGGTCCTTCGCCGAACTCGCCCCCACACATTTTACACATTCTAAGTAAAAGACACAGCAAAAGTCTTCTACGAGGATAAATGACTCTTGATCAACAGGATGAACAAATTGACACACTGCGTGTAAATGCTTTTAGATCCATGTGGATGGTTTGTGATTGATACAGACGTTATTCACCTGCAGAAAGGTATTAAAACGACAACATTGATAAAGGGATATAAAAGGACAGATATGAGGCTGTGGATACTATACAGGCTATCCCGAGCCATTCACTTTCCGAACATCAGATAACAATGGATTTGTCTTAAAAGCCACACATTAGCCCTTTCCCAAACAGCAAAAAGTTAGGTTGATCCATTTCAAAACTGCCATAAATGACAAAATGGAAGTTATTTAAGATAGAATTTGTGTAAAATATGGCAAAGAAAATATTGAGACAAAAGGAGAAACTGCTGGTTATCAGCAGTTTCTTCTTTTGTCTCAATGTTTTCCAAAACCTTGTCTATTAGAGACGTCAAAATCAGGTCTTGTTTGGGAAAGGGTTAAAGTGCTGACGACACATATTTGTGTTCAATATGACGGAACATGTCAGACGATAGATAAATGATGTCTAGTGCATATTAATCTGGACTGTCTGATTATATCAATAAAGATAAATAATGTCTTATATATATTAAATACAAATAGTCTGACTGGACTGGGAACAACACCTTTGGGATTTAGGAAATTCGATGAAGTAAAACTATTGCGTAAATGTAATAGATAAAGATGTTAACATTGAAATACTATATCCATTCTGGTGAAATTGTATTCATAAATGTGAAACACAAACCATTTGAACAGAAAAGTAAATTCTAACTAAAAGCGTATTTCTATTTCTTTTTTCTTTTTTTTTTTCAATATATGTTTGCATAGTACTTTTTGTGACGTTAAAAAACTACAATTTCCAATAAAGATGTTTGCTTTTGGCGATTAATGGATTCGACTTTTTTTTATTATATCTACGTTTTACCCTGCATGTTCAAAAGACAAAATATAAATTTAGTCGAGCCAATGTTAAAGATTAAACTTGGTATAATTTGTAGCATAGCCCGTCGATAGGCTGTATGCAATAATAAAATGCTTTATTGCATACCTCTTTAAAATGCGAGGACAAAGCGCTTGGAATGGAGCATCGTTCAATAGTGATAAGCTTACAATTTTAGAGCCTGTTCACTACAAGACAGTTATTTCAGTTTCAACGTTAAGATGACATATTTTTCTGTAAAAATTGTTACTCAATTATCTTCACATACATGTAATTGGTTTGAGTTGATACAAACTTAGACCAGGTAATATCTTTGTCAGTACCAGCGCCCAGAGACTAGAGTTCAATAAGTGTAAATGTTCCATACGTAAACAAATAGTGGATCGATTTACTAGAATGAAGATGAATTGTGGTGATTTGTAACTGTAAATGACCATGAGGATGCCATGTATTGTCATTCCACTAACAAGACATGTCACACAATGGACTATAATGAGTCTACATGATGACCTACTTGGTCACTTTTACGTGGCCATTGTGATACCACTATCGAAAAATCCGTCTTGAGAAATTTCATAAGATTTTATCGCATTGTGTATCGAGCATTATATGAGAAACATGTACATAACAAGTGTAAGACACTCTTAAATTTTGTGAACGATAGACAAATATGCAAGAGCGGCTCATCCGAAATGTCGTGAGAACGATATTACAAACCATTATACAGGATCCACCGTCGATAATGCGCCACGAGCCCCATTAATTAGAACGTAGTATAGTTTCGGCGATTGATTTAGAACTGTATTATAAAATCACCATTTGGTCGTTTATAACAAGGCGTTCTAAAAAGCATTTTCTTCGTATAAAGCCCATATAATGAGTCTATAATCTAAATACTTTATTGTTCCGTTACAGAGTGCACTTCATGTAACTATGCACAAATAAATAATATTTTATAGATGAACGAAGATTTAGAAAAGGGGCTTGAAATAATTTCAGACAAACGTGTTTTAGATCAACCGGTGGTCAAATATTGTTTTATAGGAATCTTTGCTACTACCTTACGGTACTGCACACAATGAACGATCCATTAACCCTTTCCCAAACGACAAAATTTTAGGGTTACCCACTTCAAAAACTGCCTGCCATAAATGACAAAATGGGTGTTATTAAAGATAGGATTTGTGTAAAATATGGCGCAGAAAATATTGAGACAAAAGGAGGAACTGCTGGTTATCAGCAGTTTCTTCTTTTGTTTCGATGTTTTCCCAATAGATACGTCAAAACAAGGTCTTGTTTGGGAGAGGGTTAAAGAACAATATGAAACTTGACCTGACTGTACGTATACATACATTGTAGGATGATTTGGACCCATAGTAATCCCAAATGTCATTAGCAACCTTTCTCCAGATCCTGGTTCATATGAAATCGGTCTTTGTTCTTCCCCATTCAATAAGACTGGGCTACACGATTGACATTTATTCATCAACCAACACATCAAATGGTCAATTACTTCTGCAAATGATCAGTGCAAATGCAATTTATCGAACTCGGACAATAATTATACTTGTCAATCTAGAGTAAAGTTTTTTTAATATACTTTCATTTTTTCTGAAAAGATTCGATATTTGAAGAGCCCCCCCCCCCCCCCCCCCCCCCCCCCCCCCCCCCCCCCCATGTCTCCATCTGATACATGAAATTCTGATTGTTATGCTTGTTGTCTAATCTTATCTCTATCTTATTTGGCATTTTGGGTGAATTCATTTTTATCTCAGATAATTCACCCTGATATTTACTTGGTTGGGCTAACTTGTATCCAACGATCCATTTTTCATTTAACCCTTTCCCAAACAAGACCTGGTTTTGACGTCCATAAAAGGAAAGGCTTGGTAAAACATTGAAACAAAAGAAGAAACTGCTGATAACCTGCAGTTTCTCCTTTTGTCTCAATATTTTCTATGCCATATTTTACACAAATTCTATCTTTAATACGTAACTTCCATTTTGTCATTTGTGGCAGTTTTTGAAGCAGATCACCCTAAAGTTTTGTCGTTTGGAAAGGGTTAAATGTGAAATGTATGATAATTTGTCTACAAGTGCAAACATTTGTAAGTGATTGGAGGATATATATTCACGTCGTATTGGAATTGTATGATTTCTAAATAAACAGAAAACGTCCTCGATGGTTTAGATCTTGCACATCGTGCTACAAAACGAAACTCCAGCAGTTACGACAAATCATGTCATGTGTAACGAATATAAAAACAATAAATAAGCGTTTTAATATTCGGTCAACCAAGATAACTTTGGGAGATAGAGAAACATACAATGTAGGCATACCTTTCAATTTGATTTTTTAAAAGAAAAATATTTCTGTGTTCATTTACAGTTGGCATGGCTCATCAACGAGTTTATTTCAACTAAATTTTATCATTACAAATTGACACCTATATATCTATTTCATACGGAATCCTGATTCTGCCATCCACTTTTCTACCTGAATAAACACAAAAAGTCGAAATTCGTGTGAAAGTACTAAATTATTAAACAAAATATTGACGAAAATGATATACACATGACAAATTGTTTCAATTCTTCATATTAATCTACGCACTCCTATTGTTCTTCTCCTGTCATAAACAAACTGAATTTATGTCCATTTTGTACGATTTTATATTACGAGAAAATAACAAATGTTATATCTAGGTGCAAAACAATGTCAATAAATTATTTGGACATGACAGTTTTGACGTGCATGTTATTATATTGTTGTTTTCTACATCAGGGAATATTTATAGAGAAACAGAATGAAAATACACGAGCAACACGAACCATCATACAGTACAGCACCAGGTATTAGATAGAAGTTGCATAGTAGATTCTACGCGAAATAAACATTCAAATGCGCGCAGCGCATCGAATGTTTATATCTCGTAGAATCTACTTTACAGACTCTTTCTGACTTAAAGTGTTCGCTATCAGTTCATTGGAGACGTGGGCGTGGCTATGTATAGACGTCACATAAACTAGCCGATAGTCTGGTTTATGCGAAATATAGCGGCGAAATTTTAATATGCACTTCAATATTATTGGTCAAAAAAGTAGATCGAACACTAAATAACTGATGAGTTCAGGCTTTATCAGCATAAACATTAAAATACCCTGCCTTCATCATAAAGTTGGTGTAAAGAATACTGTATGAAACATTATACTAAGTACGGTTTTAAATATGAACCCAAATGCATTTCATGTATATCTATTGATCAAACATCAGCCGTAGAGAATGATCTAGTCGATTGCGGTCAACGTTTTTTTCAGTATTTGATGCTACCAAAATTTTACATTTACTACTATATTTCTTGGAATGCACAGGGGATAGGGTTTAATGTCCACATTTCTTGATTAAACAACGTCTTACAGATAGATTAACTCAGTTCAAACAAACTTCTCCATCAGATGTTTGATAAAGATGGCATCAGGACAGGTCACGCACAATAAAATATTCTGGTTAGATTGCTCGATATTGGAGCAATAAAATAGGTTCACATTTTATAGAAACACAAAAATACATGGTTATGATAGAAAGCATAGTAGATGTATAACATTTGATTGACTCTTATTGTTACCATTGATTTTTATGGGGAAAATTTTAGATATCTATGTCTTTAACCAGCATTGTGGACAGATATTTATTTTTCTTCCAACATCACCACATTACTTGTCTCAAATGATACGTCGTATTATTTAATTCTTATGACGCAATAAATCGAAATAATGATGGCGGCTGATATTTTATGATGATGATGATGATGCTTAATAACGTCCAATATTTTCAAGTAGATACATGCATTGGGTATTAGCATATCAATGTATGCCCTTGCGTATTAATGACAAAGCAGACAACGACTTTGCTCACCATGTCAAATATGTCCCCCTTGTTTCGTGGTATTTACTTGTCTTACAACGTGGACAAAATTGTATCGGTATATAAATTTAATTCTTACTTTCTGCAATTTAAACAAGGTGAAAAACCTCATGTCGTCGATTTGTACGACAATTTTCCGTTATATTATCAGGGTATACAATACAATTATCTATCGGGAGCAGCACTGATATATTTTAAACGCCTTCTTTATTGGTCGAGTGTTCTTACTAGACGTTATTTAACCACGAGCCTCTTTAACACACGTCTCTCTCTTGTAATGGTACGTAGCTTGAGTGTTATCAATTTTCACTATAATTCCTTTTATTGTCTGTTCTATGATTCTATCAATATATGTTCACGTTTCTTGAAAGACAGAAAAAACACGTGGTTAACACCTTCTGTCAAATAAAAGTGGCATACTTTTAAAGTATGTCGAACACTATTTTTGGTAAAAAAAAGCTTTTGTAAGAGGATGTTAACATTGTGACATAATTGTAAATTAGGTAAGATGTCATTAATGATACTTTCATTACATGAATACGTTTGACTCCGTCGACGAACTGTTCTAATTCAAGAGGAATCAATGCTCATATATAGGTAACTGGAGACTGGGCGTGGCTTTGTAAAGACGTCACATAAACTAGCCAGCAGCTCGTTTATGCGAAATAGAGCGGCGAAATTTTAAAATATACTGTAATTTCATTGGTCTAAAAAGTAGGTCGAACACTAAATTCCTCTATCATGTAGATAAACACAAAGTCGGTCAGTGGCCATTTTTGAGGAACGGAAGTGCCGCAAGCACGCCGGGTTTCACATACCCTGTGAAGGCAGCCAGGGGTGCCTGTAACAACACCCGTTACCCCAAAAAGTGACCACTGTCCGACCTTGTGTTTAATTGTATTATAGAGCAATACAGTTTTTGTAAGTTTTTTTTCTGAACCCAAGAGCCTATGGTTTCGAACTGTTTATATTTCGTCTGTCTATACGTCTGTTTTTCAATTATGTTATTGTCCACACATTTCAATTTGAACATTTAAATCATGTAACGTGTAAGGGATCGGTTTTTAAATAACTATATGTTTCATGCATTTATCGAACCAGTGTACACACCACTTTCTTTGAAATACAATGTCAGTATCAGCGTTCGCTGTTAATACAGTTATATTTTTCGGTTTGTTCATGCATGTATATTTCCATTATAATAAGTCATTCTTGCAGTAAAAATAGCATTTGCACGTAAATAAGTTTTGCTTTAGGTGTTTTCTCTCTAATTTTCTAACATAGAAACAATTATAATTTTCAATCAAAACTTCGTCTGTAAGCTAAGATTATTACCAACTAGTGCTTCTCGAAGACACAAGTGGCAAACAAGGCAATTAGTTTCGAGAGGAGATTGACGTGATATTGACATCTATCGTATTACGCCAGACAGACAAAAAGTGACATCTGGTTTACTTGCCTGTCTAGGCAGGTTAAAAGCTAACAGTCGACTTTTATGGACTAATATAAGATCTAGACAGAGTTAATTGGGATGATCTTTCGTTACATAATCCTGCCAAACTTAACGAGATGCTTTGTCAGTTCGATATGTTGCAACCTAACCGATAAATAAACCATTTATTATTGTTTGCGTTTGTAGATTGGTACCCTCATGCCTTCCACGAAACCAAAAGTAAAGTAAAAACAAGAGGACCATGATGGTCCTTAATCGCTCACCTGAACCCAGATAGAAAGAAAGTCGCAATGTTGTCAAGTTCAAGAGCACATAATTTAAGATGTGAGATTATGATCAAGCTGAAAACTGCTTTCATAATCTTGAATGATCAATATTTGTGGCTGTTACAGTAAAAACAAAGTGGAAGAAACCAACAATTTTGTCACAGTCAAGAGCACATAACTCTGTTCTAATAAAAATATTCTCATCAGCATTATGTCCATTTTTTTTTGATTGGTCAATATATTGTTTAGAGTGAAAATAAAGTTGGAAACTGTAATTTTGTGAAAATCAAGGGCCAATAACTCTGGTTTTTCTACTCAAATCAAGCTGAAATTTTCACTCATCCAGGATCTTATGGTCACCAACATTGTGGCCAAGTTTTGTCTTGATTAGTCAATAAATGTAGATGCTACAGTGTAAACAAAGTCGAAAACAGCAATTTTGTCAAATTCAAGGGCACATAACTCCAGACTTCTTACTTCAATCACACTGTAAATTGAAGTCATCCAAGATCTTATGGTTACCAACATTGTGGCAAAGTTTTGTCTTGATCGATCAATATTTGTAGATGCTAGAGTTGTAACAAAGTCAAAACTAGCCATTTTTGACGTTCAAGGGCACATAACTCTGGACTTCCATGTCCGATCTGACAAAAAATCGAACTCATCTGAGAACTTATAGTTACCAACAATGTTGCAAAGTTTTGTTCTGATCGGTCAATATTGGTAGATTCTAGAGTGGTAACAAATAGTCCTTGGGCCAGGACCAGGAAAATGGGGTAAGTATTACCAGAAAAAAGGACAAAAGGACACCTATATATATTTGTAGATATACATCTGGCGGATGTTTTTCAGTGATGATATCCGACATGAAGAGTAGCTAAATATATTCTACCCTTACCTTTATATAGGTACCCTTCACGACGTGAATGACAATCTGGTTTGGGGTAAGGGAAAGGAAAAAATTAATAAAAAATATAAAATGAATGTATAAATCTATTTATTTGAATCAATACGTATGAGCATGTATTTCACTACTTATGAATCATGATTTTTTTAATTATGTAATTATAATGACGTCATTACTCCTCTTCAAAATATGCTTTATGTGCAATCAAGTGTAAGAATTTGCCGAAATATTCGAAAAAGTATTTTTCTATAATTATCATTTATTTCTAATGCAAGAAGACATAGTTTTTCATAAAGTACATTATCTTAGAAACATTTTGAGCGTTGTCTGCACTCTGGCCGTCGGGGCTTTTGGTTGTAACCCTTATCTAAAACCCTTAACCCTATCATTTTTTGCATTCAAATTTATAACACTTATTTGGTCATATTTCCATTGAATATTGACCTACAGGTGTCAAAATGGTATCAAATGAAAGCTTATGATTCGCTCTTTTGTTTGTAGTTATTTTATGCAAATTATCTCATTTGCATATTCATGAATATTAATGATTTCCCTAAAAAATTCCATTTTTTGGCGAAAATTTTGATAAATACTTTCCAAAACAAGGCGTTTCTTTTCAGGGGGAATTTTGAAAACATGATTTTTCTTAAAGAACATTTTATTAGAAACATTTTGAGCCTTGTTTACACTCTGGCAGTTGGGGCTTTTTGCCGTAACCCTTATCTAAACCCTTAGTCCCATCAAATTACTTATGTAAATTTTGTATTCGACCATATCTTCATTGAATATTTGCACACAGTTGTCAGAATGATATTAAATGAAAGCTTATGACCTATTCTTTCATTTTAGTTATGTTATGCAAATTAGCTCATTTGCATATTCATGAATTTTCCTAAAATTGCGATTTTCGACATAAATTTGGTAAATACTTTCAAAAACGAGGCATTTTTGTGCAGGAGAATAACGTAAACATATTAAATATTTAAAGAAAATAATATATCAAACATTTTGAGCGATGTTTGCACTTAATTTGGCCGTAGGGGCTTTGGATCATAAACCTTATCTAAACCCTTTAACCTATAAAATTGTTCAGTCATTTCAAAACGTTTTTGGTCATTTCATGGTTGAATATTGACCTGCAGATATAAGAATGGTATCAAATGAAAGTTTATGACTTGCTCAATAATTTACCATAAATTTTATGCAAACTACATTATCTGCATATTCGCGAATATTAATGACACTACTTAAAATTGTGACCCTTTTTGCGAATTAGGTTTGTGTTTGGTAAAAGTGTCATATCTCTGTTTTACTAAGGCCATTACTCTAAAACTTTGCACATACCTCTATGTCCATGATACCAACCTCAAGCCAGATATCTATTACTCTAGCATTTAATGTCGAGCAATTTTTACCTTTTTGTGGCCTAGAAATTCTTCATCAAACTTTAATGAGCATCTTTCAAATATCTGTCACAAATAAGTTTGTTTCTGTCATAACTATTGCTTTCAAACTTGGCATTTGCTCTTGCTTCTAAGATCAGCATCTGTTATGTTATCTAGTAACAGTTAACGTTCATTTGTTTGGCAAATTCACTCATTTTCATGCAAGATTCAATCATTTGTTAGCATCCGTAATTTTGCATCTTATTGTAAATCTGCTTAAATATAAGGGCTAAACAACCCTTTTGAACGTAAAAAAATACACCCTAAATCCAATATCAAATAGAAAATAATGTCCCTAAAGTTTAGGAAAACACTGATACAGTAAACTGAATACATTATTATAAATGATTGTTAAATATTTTAACACTTTCTTTGCACAATTTACACAAATGATTGAATGATTATGATGATGAACAGAACTGATTAGATGGTTCAAATGATCTCGTTTGATACTTTTAGAATTCAAAGTAGAATCAAAACACATGGATTAACAAAAAGGGCAACTACAATATATTGAAAGTTTATTGACATTGTTTAAATTTAAGGTTGTAGGTTGAAAACATGTAAAGCAGATTCTTTAGGGGATAGCTAGATCTAAGACAGAATGTATAAATTTTGCAATTATAGTGTTATTATTATTATTATTATTATCATTATTATTATCATTGTCTAGTTCGGTTTTGTACAAAGGTATTTTTACACTGAAATGCCGGAATCAACACATAATTTTAAGGCACTATTAGTATTAGCTTTCATGTGTTTTAGAGCGTTCCTTGGATGATATGTGCACTTCTGAGGAGTATGATCTTCTGCAGTTCCTCGATAACTGGTGCACCAGGGATTTGTTTGAATATTTTGTCAAGTCCCATCTTAATGAGACCAAGTGCACCTACAACGACTTGTACAGTTGTCGTCTCCATACCCCACATTCTGGCTACTTCTATCTCAAGGTCTTTGTATTTTGATAGTTTCTCAAGTGCCTTAACGGAGACATTTCTTTCAGATGGAACCGTCATGTCAATCTTGATGAACGTCTTGTCCAATTTGTTCTTGATGATGATGTCTGGTCTGTTAGCCTTGATCTCTGTACCAGTATTCACTGACATGTCCCTTACGACAGTTTTTGGTTGATGTTCATACAATTTTTTGTTTGCTGGGAGTCTAAATTGCTTGCAGATTTTCTAATGAATGTACCCTGCTGCCTTGTCATGTCTTTAAATGTACTATGTTGGCACTAATGTTGGACAGCCTGAGACAATTTCATCATATTGGTTGCATATTCTGCACTTTGGATCTCAACCATCTTTGATGATCTTGTTGTGATATGCTCTTGTAGCCAAACTCTGATCTTGTGCTGCTATCACCATCCCCTCTGTTTCTGCATTGAGACCTGCACTAGAGAGCCACTTATGTGTCTGATCTTGGTCAACATCTGGTTTGTCAAACCTTAAGGGTATTGCCCATGCATTGGTTTGGCTTTCCATGTTTGTGTCATCATCTTTTGGGCATTTGCCTTTGTCCGTCTTGTTCTTTTGGTAAACTCTGTGACGGATTCTTCTCCATTTCTTGTCGTTTGTGCAATGTTTAGTTCTTGAATGAATTTTCTGGCTTGCTCTGTGATTGAGTAAAGTTTCTTGTTACGTTCATGTTCCCGGATCAGATGTAGCAGATTGTCTTTTGTTGTCTCCAAATACGTGTTTATACCATCTCAATCTATGAGAGGCCCCTACCACCGATCTTTCGTGGTAGGTACAAGCTTTCAACGTCAACCTTTGGGTGGTGCATTCTTTCTGTTGTTAGTAACTGTCTGGTCTTTGTGTCAAGTTTTCCTTTTTTCTTGCATTTGCCAGTTTATGATATTGAAATTGTATGTGGCAACTGGGACTGCCAGGGTGTTTATGGCTTTAATCTTATCTGCAGCTTTTAGCTCACTCTTGATGGCAATCAAGAGTAATACTCTCTTTTCTGATCTTTTCCTTCATTGCTGCATGTTGAATTCTGTCACCTTCATTAACAAAAGGTATTTGTATTTAGCGTCTTGGTCTAGTTTCTTGATGATGGTGTTTCTTTCTAGCTGTATGTCAGATGTTGATGTTAGTTTTCCTTTTTTGAATGTGGCTTTTGGACACTTGTCCAGTTCAAATTGCATACATATGTCATCACTAAAGACCTTTACTGTCTCGAGCAGTTGTTTTTGCTGGTGATCTTTCTTGGCAAAGGTCTTTAGGTCATCCATGTAGAAAAGATGGCTGATCTTCTTGCCTTGGTGTCATTCAGCATGGTATTGAGAGGGGCAAGAAACAAACAGAAGTAGAAGGGTGATAGTTATGCGACTTTGCATGCAGATGGTTAAGTCTTGAACTTCTTTGGCCTTGATTTGAAACCTACCGGATGAGGACTCCCACCACGTCCATTTATTTGGGACCATAAACTTTGACCTTGTTACCCTGACCTTTGAGTTTGACCTACTTTTAAAAAACTTAAACTTTAAAGGGCTTACAACAGGAATTCATCCTTAACCCAAAATGCTGTCAAAAACACTGTATACTGAGTCCGCCGTCTCTTTCTTGTCTCCTTTTAGATCTACATGCAGTTTACCTACAATTGTCCATAATTTGTCAATGAAGTAATAATTAATTTATTTGTGTTATTTTACCTTTTGAATTACGGTATAAAACACACATCATATTTACATTGTAACTAGAAATGTCTCATTTCAGCAATTTAAACACGCAGGGGCATATTGTTTTACTCTTGTCTGTCTGTCTGTCCGTCCATCTGTCTGTATGAAAACTTTACACTTGCCTTTTCTCCAAAAATATTTGACATGCAAAGCTATAATTTTGTATGTAACCTTCTTTTGAACAATGGTATTTATCTGTTCGTGCAATATCAATATGACCTTCCTCAAGGTCATTCATTAACCCTTATCAATCCTTAACTCGAAAACTTAGCATAAAACTTAACATTGCCATTCCTTGGGCATTTGCATTTCACGATCTTGTTATTAAAGTTTTTATTAATATTCATAAGCATACTAATTAGTTTTGTGTAAGAGATGTCTTAACAAAAAACATTTCAAAACTAAAATGTATGTTTTATTACTATAATGGTTTTAAAAAAATGCGATTAGTTGAAGCTAATGCTGAAACTTCTATAAGAAGACAGTTGCCATGGAAACAAGAAGGTTGTTAAATTTTGCTTATCCGGCACTTTGAAATGGAACAACAGTCAGAATTCATTAACAGGTTCAAGAAAATACAAAGGGTTTTCATTTTTGGCTTATGACATAATAATGCCATACTCCATATTTAAAAGCATGTTATTTGCTAGGCTTATTATCTCCCTTTATGCATATACCTGTTGTGATTGTTTCCATATACATGCTGTGTATGATAATTTATTCAACATGAATTGTATTTCTATGTATCTGGTTTATATATGCAATGTTTGCTTAGTATAGAAAGCAGTAAAGCCACATTATTTTATACATTTCAAAACCTTGCACTGAATTTCAACTATCCAAACCCTATCAAATTTCAAATGCACATTCTGAGGTATAGCTACTCTGCAGAGTGGATATCATCGCATTTTTGTTCTTCCTTTGGATAGGTCTTTCAAGATATATAGGTGTCCCTTTGTCCATTTTAGTGGTAACTCCAACCATATCTGGCCCAAGGACTAAAAGTCAAAACTAGCCATTTTTGACGTTCAAGGGCAAATAACTCCAGACTTTCTGGTCCGATCTGACTCAAAATCAAACTCATCCGAGAACTTATAGTTTTGCAACATTGTTGAAAAGTTTTGTTTTGATCGGTCAATATTTGTAGATGCTAGAGTGGTAACAAAGTCTAAAACAGCAATTTTTGACGTTCAAGGGCAGATAACCCCAGACTTCCTGGTTCGATCTGACTCAAAATCGAACTCATCCGAGAACTTATAGTCATACATATTTTGACCAAGTTTAATTAGGATTGGTCAATATTCGTAGATGCTAGAGTGGTAACAAAGTCAAAACTAGCCATTTTCGACGTTCAAGGGCACAAAACTCCAGACTTTCTGGTCCGATCTGACTCAAAATCAAACTCATCCGAGAACTTATAGTTTTGCAGCATTGTTGCAAAGTTTTGTTTTGATCGGTCAATATTTGTAGATGCTAGAGTGGTAACAAAGTCTAAAACAGCAATTTTTGACGTTCAAGGGCAGATAACTCCAGACTCCCTGGTCCGATCTGACCCAAAATCGAACTCATCCGAGAACTTATGGTCATACATGTTTTGACCAAGTTTGATTAAGATTGGTCAATATTTGAGGGTGCTAGAGTGGTAACACCAAAATGTGGACAGACGGACGGACGGACAGACGGACAGACGGACGGACAGACGGACGCCGACGGACAAAAAGCGACCACAATAGCTCACCTCGAGCACTTCGTGCTCAGGTGAGCTAAAAACACACGGTAACTTCTACATTTGTCTTCCTGGAAAACAAGGCTCTTATTGAGAAGAAGGCTTTTACAGTCTATGATCGGAGGTAGGAAGGATGGAACAGTACATACTTGCTTTTTGTTCTGTAAATTAAATTAAAAAATATAAATTACATTGATTATCAGGTTTTGGAAGAAATGTAGCGAACTGTTATTTACCTTTTTCTTTGATTTAGCTATTCTGTAGTCCCGATCATTGACGGCTTCCCCGGGTGTTTTCTTTATCCATAATACCATGATGATTCTACCATACGCGAACATCTGTATCGTCAATGGTACAAAATATTGAAAGATAAGTATGATGATGTTGTAGAAGGACTGAGCTGATACGCTGTCCCACATTTCTATACAAAACGCGGGGGCGTTGACGTCATCCACGTATTTATGTACCGTCGACGTGATGGCCGTTGGTAACGGAATGAAGAACGCTAACGACCATATAACACAGATGATGATATAGGCCTGACGTTTTGTTGTCTTTGGTCGCAATGGATGTACGATCGCGGAGTACCGATCCAGGCTGATGGCTACTAGAGTAAACGAGCTAAGAAACACCGCCACGGCCTGCAGGAACGACACAACGGGACACAGAGGATCCCAGAACGGCCAGGAGTTCACGACAACGTTCGCGATGAACGTGAACGGTATACAGATAATCGCCATCAGGACGTCACTGATGGCTAGACTCACAATGAAGAAGTTAATCACAGTCCTCATTCTCCTTGACCGGAACACGATATAGCATACCACGATGTTCCCGCCCACTGACAGCAGGATGATGATGGTGTAGAGTGAGATGAGGATCACCTGCTGATAGATGGGTGTCACCAGCGGTCCTAACTCACTTCCGTCATAGTCACTCGTGTTCTGGGATTTAGATACATTGTACGGACGGTCATCACTCATACGACTCAGTGAGCTGAACTCTAATTGTTCCGGCATCTTGATATTAAAGTTGTCTCTATCACCCTTGCCTTTCAAAAACGTTGATATTCCCCTCTCTGTTAAAGGCTTCGATCAAGCACATCAATGTTTTCTGCTGTATAAAAAAGTGGCATTTACATGTCGACTCCGAAGTTGCGCGCTCACTATGTAATGGTCCCCTTAGGTATACATGTTTCTTATTTTCCCCCGTTGCTTCTGTAAGATGTACTCGTGACTGCATGAAAACATCTGGGTTTAAAAGTCCATCTCGATGTTTCCTATCCGATTATCACTAATCATAATGTTCGACATTATTCGACTGAATGTCTTCAATTTTCCCTGAAAATATAAAATTTATAGTCTATAATATCTTTATAATCACCATCCAACAAAAACACGGCATTTAGAAATGACCGTATATATATGAGCTTGGGATCTGGAACAACGGCCCTTATAGCATTTCTTCCGTTGATCATGATTAGTCTGTACATACGTGTAGTACTTATTGCTCTCCTATAGTAATTTCATATAGTCAGGAACGTATTCGAGAACAACATAGATCCAGATCAGACTGCGCGTGCACACATGCTGATCTGGATCTGTGGTGCCACGTATGTCATTAATGACTTCTTTCAGATCTCGGCTCAAATGTGTTAATTGATGCTAGGTAAGACTGTAAAATAATTACAGTATTAGTTCTATTAAGAAGAATAGCTTTTTTTCAAGATTATACCTTAGTTCTAATTTCCTTAAAAAGAGTTTTTTCTATACATATATCAACAGTTTGATTATGTAGGATGCCTTAATGCTAAATGGCAATGTTTCCTTTACACAAAAGCTACAGACAGGTTTCGAACAAAGAACCCATTTTTGATTAGTGTAACTCATGTAGAGTTAGTATGGTGAAATTACACGAGTATCAAACCCATTTCAAACAAGACCTAATTGATTTTGACTTGACGACTCCAGTGAAGAGTATACATGTAGAAGCAAAATATGAAATTTCTGATTTTTGGTATTTTCTCCGTTTGTTTAAATATTTGTGACCCGTCGCGCTAAAAGGGACCTTATCTGGTGTGAGAAAAATATCGACCCTAGTCAGTCTGCGCAGTCCGCGCAGCCAGACTAGGGCCGACACTTTTCCCTTGTATGTACTTTCTTATATCTGGAATGTTTTCCCTGTCTTACTTTACGTTCACTTTTCGAATACAGTATCTAGTTGACATGTGCTGAGTCTAACAAGTTTGTCAAAATTTGAATTTTTTGAGTTCAGAAAAGGTCCCTTTTAGCGTGACGGGTCACATTTTATGTGATAATTTTGTCTTCATCAACATTCGTATTGTCGTCTACAGCTACTCTCAATTTGTACAAACCTTTGCTGTTTGAGAAAAAATTATGTTGAGAAAGGATTAACTAACCTAGATAATGGAAAGTCTTAATTATTACATGTACGCATTAGGAAACTGGCACATTAGAGATCATTTTATGAGCCGTTTATAACTCGATTTCAATACCAGATAAGCCAAATACATTCCGAGCAATTTGAATAAATGATTTTGTTGGACAAATGCGATATGCGTAACACGGTTCTTCTACCACTGATTAGGAGATGAATTTGGGTAATATCATTGTTTTTTGGGTAATATCATTTTTTTTTGTTATTTTTTTGTTTTTTTTTTTTTTTTGTTTTTTTTTTTTTGTTTTTGTTTTTGTCAATTTAGCTCGGTCTTTAACAATAGCTATTCAAGTAGAAAATGCGCTGGAAAGCATTGAAGAGGGGGGGGGGGGGGGGGGGGGAGTTCTGCATTAGCAGAATTTTTACTTAGTTGATTATCATGCATGCTATGAATATCCTGTTCTTTTACATCATTAACTTTGTTTTCTGCAACACCTTTGGATTGGGAACTGTAAACACTTCAAGGTATTGTTGTTCTGGAGATTCATAGACGAATTGATCAAAATTGCATGGTTCAAAAGTGCATTGCAAGAAAATCCGCAATATTGACCAAATCTATCTAAATGGCTTCCGTGGAGTCAGTTTGATTGACATCCTGGATACGAATGTTGTTCTACAATAAATATGTTGAACGAAAAGACGAAATATTGGTATGCTGCCGAAACAATTAGATATTTCTGTGTGGGGTGTATTTTAGAAGTCAAGACGTACACTGAAATATTTTCCACAAATACATTGCTTTGTCAGTTGAACAATACTTAACCCTCATCCTACCAACATATTTTACATACACATCCTACCAACTGGGGTCCATTTGGACCCCACACATAATTTTGAATTTCATGACAAAAATAAGTTTCACAAAAGACATATTCTTTGGTTAAATGTTATATTGGTTACTAACAAATGATAATAGCACAAAAACATACGGAAATGAAAAACTAGAAGGCCCTAAAGGGCTTGAATCGCTCCATAGGTAAGTATTTATTTTACTATTTTATGCAATTTTTGAATAATATTCAAGGGCACATAACTCATAATCTAAAATTTCGATCAAGCGGAAAATTGCACTTAGGCAAGATATCATTATCACCAACATACTGTTAACGTTTTGTTTTGACTAGTCAAAATTTGTTGATGTGAGAGTAAAAATAGTAAAAAATTAGTCTAAACCGCAATTTTGGGCAATCTAGGGCAGATAACTCGGGTAGTTTTTATCAAATCAAAATTCATTGAAGGAATCTCAGAGAGGGTTGCCCAAGGATTATTGCTGTGAAGTTTGGTTGAAATGCATTCAGTGGTTTTTTAGATGAAGATTTTTTAACAAAAAATTTAAATAAGTTTAAATAGTTGAAATAAAGAGTAATTATATTGGGGTCCAAACGGACCCCAGCAAAGAAATCAATATTGCAAACTCAAATTACGCTAAAATCTGAAATTGTTGCTTGACATGAAGAAGGTTGTGGTAGACCAACAAACTCCTAAAATATGGATACAAGAGTGCATGCGGTGAAAATATGACACGCAAAAAATGACGCGTGGGGTCAGATTGACCCCAGTTGGTAGGATGAGGGTTAAGATATCTGGATGAACATCTTAGTTTCTTGTAAAAACATGTCATATCAAAGATTTGTTAAATACGAAAGCCTACAAAGGCCAACATGAAAATATTTTTGTAGTAAACTTTTTTAATATCCAATGAGGTTGGGAGAATTGATAATTTGTTAGCATACAGCGAAACAACTAAAATTACATGTCTGAGCAGTCTAACAGTATTGAAGTCCCGTTCATACAAAATAATCATATAAAGTTTTATGAACACACAAATGAATATGAAAGTACAAATTTAAATTATATTTGATTATTCTTAAATACAGATGTTTACACATGTAAACATACATTTATATTGCATCGGTCGACATTATGATAATAATTATAATCATATATGTATAGTTTCAAGACAAACACGTCAATGTTGTAATGCATATGGAATATAAAACAAGACAAAATAAAATATACTGGCTAGAAATGATATACCGATACATGCAGTATTGTAATATGAAATACAAAACGGTTTGAGAAAATTGACAATGTACAGTACAGTTCTGAGCTCTAACTTAGATATCAGACTTCTCAAAATAACATGAGACTGGTATGTCAATGGTTTGTACATCTGTCATTTAAAATTCCACGGTTCCATTATTATTGCATCTGCTCTTTCAGACATTTCAGACTTTTAATTTCCGATTCCGCCTATTTTCGCATGGTTAGATAATATTCCGTATTCATTGAATAATTGTACTTATGGGATGGAAATGCGGAAGACGTTTAGAGAAAATAATAATGTTATCTGATCAGACGAAGAAAAGCGTCTGGATCTGGGAAAATCACCTTTGTGACCATTTAGACCGATATGGTTGTGTATAAGGGTGTACCTTAGTACAGTTTGACCAGGATCAGAGGGGCTCTCCGAAGGTTGTAACGAGAATCTGATTACATAACAATATGGATCTACACTAGCTTACGCGCATGAACAGGCTGATCTAGATCCATGTTGGTCAAAAATACCACAAGGAATCTTATTCCAGATCCTAGGTAAAATATACCCAATGTCTTTGAAGTAAGAAAATGACTTGATCAGATTATTTTCCCATTTTAGTCCATGGGCCCCTAACCGAAACCCTCCCCCCCCCCCCCCCCCCTAGTGGGATTTTTGAAGACCTATATTTTCTTGAAGCTTATGATGTATAGTAATGAATTCAGGTTGTTGTTCAATTTAAAAGTGCTGGATAAGCAAATGGCCGGCTCGTTACCATGGCAACCGTCCATTTTTCTACAATCCAGCGCTTGGATCAATTAATTGCAATAAAATTACTTATTTTTGTCATAAATCTTTCAAAATAGTTTTAAATTATTACCAAAATATTTCTCTCACAAGATAGATATTTTTTAGAAAATTTGCTAATTTGCATATTCATGAATATTAATGAGAAAGTAAGAAAATGTGTTTAATTTGCTAAAAACAAGACTTTACTAGTGAATTCAAACCTCCCTACCAGGTAGGATTTTTGAAGATCTATATTTTCTTGAAGCTTATGATGTATTTCAATACATTCACTTTGTTATTTGATTTAAAAATGCTGGACAAGCAAGTAGTTGGCTTGTTACCATGGTAACCCCCCATTTTCATTCGTTCCGGCTCTTGGATCAATTAATTGCAATAAAATTACTTATTTTGGTCAGAAAACGTTGAGGCTAGTTTTAAAATGTTATCATTACATTTCTCTCACAACCAAAAGATTTTTCAGAAATTTTGCTAATTTGCATATTCATGAATATTAATGAGATTGTGGAAAATATGTGTTTAATTTGCAAAAAGACGACTTTACTAGTTTACTAGTGAATAGAAACCCTTCCCACCATGTGGGATTTTTTAAGGCCTATATTTTCTTGAAGCACAGGAAACATATTAATGAATTCAGGTTCTTGTTTGATTTAAAAGTGCTGGATAAGAAAATGGTAGGCCTGTTACCATGGCAACTGCTCATTTTCCTACGTTTCAGTACTTGGATGAATTAATTGCAATAAGATATTTTAAAATACTTATTTAAGATAATACTTATTTTGGTAATAAAACATGAGACTAGTTTTAAAATTTTAAATAGACATTTTTCTTGAAATCATTTTTATTTAGCTAATTTGCATATTCATGAATATTAATGAGAAAGTAGAAATATGTGTTTAATTAGCTAAAACAAGGCTTTTCTATGGAATAAATATGCTGAGGCGATACGTTTTTATAATGCTTAATGTTTCAAATGAATAAGAACACTAAACGATCAATAATAAGTTCATAAACCATTCATCAGCTACACAGAACAAGCAAATACGGGCTTATTCGCATTCACAATTATTTGCATACTTTTCTCTAAATGGCTAATAAATTCTCAAATATTCTCTAATAATGTTAATGACTTTCATTTTTGCATCTTTTTCCCTAAATTGTGTACTTGTTGTGTTTGAAAACTAAAATTTCATGATTTATCCATTAAAAGGGTGTATATGCTCTGAAAAATTACCGTATAAATGGCAATAAAATTCCATTTAGCGAAAATGACATGCTGAAAACTTTAACCTGCTTTCTTTGATTTTTTTTTCTATGTGAAATACAGTTTTCTTTTACACAAGAAACTTTATTTTGTAAAAGTTAAGTACTAAAAAGCGTGTTAATAATGAATTCCCATTGGAGTACATGTATGGTCACCTTTGATTTATACCATTTTTGCCTTGTAATGTATGCTTTTTTACATTTTGCTCCAAGTTTAAACTTAACAATACTATAGGAGACATGCTGTGCAGTAGAGAAATCTTCCCAACCACTTCTATTGATTGGAATGCTATGTTACAGGAACACAGTTTACCAAATATATTCTAATAAACGATAGTTGAAACTGGTCAATATCATATTTGCACTGTCATGTGCATTAATTGATGATTTAAAATTGCCTATGATAGCAACTGAATTATTCATTTCTTTATCAAATTGCATTCGAGTAACATCGTTTTACACTTTTATAATTCAGAATACTTATATGTGATAATATAAACAGTTATAAAGTGTACATGTATGTACCTTATTGGTTGGATACCAGTACTTCGAAGACACTTGATTTGTGAGGAATTCTCGTATTCGTGTAACAAAATGTTGTTTTGAAAGATTTAGTTAAAATAGCAAACACAATTTCTGTTGATTATGATGAGAGGGAAACACATCATATTCCAACTTCTAGTGTTGTAATATGTCGCTTGCCGAAGATTTGAAATCCTTCGTTTTGTTATCAGTTTTTTGAGATATGCTCGTGCATTTCTTAATTCATTTCAAACATCTCCACCACAAATTAGTTTTTGGAATTCTGACTTTTGTGGAAGACAACAAGCTAACCTCAGGATGAGGTAAAAATCCATAAAGCATAAGGGCTAGCTATGAATAACACATATAAGCAATTTCCAATCAACCAAGAAATCCGCGATTTATATATATCATTATATGTGCACAAACTTGTCTAAATATACGGTTATTAGAAAGCCTTTTCACAAAAAAGAGAGAGCCTGCTATGGTTCGACACTTGCATTTAAAAGAGACTGAGGGCAAAACATGCATGATGAGTTTACTGGTCTTCTGTTGGGGGGGGGGGGGGGTGCGAGGGTTATAACGCGACAGAGAAACTTAAGAAGATGATGCTCGGTCTGAAGGCAAAGTTGCAACCACTGTCGATGGTATGTGTCATAAATTCACAGATCTGATATACTTGCTGAGCGAATTACAGTAAGAAACTGTCCATGCATTATTTTTTTCAAGATATTGCTTGGTCGCAAAAGGATGCACAAACTTACAGACTGTTGGGTCTAAAATTCCAAAGAGTACATGTTGCATTCTCATGAACGAAAATAAAAAAGGTCCAGGGGCCTGTTTCATCAAAACATTTAATTCATATTTTGACTTACCGACGACTTACGACAAGTTTAGGGTAAGAAAAGTGTATCGCCATTCTATCAAAAGCTGGGTTATGCGATTATTGTTTTTAAAGCGAGTTCTAAGACATTGGTAAGTCAAAAAATACGACTTAAATGTTTTGATGAAACAGGCCCAGAGTCCTAGGTACGTTGGTATGGAATCCCAAGGGCCAAGAAAATTATTCAATATTTTACAGACAAGGTTCAGTATTCAATGTTTTGGGACAATTGGGGGTTGCAATAAAATATTTTGTTGGACATATTACCCAAGAAAGGTACAACTAACGAAGCATACAATGCCAAGTTGCTAGACAATCTGAAGCAGACCATACGTGAGAAACATAGCGGCAAACGCTCAAAATGTGACCGCTGCTTGCAACTGAAAATTACATTAGTACACAATTGCCAAAGTACAATGGATGCTGTCGAGAAAAATGGGTATCAATTTAGATCACACCCTTCCTATCCACATGACCTTGCTGCTATCGACTTCTTTCCTAAAAAGGACACGAATGGTTGCAATTTTAAGTCTCATGCAAGAAGTTATTGATGCAGTTTAGGTGTGGTTCTTTGGAAAGTTCTCGGACTTCTTTACTTCTGGACTGATGTCACTTGACCACCTTTAACGTTGATTAATTTGAGTTTAACTGCTTTTTCAACTGCTATGGTCATATCGTTTGGTCAAAGTGCATAGGCCTGGGTGGAAAGTATTTCAAGAGAAAAGATGTCGATCTAAACATAAAAAGTTAGGTCAGTTATTCATTGATCCATGCTCGTATTTGAGCATTTAGGCAGATTACATAAAATACATATTATTGTATTGTATTATATGTCATGTAAATTAACAGTGAAGAAGCCATTTTTAGCGTGGCAAAAGTGTTGGTATTGGTGTTTTGTATTAAACATATCCACCCCACAAAAAAGAGCTTAAACGCTTTATGACCAAAATAAGCCTTACTGTCTTTATACCCTCTATAACACCTATTATCCAAAGCGTCCCTTGTCCATTTAAGACTTAAAACCTTCATGCAAAAAGATACCAATGATGTACTCCAATGTGGACCCATTATCAAAGAATCGGGTACATGGTTTCTGTCAAAGAGGGAAAATGCTTATCTCTCCTAGAAAATAATCAATTTGGATTTTCTTCAGTACTTAATTTTTGGGATTGTGGATTTATTACCATTTATACGGTAATTAGGACCGTTTTGGAAATATATATTTTCAAGGTTATGTCATTTATTTACTTGTTGAATCATGTAGTTTTAATAAGAAGTTGAAATACATTTGAAAATACAATATTTAGTGCAGAAGATTTGCAGAAATGAAAAACATTTACATCATTTTTGCATATTTGAGATTTTGGCGGCCATTTTGAAAATTAAAAAAATGACAAAAAAGCCTATTATAAGCATGGCAACACTTTTAGATTTAATATACTCAATTTTCGTAAGAAATGATCTCATTTACATACAGAACATGATTACAAATTATAGGGCAGTGATATTTCGATATTAAGTCAAGTGGTCATTTTGCGGCGGCCATCTTGCAAAATCATTTGAAATGGCGAATATATCCTAAAATGTCGATAGTCAACACTTTGACTTTTATTACAAGGCATCTAATAAACACTTTAAAACCAATTCTAGCAATTATTCGCTGTGGAAATGATTTCAAAATGCAAAGTAAATGTAAACAAAGGCAATATCTATACTATTTTTCTCTTGTTTTACATATTCAAGGGGCATAATTCGTGCTAATTTTGGTGTGAAATTATCTTTTACTATTTAACGATATGAATTGATAAAATCTATAAGCATTTTGGTCATTTGCGCTTAAATTTGGGTTATTTTGGATCACATGAATGTGTATAAGGTGAGTTATAAACAAGAACTTTTTGTAATTCAAGGGGAGATAATCAATCGTTCCGCATATGCTTATCCAGCACTTATATATCAAACAACAAGTTGCATTTGAAAGGGAATTCATCAAGCTTTACAATGATATAGGTGTCATAAAATCCCGGTAGGGGGGGACCTAGGGTGTAGCCAGCCCACGGACTATTTGGTCTAATGTGTTACTTACACACAAACATGTCATTTATCATTGGGACGAACATATATACCATGTTCGGTTTGATGGCTAAAAACTGTAACTACAGCTAATTCAAGCTGTAGTTACAGTGTTTAGGCATCAAACCGAAAGTAAGTGGGTGAGTTTTACTAGTTGGGAATGGTGGTAATTTGATTTGTAATTATTCTAGACGCTTACATAAACAGACATCCGAGAAACAAACTGGTATTTACTGAAAACGTGTTTCAAAACACGATTCGTGTTATAAGTTTATGATTGACTTTCTTTTGTGCCAGAAGGTCAAAGACAGATGTGACACAAGTGCATGACATATCGAATGAGCAAATAATACGTTGGTAAGGACACTGCAACATTTACCTTAACTCTTTCCCTGCCAAATTTTGATTTCGGACGCGTCTCTTACCGCTGAAATAATTCGAAGAAATTTCCAAGAATCGATACCATGTACAAAAAATAACAGGCATAACTTTTGCCTCATTTGATGGATTCCTTTCAAATTTTCAGCACATACAGAAGAATAAAAACATCTATATGCACTGTAAATTTGGAAGATATATATCGAGTAACCTAAAATTGACCCAAAAAAATGTTTCCTGATTCTATCGAAAAATTAGAGAAAAAATATCGAGTGAACCCGCCTATGGCAGGGAAAGTGTTTTTAAGTGTAACACTAGACCGTCAGCGCTCAGCGTGCAACGCTTCCAAGACCTGAAAAATGAAATGCAAGACGAAAATATCAAATGAATATTGCAGAATCGTTGTCACAGTGGTAACTGGTAGGACATTGTCTCTCTCCATTTGGTTTGCTTCAAAGTTTCAGTGCATTTAGATTCAGAAACATTGATGTAATTTGGTAGATTTAGTAAGTTATATACATTCAGAGGGAAGTATTGTTTCATTCTACATGAATCCATAACTGTGCTACATATAACTTACCGGTGACTATTAATTCACAAATAATGCAGAAAAATGACCTAATAGCAAAATGTTCTATTCCAGTCAAACTGTTTTAGACCAAGGTCCAAAATACTTATAAACTTCACTTTTCTACCACTCAAAACATATGTGGCCACCACAAGAAGATGGGAAATAAAATCAAGGAATGAAATTATGACCCGTCACGCTAAATGGGACCTTATCCTAATTCCAAAAATCCAATTTTTGACAAACTTGTCAGACGCAGCACAGGTCAACCAGGTCCCGTAGGCGAAAAATGAGGACATAGTACATTAGGGAACACATTCCAGAATTAGAAAATTACATGTACATACCAGTGAAAAGTTGCGAATAATGAAGATATAGTACAGTAAGGAACACATTCCAGAATTAGAAAATTAAATACCAGTTAAAAGTTGCGAAAAATGAAGATATAGTACAGTAGGGAACACATTCCAGAATTAGAAAATTACATACCAGTGAAAAGTTGCGAAAAATGAAGATATAGTACAGTAGGGAACACATTCCAGAATTAGAAAATTACATACCAGTGAAAAGTTGCGAAAAATGAAGATATAGTACAGTAGGGAACACATTCCAGAATTAGAAAATTACATACCAGTGAAAAGTTGCGAAAAATGAAGATATAGTACAGTAGGGAACACATTCCAGAATTAGAAAATTACATACCAGTGGAAAGTTGCGAAAAATGAAGATATAGTACAGTAGGGAACACATTCCAGAATTAGAAAATTACATACCAGTGAAAAGTTGCGAAAAATGAAGATATAGTACAGTAGGGAACACATTCCAGTATTACAAAATTACATACCAGTTAAAAGTGTCGGCCCTAGTCAGGCTGCGCGGACTGCGCAGACTGACTAGGGTCGATATTTTTCACGTTTCCTATAAGGTCCCTCTTAGCGTGACGGGTCACAATTTAGGTCAGACACAGCAGATTCAACTAAGAAGCGCGTTCCGAAAATGAACATGATCTCTAATTAGAAAACATTTCATATTAACCCTTTCCCAAACAACAAAATTTTAGGGTGATCCACTTCAAAAACTGCCAAAATGGATGTTATTAAAATTAGGATTTGTGTACCATATGGCATAGAAAATATTGAGACAAAAGGAGAAACTGCTGGTTATCAGCAGTTTCTTCTTTTGTTTCAATGTTTTCCAAGCCTATTCTATTAGGGACGTCAGAACCAGGTCTTGTTTGTGAAAGGCTTAAAGATATCATCTAACGGCCGAGATGTTTCGACCCAATTCAGCCAGCGCGGAATGCACAGACTGACTAGAGTCGATGCTTTTATGGATATCCAGATGGTTGCCTTTTGCATGACAGGCCACAATATATTATAAAGAAGAGAAAGGCACACAATGAAATGCACGATAGTTGCACATTCTATTATCTCGGTTCCCCATCTGTTCCTTTATTAACCGTGCACATACAACAAAGGATGAGTTATAAATTATTCAGCAATCATTAAACTTAAAGAGTTTGCACGCAGATAAGTACTTCAAGAATTGTTCAGCGATAAAACGCGTGTCTTTAAATTTGTCCTCGTATAACATCAATCGCATTTAAATAAACATGATGTCACATAAAACAAAGGAATTGCGAAGCGAAATGGTTCTTTCCAGGCAACATCCAACTTACATTGTGCAAGTAGTCACAGTGATTGTTTCGATATGACATTAGAAATGAGAACCTATTTATCGTAAGTTAAGTATCTAGTAAACCCGACATCTGATTACTTGAATGGGAATTTCCATGCATGTATTTCTTTAGCATTGCCTCCCAAAGCGTCAAGGGAAGCGCGGTGGCATCGTGGTGAGGGCATTATAAAAAATTTCATGGCAATTTAAGTTCCCTATTTTATCGTTTAAAAAGCAATGACAGGTTGCATAAGTTCCATGAGAAAGTCATGTATCTCCACCATTTTCACTAAACCCTGCACATACCGTTTAGCTCCTATGTATACATAAAATATGAGAGAGTTCTATGAAATCCCATGCAAAACAGATTTGAGAGTCTCAGAATGTTACCTAATATTTCCACGACCGATAGACGAAAAAAATATTTTCAGATTTTAAGTAATAGGCCATTAAATTTCTTAAAATCTGTTCTACTTTCTAGCCAATTATAAGTTTCTGAGATTTTCTCGGTTATTTACCAGAGTGACAGCATTAAGTCCGCTGTCTAACTTGAAGGACCCAGACGGATTATGCACTCCTTGGCGGAGATTTTTTGTTGTTTAAATGGCATTGACACTCTGTGTATCGTCGTTTTACTTCAAAAACCTCGTAACTACAGCTTGTTTAACCCTTTCCCAAACGGCAAGATTTTAGGGTGACCCACTTCTAAAACTGACACAAATGACAAAATGGAAGTTATAAAAGATAGAATTTGTGTAAAATATAGCATAGAAAATATTGAGACAAAAGGAGAAACTGCTGGTTATCAGCAGTTTTTTCTTTTGTTTCAATGTTTTCCCAAGCATTTTATAAGGGGCGTCAAAACCAGGTCTTGTTTGGGAAAGGGTAAAGCTGCAGTTTAGAGGTTTTGGAAGAAAGTGACAATGCACTCCTTGACTGTGAATTTGCTATTAAAATGACATTGACGTCTCTGTGTCCTTCGTACATCATTAGGACTCACATTTCTTTCAAGATCGAATAAATTCAGAAGTGCAGACATGAGAAGAATGTCTTCCAAAAAGGACGTGTCGATAGTCGAGGGGTTAAAAGTATCCTTTGTTTGTTCCTTAAAGAGACATACTTTAGATATTTTCTCATCAATTTTACTTTTATTTAAGTCTGAAAGAGTGTATTTCCTTATCAAAATTCTGAAAGATATAAGTCAAAGCATTGTACCGTTTATTTCGATTTTTCTTAGAATTACATTACTATGGTTAACCACAATTAATATGCAAATGGTATTTTGTAATTTCCGCCTCAACTTTAAAGTATTGTTTCGGCTTATCAGCAACAATATCAAGGAACTGATAGCATTTAAACGATTAACCAATCTTGGCATCAAAATGATATAATGAAATGGGAATGGAATGTCTCTTTAACCCATTCCCACAAATTGACTCTTTTTGACTCCTCAAATGAAAACGGCTTTGGAAAATATTGTGGAAAAGGAAGAAATTGCTTGTCAGAAGCAATTTCTTCATTTTCTACAATATTTTCTATCATATAAGTTGTAAAAATTTCAAATTCATTCACATTGAAAATGTCGTCTGCAACTTCTCTCAATTTGGACCAGAATAAAATTTTATCGTTTGGGTTAAATCCTCATTGAGACTTTTCAAACCTTGAACATATGACATGTAATCGAAGTAACCATCTCTAATTATTCTATATTTTGCTTTAAAATGTCTAATGTTTAAACCAATGTAAACGCCTTCCAAATAAAAAAATATGCATAACAATTCAAACCTTTGATTTTCAACAGTGCGGGTTCCCTTCCACAATAGATGTTATGATGGTTGGTCCAGTTTTCGTGGTATTAATAATTCAAAGGAAACTCCCGGAAGACAAGAACAAGTCAGTGCTACAACAATTATTAAATAACATTTGAAAATATTTGTAATTTTATAAATTCCCTACATTTATGTCAGTTATGTGTTATTTTTTTACATTTGAAGCCATTTTGGATAAGCTGTTGACCTCTGACGTCATCGGAATTGAGGCTCCAGAATTCGTGGGTCGTTCAATAAATCAGTGACAAATTCTTTGTTTCCAAATTTTCCTCCCAAAACTGGACACTTCGTCAATCTAGCAGTCCTTTTGAATAATCAAAAATTGTTTTCTTTTAAAAATACATTGGCTCATGTAATAATAGGAGCATCACTAGTACCTGTGCCTATTTGATTCATTGTGAAAAAAATGTGTTGAACGACCCTCACAAGAATAGCCATAGGTTATGCCCCTTGAATAAACATTTTCTTTGTTTACTTTATTTGAAGCGAGTGAAGATGGGGTTGGGGTTTTTTGCTGACAAAATTCTAGCCTGTGGATGTCGCGTGTTTAGAATGGCGTAAGATTATTCGGAATACCACGAATTTGGGCTCCTCCACGAAAACTGGGCAAATCACCATACTTTGTGTACATTGAATACAACTGCATTTTTTTTGTTTAAAAACACTGTCAATTCTTACAATAATAATCATGCGATAAACACATGCCTCCTTTCAATACATGTAAAGTTTTACCGATCCATGTCCGTACAGGAATACATAAAACTTTATCATAAGGAGTAGCTCAAAAATTCTAGATGGCGTCATTTTCAAACGAATGATAAATATTGCCATGACGTCATAATTCTGCCATAACGTCATATTGTTTTGACGTCATCGTTTTTAAACAAGATGAGTCGGTTTGAAACTGAATGAGCTTTGAATATACCAATTTTCGTGACAATACGTCAACGGGTAATTGAATAGTAGATTTAGTTGATGGGCCCTCGTATAGGGCCTACTTTGCATTATTATTGAATACTTATCATACTCCTGAAAAGTGCCATTGATTGTTAGTGAAAATAACAAAATGTCTATGCCATTCAAGGGCAGATATAGAGGGGTCGGGACCCTCTGGAATTAGTCGAAAATTGAGTGTTGACTATATAAAGTTAGTATAACGTTTCATATTTAGCAGATTTAGGTAATCATTTGGGCTTGGAACTCTCCCCCCCCCCTCCTGGAAAAATATCCTGGATCCGTCCTTGCCATTCATCAAGTTCGACTAGATCATAGATAATGGTGAATGACCAGTGGGGACTGATCGAAGGTAGTAACATTAGTCAGTCTGTTTATTAAGGAACACGAACACTGAACTACAGCTAATCGAATACTCTTGTCTAGATCTCCAGTAATGTCATAGATAAAATCGACATGACCATGATCTTTGTCAAAGTATGGTTAGCAAAACGTCGGCTCCAGTAAAAACTGCCGTTACTACAGCTTCAATTAGCTGTAGTAACGACGTTTTCTAGCGTATCCAAAGAAAAGTAACATTTTGGGTACAAAGTACAATCAAAGTGTATAAAAGTTATTATACCCATTTATGCCAGCTTTTCGCCCAAAGCTTCGTGGTTCAAACTCTAGCTTTCAATTATTGAAGAACTGAAAGTTAGAAAGGAAATAACAATCGTCGATCTTATAATACTTAAAGGGGGACGAGCTAGGCTGTCGAAAATGCAAATGGCATAATAATTACACACCAGAAATAATGTATGAAATTACCAACCTGAAGGGGTAGATCACGTATCTCCATTCTTAGCACTCACCAAGCTTTATTAAGTTTTAAAATCCAAGTCAATGAATAACAAGCTGTCAGTTTTGTTTTGTCCTTGTTTTTGTTTTGAAACGGTTAAATATGCCCAACCTTCAAAAATCAATTACGTCAGAGGTATGTCATCTGTGCTCAGCGAGATTCAACACACCGTACAACCGGCTGCGTCGAAAGTTTGAGAAGACAGATTCGGCATCTGATGTCATGTGCATGTTAGGTCAAATGAATTTACTTTTATAAATAAACGAAAGGATCTTTGGTATTCTATAGTTGATAAATACGCGTAATAATGTTCAGTGCTTGTACAAAATAAACATTTTCACGTATCCCTCGCAAATAAGGTCACAGTCATCCACACAGCCGGTGTGTTAATACCGCGGAGGTGTGTCACGTTGACCTTGACCTTGTCTCGTTTTTGAAGTAAAAATAGAATGTGTAAACACGCTTATAAAGGATTGATCTATGGCAAAGGAAATATGGTTATTCGCCGTGATTGAAGTTTTTATGCATTGCAAATTGTTTTTCCATGCACAAATATGAGTTCCCGAACAGTTCGGAAGCATAAAAACCTAGCACAGGCCCCTTTAATCTTTAAACATACTGAATTATCTTTTAATGTGACAAAAGATGAGCGGAAAAATGGTATCCTTTATATGAAATCAAATTCATATGTCCTTGGGTACTCACTGGAATCGTCTCATCAAAAGGTTTACGAACTGAGAATGAAATGCAGAGCCAGAGGCAAAATTGAAAAGTGCCAGTAATTCCTAAACTGTGGTATATTTTAATTCCAAATGCAAACACTAGCATTTTGTATGGTTTAGAATTTTGAATTAATGCATACTTATGGAAATATTTGACAAAATGTTCAAAATTACCTCCCTTGCATATGAATATAGAGTAAAATAATATTTGTACATTATTTTCTTCTTGAAGCATAATCTTGAAATCCGGCACGGTGAATCAACTAATGGGAAGTGTATTTACAAGTATGTGTAATTTGATGCATTTCGCATGGCTAGAAAGTGGTGTTTTCATTCTCAGTTCGTAAACCTTAAAGAACAATGATATCGGTATCTTGCAATTTGAAAAGTTAAAAAAACAACACCTTATTATAGCTTTTATAATGTGGCCGACAAGTTGCCATTACAAGCTGAACAAATTCTTCTGAGCTATTCCTCAGATCTCATAACAAGGAAGTCATGGGGTGGCAGTATATCTAATAACAGTTCCAAAATAATGACCCGTGAGATTTAACCCTTTCCCAAACGGCAAAATTTTAGGGTGATCCAAAAACTGCCACAAATGACAAAATGGATGTTAATAAAGATATAATTTGAGCAAAATATGGCATAGAAAATATTGAGACAAAAGGAGAAACTGCTGGTTATCAGCAGTTTCTTCTTCTGTTTCAATGTTTTCCCAAGCCTTTTCTATTAGGGACGTCAAAACCAGGTCTTGTTTGGGAAAGGGTTGAATATTACAGAATTCTCTAAACCTGGGGATTACAAAACCTGTTATCAAAACCTTGTAAATGCAAATTTCTGCTACAGAAAATAATAGTACACGATTTTATTAACCGTGTAATATTCAAAATTTGCATTTTACAACCTTCTTTCAGATATACGATACAAAATTGCTTTAAAGTACACAATCTTGCAACAGCTCCAAACAGTCAGTCAGGGCACACAAAGTCATGCGACTTAGATGCGTAATAAAACAGCTTAAAACAGATAATGTCACTTCTGATATTCGTAATACAAGTTATTGTTTTAAAATATTTAAAATGATATACTGTTAATAGAATATTAGGCAAAGATGCAGCCGTTTATCAGCGTTTTACTATTTTGTATCAATTCAAATCCAGGGCTTCTTTATGAATCAGTTATAACAATCACAATTTGACTAGGACACACTGCATACATTAACTAGTATCTAATTAGATATTATAATAAATGAGAAGCTTTTTGTCGCTCATTCTCAATAATAAGCAACATTTCATCAAAAGTCATGTCTCAGTGATATTTTTTCTAAGCAGACAGCACTGGCCCGGCTTTGATTGGCTTAATTAATAGTTTGCTAGTTGTTTTCAAGATTAAAACACAACATGCCCTCAGAAAAATTCCTACATGTCAGATATATTGTGCCAAAGTCTTAATTTCACGCATATTTCACCTGTCTCAAGCCATAGGTACATGATTGCACGTTCTAATTTTCAGTGGGGATACCAGTGTAACTTGACCTTACCCTCGGAAATACAAACTAAAATATTTGTTTGCCTGTAGAAATACTTGAAACTCTTATGCAGTGTCTTTTATTGTTAAAATTATACGATTAACGTTTGTCTCAAAATTTAGAGTGCCTACGTTACGTCGTCCTTTTTCATGCACCACTTTTCCCAATTTTACGTAAAATAGTGAAGTATTTTGACTAAAATTTAGCCAAACCTCATTTTTATAAGATAAACCAGGCGTTCGTGCACCAAAAACATAATTTTCATGTAATTATTTATTTCAGTGGGAAATAGGTTTGATTTTAAAGCGATACCTACGTGACATGGGTTTTTGATTCATTTTTTTGAAAGATCGAGGTATGTGATACTGAATATGAAAGATAAGCATGTCAACTACAGTCAGATATTTGTTACTGTCTATAAAAATGTAATAGATGAAAAATATTCTCAGACAATGTCACGAAAATGCTTACGTTACCGGTGCTTACGTTACCGAAAAAACATTGTGTTACAAAAAATCCTTGTTTTGGATGATTTAATATACATTTGACGTCATATTCAACTGTCTCCATACTAATATGATACAAAAATACTTGATCTTACATGATATAGATGTAGAATCTTTACATTTTACTCAAAGACTTAAGTAGACCCCAGTGTACAGATTGAGGTTAAAGTGTAGATATATGTTATTCAACTAAAGATCCAGAGCAGTAGATCTTTAGTTGGATATTGTTTCCCTACGAAAAAAGGAAAACACTCACCAGAATCAGTATCGTTCGATAATTTTGCTGGCCGTTTAATTGTAATGCCTACGTTACATGCAGGTAACGTAGGTACCGTAATGCTTTTCAAAAGATTTGAAAATGAAAGAATGACTTTTTTCGAAGTTTTACTATTACACCGCAAAATAAGAGTTGTATGCTTAGAAAAAAAGACAGCATGTTTGAATAAATCATAATCTAAGATATTTTTATGACGCCGTATTTTATTTTAATTTATGTGAACACGATTTCGTTGTCTCTAAAGGATACATACGACTGTTATATCCAAGAAAATCACCATTTCTTGTCTAAACAAACATTAGATATTTTTGTTTATATGTATGAAAAATAATAAATTGAAAATATTCTAATAAATAAACAATAAAAAACTATTTGAAGGTCAAATATCTAGGAATATGTAAATGCAATATAAATCTTTGAGCTGGGCGTCGAACAGGGATCGTGTTCATGCACCATTTTGCTTAAAGTTTGGGTAACATGTCCCAATTCAAAGACAAACACAAACATAAAGTAAAAGTTAAAGTGTATCTTGAAGACACAACCTAGGAATGAGATAACAGCTTTAAGAAATATGAGCGAACAAACAACGTGGAATTCAGAAAGGCCGTTATTCCATTACTTTGATTGCAGGGAAGTTACAGTTGAGATTAGTATTTTTATAGAACGGGAAAGGGCCGGCTACGAATATCATTCAAATAAATTATTAAGTCCTTCAAAATAACTATATACAAACATTTGTGAATATTAAATGAATATCACACAAATATTATCCACGTATGAATTACACCTTCTTTACCCCTGGTACCTACGTTACCATATAATTGGTATTTGATCTTTAAAATTGATAGTGTTTATGTGCAGCGAATAAAAGATCACATAACAAATGAATAATTCAAACTACAGTCACAGTAATTAATCTATTATGACGTTGTTTAGCCGTACGATACGTATGAACAATCCAAAATACGTGTATATCATTACACAAGCATATGACCAGAATATGTGAACACTTTCTGGTTAAAAAAGATTACTAGTCTCCTTCAGTAACGGGCGTGTCATTTTCCAAACGAATTAACATTATTTAACTTGTTTGAATCGCAAAAGACTAAGTTTTTCAATGTGTTGGTTATATTTGGTTCAGTGTGATGCCTACGTTACGTTACCCCTTGAGAGCATAATTTACTCACATCTTCCTAAAAAAGAATATGAAACGTCTCAAAGGGATATTTTTTTAAACAGAGAAGTTGAACTTTGTGAACATACTAAATACACACATGTATACTTAAGTAGCAGAAAATGACAAAAGTTGAAAAAACTATGTACACGTTTTGGAAGAAAAAATCACATTTTTAGAATCTGATTCTACTTTTTAATGGCCCAAAAAACAGACCATTTCTTTTCTCAATCGGAACAAGTTAGTAGTTCGCAAATCTTCGGGCATTCTGTGACACGTTTAACATTAATTGGCTTAAAATGAACTTGCTGCATTAAATGTGCAAGATTATCAAAGACAACATGTTAATGGTAACGTAGACATTTATGTTGTTTTAGTATACAGTTTCAAAAGCTCGTAACTTTCAAATTACTTCAATTATGTACACAAAACTTTACCAGAAGTTGCAAGAGGTATAGTGTAATCCAGAAAAAGAATGAAAATTACAGTTTTTAAACTTTTATTTTTTGCATATTACGAATTCTTTTTGTTCCTTATTATTGAGAATGAGCGTTGTACTTTAATGATGAAGGTATACATACCATAACAACATCGCTTGGTACTTGAACTGAAAGTGCGAATAAATGTGGAATATTCCAGGGGACTCAAATGAAATCAACTGAAATAAACACGGTGGACAATCACGTGATGCAATAATTACTGAATATCTTCAATAACTTTCTTAATAAGGGACGATTCGAATTCGGTTTGAAACAGAGAATGTGGACAGACGTCACGCATTAGATGGACGTGGTTGATTTTTGAAAAATCAACTGATAAAAAAAATATTGAAGATAAACCAAATTTTGGGTATATCTTCAATAACTTTTTTATCAGTTGATTTTTCAAAAATCCAACACGTCCAGCTTATTCCTGGCATTTTCCGACCTTCTCTGCTTCAAACCGAATTCAAATTGGTCTAGTATTAAAAAAGATATTGAAGATTATCGGAAATTCTGGGTCACGTGATTATACACCGTGATAAAGCAAGTCCATTACTGTGACAAAGTCTTGCCACGGCTGATCTCGGTTTATTTGGAATTTGCCATTTTCTGTACATTGTCAACTACATGTCAATTATGAACCCAGTTAAATGTTGACGTTGGGTAACCAATCAAGACATAGTCAGTACAAAGTCAAGGCTATATAACCTCTGTCTGATTTTCACCAAGCTTTAGGCCTTGTTAACTATGATCGTAATTACATGGGAAGGCTTTGATTGTGGCACCGCACAGCAGAATGGAGCTAATGAGAAAAGCGTTTGACAAAAAAAATATTGAAAATAGAAGACTGCTATAGATATTCGTAAAGATTATTTAGATACGGAATGATATTCCATATCTTCGATTTGCTAAATCCCATAATTTGAGAAAGCTTTAAATTTGATTGGGTCGCAAAATTTCCAGACGTCCAAGAGTCGGTTTTTTTTCTCCAATTTCATCCGTATGTAATCCCCACCCGTCACCACCACAATCACCGCCGAAACTAGTTCCCTCACAATTTTGTATGTTACAGGTAAGCCCATGTTAAAAACATTTTTCTAGAAAGTCATCTATTCATTTAGGCTAGAGATTATTGAATGCGGTACAACAACGGAAAACAAACAACTCCTTTTGACGTACCGCGGCACCTTGTTGACAAGATTTCCCATGCTTCAGGCCTAGTTAACCAATGGCTGTAATTACACGGGAAAGCTGTATTTGACTAAAACGAGTGATTCTATCAGGTCAATGGTGACCTCCAGCAAATGAACCTCGTCAAATACGGTAACGAACCAATGTAATGTTATAACCCATTAACACTTTACAGTGACACCACCATGTTGTCCATGTGTAACAATATCTATATCATACGAGTACAATAAATCTGGCTTTTCAAGAGAAATGAAAAGCCAAATTTATTGCGTACGTATGATATATACATTATGTAGGATAAAAACGGGAAATACAATTCGCATAAGATGCACTCTCTTGCACACGGTTCATTCATTAGATTCACCTCTGTAGTTGCCTCAGAGGGTATTACGTCATAATCTGCTAGATAACGTCATTTTATATCACATCAAAATGGCAATAACAAATAATTTTTCTTTTCCAAACTCCAAAATATGTCATACTTCACGGTGCTTAAAATTTAATATCATTTTCCAACGAAAATAATTTATTTTTTTTAGATTGATGTCATTCATTCAAATTTTCAGTACGTTTCATTCTGATAGGGAACAATTTTATCCAGCTAACCGTGACGTATTTCGGACAAACAATAGAATTTCGTAAGTGTTGTTATAAAATCTCGCAACTACGACTTGATTCAAGCCGTAGATACGATATTATATAACAACACCGACGATTTATCAAAAAAAAAAAACACATTAAACCTAGTCTATTTTTAGCACAAAATTCCTGCCATTGGTAAGGAGGCTTGAGAAAATAGTTCCATTGTATATGGGTTATTTCATCAGTTATAGTGCCTTTCAAATGTAACCAGAATCATCATTTCTTTGTCTACTTTATTATGTTACACATGAAACAGTTAAACAGTAATAATACACGTTTTCCTCGGTTTGACAAGATTCTTGTCATTCATACGCCCAGGCCGTTGCAGAGATGTATGTGAGAGTAACGAACGACAACTCTGCTCGGAGATTGCATAAGATGCTACAAAGTAGATAAATTACACGTCTTGCAATAAAATTTTTCGATGACATTTGAAAGAAAGCAAAGCTATAGGAAAACATAGAAAAATTAAAAGAAACGCAGCAGTATCTTTTCTCTCTCATTGAATTCAGTGCTATAGAAACTAATTCTATATACGTTTTCAGTTACAATTTAACTTTGGTAACATTAGATTTGTCATCTTCAATTTCTTTGTTATCAATTTTAGTTTGTGTCTTTGTGCAATCGTTTGCGTATTATAACACAGATCCATCAAACGAAGGCTATTAATCAACAGACTACATATCCCACATGGCTGCTTTCGAAATAGTTTATAATTACTTTTCTTTTCATGTGAAATCGGGCATCAATATATTCTCATGGAATCTACCAAACTGCATAATTACTCGTTTTAATGTTTTTTTTTTAAATGATTCCTTGTGTTATATATAATCGATCAAATCTTACAGACAAAAACATGGATTACTTGACTGTTCATACTCTCTCTTTCTATCGAGTTTTTCACATAAGAGCCAAGTTCTGGAAAATGGTTCTTATAATATATACTGAGCAAAAATGAAAACCTTACACCTACATTGCTTGTCATATTTCTTCTAAATACAACAAGTAAAGAAATCAAATGAATGTGCTTTGCATTGTTCATTGACTTGGTTGTGCCAAACACTAAACGTTTTGTTGATCTTAATTACATGGATGAAAAAACGGACCCTTTAAGTGTGACAGGGGTCCGTTTTTCAGGCGTACAATTTGAACGGAAATTTTACAAAATTTAAACCCTCAGAAATCCGAGCAGAAGAATGCAAACCATGTCAGCCTGCACAGAATGGAAATCTGACAACGTACCTATCCGAAAATGTAAAGAAGTTTGCATAACATTGTTTAAGCTTTTAAAAAATGATGTTTGAAAAGCAGAATTTTCATTATGTTGCAAAGCTTGAAAATTTACAATGTAATCTCCATAGGAAATTGAAATCGCTATCGCAAGGACATCTGGGAACAATCATAGTCGAAAAAGGGGTTCAAAAATCCCCTCTAAGGCATGCATGATGTTTAAAGAAAAACCAATCGAAAACTGTGATCAATTTGTAAATATCAACATTTTAAACTCCCTATTTGTTCATGTAAAAGGGAGATAATTCACAAAATTGACAGAATCTGATTAGACCTTTATTTAAGAGCTTGCTACAAGTGATAAGAAAGATTTTTTGTGTTTTTTTGGCAACCCGGACATGACAAATTCCAAAAAAAGTGAATCCTGAGCATGCGCATATGTGAAGTTATATATATACTCAGTTCCAAAAGAAAGTGTGCGCTTTCACTTTTTGCTTTTACCTTAATTTTCAAGATGTTTATGGCAATCTATGGGGTAAAACTGATGCCATACTTCAGATTAGACCTTAAAGATAATTGACATCAAAACAGATGTTAATCAAGTTACTCTTACTGCATACAAGCAGTCAGATCATCATGATTTTGACGATGTTGAGATTTGCACTCCTTACAGCTTCTTTCCCGGATAGAGTTGAACGCTAATACGCTGTTGTAAGGTTTGACCAGGCCTGCAAAGCCATTTCGAAGCAAAGTTTTGAATTTTCACATAGACGTTACGTGTGCGTCAACGTTAGTTATGGTTACGTTAGTAGTCTAGTAGATTGTCGTCGAACGGTGCAACAACGTTCTACAACAAACTTTTATGCCTCTCAGGAGCCATACAATTGGACAGTTGGTATTAGAACATAAATGCCGTACTAATTCAAATTTATTGAGGGGTTTTATTTTCACTAGGCTCGGTCTCGTTCACATACGTTAATTGTAATTTTTTCATCTATAGATCGTTTGTCAATACTCTTCGGATGTGTCGTACAAAATTTCCCGACAACAGGTGATATACTTTTCGAGATATTCAAAATTTAAAAGTGCACACTTTCTTTTGGAACTGAGTATATAACTAGCTCTAAACGCATTAAGGGTCGTAACTCTGGCATTAAAGGAGACAAGGCAATGAATTTTCAATAAAACGATTGCTTAAAGCCTGGGAAATAACGTCCAAATATATTTCATGCTTTTAGTTCGATACTTTTCCAGAAACAAGAAATCTTCAAGTGTAAAGTTTTCGTTTTTGTTCAGTATATTTCTACCCATTACCAGATGACAAAATTTAAGATCGGTTCAAATTCAAAGATGTTGCAGACGATAATTTCAAGCGAATACAATATTTACTTTTTTGCCATTCCGGGAAAAAACTTTGTGGAAAATGAAGAATTTGTTTGTCACAATCAATATCGTAGATGCCATTATAGAACAGTGTGGATGTTTGGAAATAGACCATTATGGTATTAAAGACAGTATTATCACAGTATAATCACACTTTTCCAAATAACATAACGACCTGTTTTTCCAGGCTCATGGTAATTTTCTGTTACATAACTTGTCTTTATAGAAGGTACATATTTCCAAGTCACAGTCGGAATTACAATAAAGAAACCACAATCTCTTTGCTTTGAAAAAAATATCTGTTTGACGTCTAAAAAGAGAAGGCTTTAGAAAACAATATCTACTTCAAAGTTTCATATTATAAATTTATATTGACCCCGGAATGACCTACCTCATTTGAATAATTGCACATTTGTAAACTGGTGAATCAGGTTGAACAGTAATTATCGAAGAACAGTATATTCAGTCTTTGTGATGTATCACATCGTTTCAGCAGAATGCTTAGCTCAGTGGTGTACGCGGTGGCTTTCAAAGCTTGTGGACCCAGGTTCGAGTCCCAAACAAGATTCTTTCTTTTACCTTTCCGAAAGAATTCTATTTACTTTTCCTATGCATATTTTCCTATTGGAACCATAAGGGTCACGATTTTATGCTTTTGCCCAATAAAGTGAGCATGATTTATAAATATTGACTTGAAATATTGTCAACAGAAGATAGCCGTGTAAAGAACCTCAACTGAAGACCAATGTCACAAAAAGACACAGGCCTTTGGACCAAGAGTACAAGAAATAGTTTCGAATGTACCAAGATAATTTGTGAAGTAGCAGTAGAACTACAACAGCAAGTCAACTTCGACCTATGTAGACCAAACATTTTCCAGAAGCCACTGGGGTCAGTAAAATAATGACTTACATGTATCATAAAATAAGGAAGGAGCTCGAAGGCCAATGGCGTCTTCATGTCACCAACGAGGGGGTAGGAGATTAATTGAATTGCAAAATTAAGAAAGAAAAAATAAAGATAAAATATCAGCGTAAAGGTTCAATAGGGATTCTAACCCCGGTCATCGGAATTTCTAAACCAATGACTCTACCAGTTGAGCTATCGAGCAGTCAACATTTAATGTAGACTTTGAGAGTAGAGAATCTCGTGCAAGTTATCTGAATAATCCCGACATACCTTTTTTCGGATAAACTCGTCCAAATATGTATGCAAATGAAGCAGGTCATTCCGCGATTAATTTAAAAAGTCAATACCCTAAATGATAATAGTTTTATGAATACAATAATTAATGTTTTATTGTGGGTAACCCCTTCCTATTTTAATTTCTTCTGTCTTCATATTTTGCGTTTCGGGAAAGTGTTTAGACAAAAACAATTATGGGTGGATCTGCCCCTAATTGTAAGGCATATGCAAGGTTTGAGCCAAACAAAAGAGTCTACAATAACACGGTGGACAATCACTTGATGCAACAATTTCAGAAAATCTTCAATAATTTTGTTAATACGGGACGGATTTGCATCCGGTTTGAAGCACAGAAGGCGGACAGACGTCACGCATTAGATGAAAGTGTTGGATTTGTGAAAATTCAACTGATAAAAAAGTTATTGAAGATAAACCAAAATTTTGGTTTATCTTCAATAACTTCTTAATCAGTTGATTTTTTTGAAAATCTACCACGTCCAGGTTATTCTTGACATTTTTCCACCTTCTCTGCTTTAAACCGAATTCAAATTGGTCAAGTATTGACAAAGTTATTAAAGATTATCGGAAATTCTAAGTCACGTGATTATACACCGTGAATAACGAATCTCAAAACAACACTAATTTTACGCAACCCCAATTTGATAGCTACTTCAGGCAACAAAACGAATATCAATAAAAAAGGGAATTTGTGAACTTTACTCACAAAATTGTTGAGGAAAAAGAAGACATGCTGATCATCGGAAATCAATTTTTTTCTTTCAGCGTTTACCAAACTTTTTCTATTAAACACATCAAAACAGTACTCATTTAGTAAAAGGTTATGAAGTATTATTGTAAATAATACGTTTTATGCTCCTTTTGAAATTATGTAGTTCAAGAATTTTGGACCGAACTGTAGTAAAATAAAGGGTTAACATTTTGTCTATATGGTTATCTGCACCACCCTGTATAACGCTTATGCTAATGAGAAACAAGTGAATCGGCTTATCAATGTGTAGTATTCTATCACGTGACACTACTTAACTTTCTTTGTTTTGATGCTGCCGACACGTTTGTGCAATAAAAGATTTGTCGAAGTTAAAATTGGTATTTTGAACGAAAAAGGAGAATATTTGAACGACTAACGATACGATTTAAAGTTGAATACTAGAGGAAGTGGAAATATAGACTAGAACGTGAGTTAAATTTTGTTACGAAGTGATTTTGAAGGAAAACTCTTAACGCGTCGGCTTTCGTGACCCAGATTTCTTTGTGTGATGGCAGCTTCCTTTGTTGTTGAGCTTATAGGACATTCGTTCATTAGAAGACTTGAACAGTTTGTTAATAGTGATAGTTTGTTTACCAATCTACAATTGGATTTTCCAGTACAGATCGTGTTTAGAGGGAAGGGAGGTCTGACGGTTGATAAGCTCGCGAAAGACAGTTTTAGTAGGGTCCCGGAGGTGTGTTTTCTTCAAATCGGAAGCAATGACATAATGACAAAGAACACAGCGTCCATCGCGAGGGATATTGTGACTTTTGCAAACTTTTTGATACATGGGCACGGTGTTAAAGAAGTGATTGTGGGCCAGGTTCTGCGTCGAGACCCGAGAAGGTCTCCCACAGGTTTTAACGCGGAAGTAATTGAATTAAACAAACAATTGGAACAATTGATTAGTGCTTTCCCCAACATTAGATTTTGGAAACATCGTGGATTCTGGGAAGATCTACAATATTTGGCTCATGATGGCGTGCATATTGACGGGCGTAGCAGAGAGGGCAGGCTATCCCCGATGTTCAAGTACATGCGAAGCGTCAAATATGCCATACTAGGGGCATTTAAACGATTAAGGCCAGTAATTTTTCGTAATTTATCTTTTAAGGAGGTGTTGCAGTCTGGGTCACGGAAGTTTTGAACAAGGCTTTTCCTTATACTTCTCATAGTTTAAGAATGAAAGGTTCTTGTTTAATCAAAACAATGTAGATAAGGATTAGTAAATTATGGAATTAATGTATAAAATGGAACATAGAGGTAAAATATGCATGATATAGTTGAAAGATATTCAAAGGTAATCGAAGCAATTAGGCAATTTAAGTTTCGGCCAAAAAAGAGGTTTGGTGTCAAATACTTTCAGCATCAAATGTGATGTCAAAAGTTAAATTTAAGTAATTCATGTTCATGAGTGGGTTTGATGACACTGGTAATGAAGACTTTACTTTTCTGTAGAGTACCCTGTGTTTTCTTACTTACTGGATATATGTAGAACATGGAATTACAGTCTGTATAAAAGTCAATTAAAGACCAAGGATTCTATCGAAGTCAATTTTGCCTTCAAAGTTTTGACCATCGAAGTTTTCTCATAATAATAAACATGTTTCATCTATTTATGTTACATTTGTGACATTCAATCGAAGTCAATTTGGCCTTCAAAGTTTCGGCCATCGAAGTCAATTTGGCCCTTAAAGTTTCGGCCATCGAAGTCAATTTGGCCCTCAAAGTTTCGGCCATCGAAGTCAATGCGGCCCTCAAAGTTTCGGCCATCGAAGTCAATGTGGCCCTCAAAGTTCGGCCATCGAAGTCTATTTGGCCCTCAAAGTTTCGGCCATCGAAGTTTTAACATAATAATAAAATGCATTTCACAATTTTTGTAACAATTGTGACAGCAACAAAGGCTGAGGGGCCTGTGAAGATTTCAGCTTATGGGTAAAGGGTAAAAAGATATTATTGTTATTATGGGTTTTCTTTTCAGTGAACAATGTCCAAGAGAGCAAAGACGACCAGTCCAAAAGGCTCAAGTGGTGCCAAACGATCGAGAAAGGGCCCCGTCACTACAGGGGAGTCCATAGATTACAAAAAACTAGCGGCGGCAATTTTGGAACAGTCTCCGACAATAACAAACGAGCAGACCCGACGACAACAGGCACCTATAGACGAACAACAGCCAGGTCCCTCGACACACCAGACGGACTCGCCTTCAAACAGCGAGAACATCGGAACCAATAACATTGGGGACTTAATTGTCCAATTGTTTAACTCAGGTGAGCCAGCATCACGAATTCAAAAGCCCAAAATATCACTTAAAGATGGTATTCCTCTTGGGGCTGAGGTTCCTCAGCGTGTGAGGGCCCGAATCTGGGATAACCAGTATTTGGACTTTCGCATGCTGTTGCAGCAACAAGAGGAGCCACTTTCTGTTAATATTGCCGCCGGTTCGATTACGGTTCAGCAGGGAGGGTCTAAAACAAAACTCGCCCTGTCCATCTATCAATGGACGGATGCCTTTTTGATTTTTATGGCGGTGTATTTAGAAAAATTTCCAACGGAAGCACTAAACCTCCTTAAATACTGTTTTTTCATTAGGGAATTAAATAAAAACTTTGGTGAGGAGGCATGGAAATCTTATGACGAAGCTTTCCGCCGCCTAAAAGAAACAACGGATCTCCCGTGGCAAAACCCAGTTGAGGAGTTACGGTCGAAGGCGACAGCTCTCGCTCTCAAATCGGGGCTCCTTACGAATCAGCCCTTTCGGAAAGCCCCAGCAAAACAACGCAAGTTTTGTTACGCCTTCAATAATGGTGAAACCTGTACAAGAACTGCTTGCCCCTTCGCGCATCTGTGTCAGGCCTGCTCCTCCCCCCATCCAAAAGTTACATGTAGAAATGCTAAGCGAAAAGTTGCCCAAAGTTCCAGCGCCAACGCAGCTAGTACGAAAGCATCTTCCCACCCCAGTATGCCCAAACAAACTAGATAGTTATTTACACCATTATGACAAACAGTTAAAAGAATATTTGGTCAGCGGTTTTAGGGAAGGCTTTCGTCTAGGATGTGTCGACATGCCACCTTTGTCTCCGGCAAAAAATCATAAATCAGCGCTGCAGAATAGGCAGGTGGTCCAAGATTATATAGACAATGGGAGAGCGAAGGGTCGAATTGCAGGTCCTTTTTCTTCCCCACCTTTTGAAAATTTTATATCATCTCCAATTGGCTTAATACCTAAAAGTAATCCATATGAATTTCGGGTAATACATGATCTTAGTTATCCTAAGCAATCTTCTGTGAACAGCCATATTCCTATAGAAAACTCCTGTGTTCAATATGACTCCATTGATACCATTATCTCTATAGTCAAACAATTTGGTCAGAACTGTTTAATGGCAAAGTCCGACATTGAAGATGCCTTTCGGATTATTCCAATCAATCCAAAAGATTACCATTTACTGGGATTTTCTTGGAATTCGGAATTCTACCATGAAAAATCATTAGTAATGGGGGCCAGTAGTAGTTGCCAGATTTTTGAAAAATTTAGTACAGCCCTTCAATGGATTATGGAACACACTTTTGCAGCCTCGGGCATGTCACACATCTTGGACGACTTTTTCTTCGCCGGTCCTTCAAATTCCCTAAAATGCCGGGACGACCTAGCTAGATTTATATACGTTTGTCAAGATATAGGGGTTCCAATAAAGATGAAGAAAACCGTCGCCCCAACAACTTTGCTAACAATTTATGGGATTGAAGTTGATTCTAAGGCTATGGAATGCCGCTTACCAGCTGATAAAATAGAAAAGGTCAAACTAAAGCTGGATCAATTTAAGAAAAGCAAAAAGGTCACTTTGAAAGAACTACAATCAATCATCGGTTTACTTAACTTTGCTTGTTCTGTTGTTGTCCCTGGCAGAACGTTCTTGCGCCGCTTGATTAACTTAACATGTGGCATTAAGCAACCGCATTTTTACATTAGACTCAATAAAGAGGCCCGTGCTGATCTTGAGACATGGTCTTACTTCATTGACAGTTTTAATGGAAAGTCTGTATTTTTAGATGATAAGTGGCTTTCTTCGGAACACCTCAATATCTATACAGATGCTTCGGGAGCAATCGGATTCGCGGCGGTATGTGGGTCAGAGTGGTTTGCAGAAAAATGGTCATTCGAATTAGCTGCATACCAAATTTGCATAAAGGAATTATTCCCAATTGTCCTTGCATTTGAAATTTGGGCCCATAAATTTCAGAACAAGAAAATTCTTTTATTTTCGGATAATCAAGCTGTGGTAGACGTCTTGAATAAGAAGTCTGCCAAGGACAAAACTCTCATGAAATTGCTAAGACGCTTGGTCAGCATTACTCTGACACACAATATTCATGTCAGATCAAAACATGTGGCGGGAAAACAAAATGTTATCGCTGACAGTCTGTCTCGTTTTAATTTCCAGGCAGCGTTCAACGCAGCCCCATACCTACAACCTCAAAAGACAACTATTCCAGTGCACCTGTTACGCATTTGACGCCCACAGCCACAAAACTGTTGCAAGCTTCCTTGAGCCATTCATCTAAACAAGCTTATCTCCATTCATGGAAATTGTTTTTGGAGAGTCAACCTTCACAAACGACGTTACCACTGCAACCAATTACAGTATGCAATTTCATTGGTCATCTTTTTGAACGTAATTACTCCCCAAGCTCTATTACATCGCATATTTCTGCAATTTCCTATGTACATAAAATTTTAAACACTTCAGATCCAACACATCATTTTTTTGGTCAAAAAATTACTAACAGGTTGTAATAAACTTGGAAAAACGGTAGATTCCCGGCTTCCCATTACGGGGGACATTCTGATCAAACTCCTGCCAGCGCTAACACATACTGAGAAAAGTATCTATGCTTCAACAATGCTGAAAGCGGTCTTTCTAGTAGCATTCCATGGTTTCTTCCGCTTAGGTGAACTGGTCCTGAAAAGTCAATCTTCAATGTATTCTGTCATGCAAAAGAAAGATGTCCATTTTCGGCAGCATGATTCAGCTGTAACCCACATACAACTCATTTTGCGACATAGCAAAACGTTACAAACAGGTCAACCTTATACAATTTCGTTGAGCACTTCACCCACCTTACAACTCTGTCCTGTTTCAGCACTTAAAAATTATCTTCAAATTACAAACCACACTGATGGCCCACTTTTCCAATTTGCAGACGGTTGTCCGGTAACTTATGGTTTCGTAACAAAAAGTTTGGAGCGTGCAATTTCATTTATTGGGCTTGACCCAAAATTATACAAAGGTCATAGTTTTCGCATAGGTGCAGCAACACAAGCTGCAAATCTCGGATTTTCCGAAAACGAAATTCAAACTATGGGTCGTTGGAATTCCGATGCAGTCAAACGTTATATCAGAACAGATCCGTTCACACGCTCGTTAAGTAATAAGTTAGGTTCCGGTTGTTAAATTTGAAAAACTTTATTTGCGACTGTGACAAATGTTCAAAACGTAAAATCAACTGCTAAACAAGTAGGCCAGATTATGTCTGCTACTACTTCACGTGGCGCTGTAAATGAGATTATATAATGTTAGGGCATATCTGTCAGATTAAGTCTGAGATATGATAATTGGGGTATATAAAGTGATGCTGGCTCTCTTTAACATGTTACTATAGTTTACAGTTGATATATAGATCTAGTGTTTAATATTATATTCTTTTATCATAATTATTTCATTGTTACGGTGACGAAAATAACTACATTTTGGGAGTTACCACAACAGAAGCAGTGTTTGCCATAATTTCTGTGTGGTAGCTCCACAAGTGTAAACAATGTACAGTGGTAGATCGCCTCGGGGAGGTCAGATTATGTCTGCTGTCTAGGGATCAACCATTTGTCCACCTGCACAAATCCTCTGATGTTATATTTTATGTATTTCGGTGATATGTTTGTTGTTGTTGTTGTTGTTGTTGTTGTGGTTTTATAACAATAGCTAATAACCTCCAATCCAGCCAATCCTTGGGTGGCCGGATCATCCAGGTTCCTTGAGTAACCTTGATGATCTGTGGCATATTTTTGTGACCACCTTATTTTTCTAGTCTAAAATTATTCTCTAGTCATTCTTAGCAAAGCTATAGTTTTAGGGGGATGTGGACGATGAGTTCAATGTATGTGTTTAAGTATACACATCCCCCGTTTTATGTAAGATATTATGTTAAAAGGTTTAGTCATTAATAAATGACAATTTTCACCATAATTGGTATTTTGTTGTTATTATAAAGAAAAATAACAAGCGTCGGATAGGCTGGATCTGGTTCGAAAATAGATTGGATTGTGCATTATGTGGTATAGTATAGTATGTAGGAAACATAGCAGTATGTTGACTGATTTATGCTCATCAATTGCCAATAGGCACCCAGGTAGGGAGTCTATTTCAAATGGAGAGCATAATGAAGTATTATTGTAAATAATACGTTTTATGCTCCTTTTGAAATTATGTAGTTCAAGAATTTTGGACCGAACTGTAGTAAAATAAAGGGTTAACATTTTGTCTATATGGTTATCTGCACCACCCTGTATAACGCTTATGCTAATGAGAAACAAGTGAATCGGCTTATCAATGTGTAGTATTCTATCACGTGACACTACTTAACTTTCTTTGTTTTGATGCTGCCGACACGTTTGTGCAATAAAAGATTTGTCGAACCCACCTCCATCCCCAATTCACCACCAAGTAGAAGAGCAAAGGAAAGTACACGCATTTCACTCCGGATGGCGTGTCCGATTCTTCGTTCTTTTCCTTGTCAGAAGTAGTGGTAATGGCATATTTTTGTGACCACCTTATTTTTCTAGTCTAAAATTATTCTCTAGTCATTCTTAGCAAAGCTATAGTTTTAGGGGGATGTGGATTTTCCTTGTCAGAAGTAGTGGTAATGGCATATTTTTGTGACCACCTTATTTTTCTAGTCTAAAATTATTCTCTAGTCATTCTTAGCAAAGCTATAGTTTTAGGGGGATGTGGACGATGAGTTCAATGTATGTGTTTAAGTATACACATCCCCCGTTTTATGTAAGATATTATGTTAAAAGGTTTAGTCATTAATAAATGACAATTTTCACCATAATTGGTATTTTGTTGTTATTATAAAGAAAAATAACAAGCGTCGGATAGGCTGGATCTGGTTCGAAAATAGATTGGATTGTGCATTATGTGGTATAGTATAGTATGTAGGAAACATAGCAGTATGTTGACTGATTTATGCTCATCAATTGCCAATAGGCACCCAGGTAGGGAGTCTATTTCAAATGGAGAGCATAAAACAGATTATAAATGAATTAAGAACAAATCTGAGTGCTGATAAGTATCTACATGCATCGTTTCAATATCTCGCTTCGTTACAATAGAAGAGAATATTTGGCGCCGCTTGAGAAGAAGTCTTGTCGAAACTCATAAGTTTCAAAAGAAATATAAATGTTAGAAAAAAATCCGACATTATCGAAATCAAAATTGATATCTTGATACTTTGTACAAATATAAATAGAAATGTAGTTATCTAGCAAAATGAAAACTATTCTGGAATCGAAAAGGTTACCGTCGACTGACCAGATTGATGCTCTTAAGGTATCCAAACCCTCAAAAGCACGAACGAGCCAGAGACGAAATTTGAAAAGTGCAAATAATTCCTAAACTGTGTTACATTTCCATTCCAAATACAAACATAAGCATTTTGCACGGTTTAGAATTTCGAATTGATGCATACTTATGGAAATATTTGACAAAAATGTTAAAAATTACCTCCCTTGTATATGAATATAGAGTAAAGTAAAATTTGCAAATCATTTTCTTCTTGAAGCATAATCCTGAAATCCGGCACGGCGAATCAACTTATGTGAAGTGTATTTACAAGCGTGTCTTATTTGATGCATTTCGTATGGCTAAAGTGGTGATTTTTTCAGGGTCTGTAAACCATAATATAACTTCACCCTAAAAAGGACATTCTGTATGTTAGCGTTAAACACGCCGACCCTAGTCAGTCTGAGCGGACTGCGAATACTGACCAAGATCGAAATTACCCACTCTTATCCCTTTCCCAAACGACAACATTTTGGATGATTCCAATTCGAAAGCTGCTGCAGACGGCAAAATGGATGTTCATAAAAATTGGAATTGAGAGTGATATAGCCAAGAAAATATTGAGCCAAAAGGAGAAACTGCTGGTTATCAGCAGTTTCTTCTTTTGTCTCAATGTTTTTCCAAGCCTTTTCTACTAGGGACGTCAAAATCAGGTCTTGTTTGGGAAAGGGTTATGTAATTTTCTACATCAAAAATTCTATTATTATATTCATTTTCATAATTCGACGTCTGCTTGGTGCTTGTCAAGTCTAATCTGTTTCTTGCGTTTCCTTTTATCGACTTCCCATATTGATAAGCAAGTAAAGTCTGTTTTCAATGTGCCGCGGTGTGACACCAATTGTTTGGCAGGATAATTAGATAACGTTTGATTGACGGATATTTGGTAACCAGTTTACTGATTTCGTGAAAAAAATGCTACCTTGGCACCCTCTGTAGTCACACTTTTGTGACACGTCGAGCGAAAAGAGGACATCTGGGAAATCCTTAATCCATTACCAGGCAGCTAAAATTTAGACTTGTCCAAATCTAAATATGATACAGACGATATTTTCATTGCATTGAATTTTACGTACATTTCTTGTCTTTTTGGGTAAAAACATCGTGACAAGCAATTTCTTCATTTTGCCACAATGTTTCAAAAGTCATTATCTTGTAGGGGGTCAAAGGGTCATTGTGTGGGAATGGGTTAAAATATATCTATGTAAGGGCGGATCCAGGATTTTTTCCAGGGGGTCCAAGCCCAAATGATGGCTTAAAATGTGCTAAATATGTAATGTGACACTAAAGTTATATAGTCAAAATTTAATTTTCGTCCAATTCCAGGGGGGTCCAGACCCCCCAACCCCCCTTTAGATCCGCCAATGCTATGAAAGTGGTACATACACTGGTCTAGCAGACTCTTTGGTATATTATGTTTAAAAAACAAAATGGCTAATATTGACACAGGAAAATTGAATATTTGCCGCGTGTATCAGTCCTTCCACAAACAAGACCAGGCCCTGGGTTCTCGAGAAAAAAGTGAATTCTCATGAGTAGGCTACATGCTCAAGTTACAACTTCAGTGGAATACTCTCCAACGTTGAAGGACATTCGATTGAAGTTCACGTGGATTTCCTGTGATTTGAGTACGGTGCCCAGATTTGAATATGAGAACGTACTTAAGTTGCTTCGAGAAACCGGGGCCTGGTTTTGACGTTCGTGATAGAAAAGCCTTAAAGAATCAACCGATGCAATGAAGAAAGTGAACAAGCATTTCTGTCCTTTTCCTGTGATATAACATGTGCTTTATTTTACACAATACATTACTTTCCACTTAAGCAGTTTCCAAATAAGAACAGTAGTCCATGAGCCAGACAACTTTTTATTACCACTCAGAGGGAGTAATTCTTTTTGCACTTTCTGAGTAGTTTGATATGTGTAGTTAACTAATTGGTATGATAGCAGTCCGAAATTGGTAGCTTATGCCGAGAAAATCACCACTTTCTGAACCCACCTCATTTCTACCCTGTCAAAAATGAAAAAGTTGATGCGATTTCTTTCGGACGTGTATGGTAATTTAAAAAGTTGTTCGTGAATTTGTTCTATGTCCAAACAATCTTTGGGAACTTAGTTTCAGTCTCATTTTATTAAAACTCAGTTATATGGTCTTTCTATGCTATAATTCAGAAAACAATATACCGGCCCCTTCGTCGAACGTAATACACGCATTTTTGTTTGACAATTTTTCATTTTTTCGGGAGCCAAAATGCATCTTGCTACATATTAGCACTCACAAATATAATTTTTGATGTCTAGTAACTGATTCAAGCCCGATTCATGACACAAAAACCTTGGAAAGAGTCCCGAGAGACCAAAGAAAATATGGCCGATTCGTATCCTGAAATGTTCGTACCTACATTTGAATACGGATTCTCAGTGTTTCAAGCTGCTAAAGCTGGTCCTTATGCATTGCCATTGTTCCCAATTTATTCCGAAACTTTGTATAAAGCATTAAGTGGTCGTTTTGTGTACAAATATTAAGAATTCAGTCAAAATGGGATTTTACATTACTAAACAAAACTGAAATCACATGCACGTTTATTTTAAGTTAATTTAAGAATGAACTACTGATTTCATATAAATTAGAAGTTCTACAATAGAAAATCATATATTTGTAATGAAATAGATATCATACAATTATATGAAGTATGTCGTTCGCAACCAAATTAATAGAATTTAAAGTGTAAATACAAGGCGACAAAATCTTATGTCAATACACATTTAACCTCATAATTGTGCATTGAAATACTAAAAAACTCGTTGATTTATTTCTAAGTTTAGGCTTTAAACACCATTCTTTTGAGAAATGGGCATTCAAAGCAAGTGTCATTTGCTTTGAATTATAGCCTGTGGTTGATATACTAGTCAAAACTTCTAACCGGCCACTTAATTTCCTTCACAAATGACACATTTAGTGACGGGATAAGCACAATCATTGCTTTTCATTGAATAGAATAATCATTTTCGAAGTGAAAAAGATGAAAATCTTACCAATATTCTGTTTCGAATATTTAAGAATTGACACAAGTTTGACCATACCCCTAATTTCGATTTTCATCGATTTTAACATTGGTGGGTGGGGTATTTTGTGGAAAATCTGTTCATATCTGGGCAATATTCCATAAAATTAAAAATTTTCTTTCGAGAATAATGCTTCTTTATCGATTGTCTAGCAACGCTGATAGATAAATTCTAAGAATATCAAAATTTTATTTGGTCCTGATTCAGGATTTCTGTCGAATTGCGCAGTTTTCGTGATTTTTGAAAATGGGGGTTATTGTCTTTCATGTTATCTCCAAAAGAAACGCTAACTTTTTAACACGCGAGGTTTGTACGAAATGATCTTCAAATGAACAAACCTTTCCAAAGAAGTAAACCTCTTATAAATCGGATTATTGTAAATATTTCAAAAATATGCAAAACAAAGTGGCCGGTTAGGAGTTTTGACTAGTATATAATTAATTGATGATTAGTATTATATATTTACGTTTTACACATTTATATCATCTGGACACACTAAGTATGAGCGTATTCTTACGCAGATATTACATCTATTTCTTAACAGATTGGAATACTGTAAAATGGGTATTTTTTTCATTTTTCAAGAAAAAGATTACGATTAGGAAGTGAAAAAAGATGTTTAGAGTATACGCAGAGAATACATTTCTTTGTGAAATCTACGAACCGCCTATTTCTAATTTGTCTTGAATATATGACATTGTTTGTGATTTGATGCAAAAACCACAAAAACACAACAAAAACAAACAAACGTCTTGTATATCTTAAAAAGAGTGTACGTAGATGTATTACTTATTGTAATTTTATATTGAGTCTGAGTCTGGACATGTGAAAAGAAGAGCAGTTTTTAAGCCCAATGGTCGTATTACATTGTATAAAATCACCGCCCATCTACATGTCTATATGTCTGTCTGTAAGTAAATTATTGTCATCTCAGCTCGTCCTACATTAACTATAGAATACGATCTATAGTAATAGTGTGGATGGTATCTATTGTAGTTTGTTTCAAAATATTCGTTGGTTTCTGAGGTACCTGTTAATGAATTTAATGCATTTACTATCACTAACAAGCCCTTTAGTATGTATAGTACGTGTTTGACTTGAACATATAAAATATGTTATCTTTTTGTCCATTATATTGATTTGGCATGGATTTTAAAAAATAGCACATATAAAACCTCTTCATCAACACAGCCTTTAAACTGTCTGCAGTGTGAAATCTTAGACACCAAATATCGCTCCAATCTACCCTATGTTTCATATTAATATTCATTATTATCATCGCCACAAAAATATTCACAGCAAAGAGATTGCAAAATGGTTTTATACTAATGGTAGGACTGCTCAGGCAATGAGCCTTCTGCATGATAAAGCATACAGGTAAATCCACGAGTACATTTATCATAAATCTATGCACGTATTAATGAAATATCTCCTAAAGGATTATTTGTAGAGTTGCCCTCGTGATTATGTTATCGCCAATTGTGTGATTTCCATTAGGAGACGGGGACAGAGAAAGAATGAAAGTCCTTTCGTTGTCCCCCAGTTTCATGTATAACTACATATTCGAATACGAGTGAGTTATCCTAAAGACATGTATATAAATTCTAAATTGAGATGCTTTATTTAAAGTAGTACTGAAATAAACTTCCATATAATCTTTTTTTATTCGTCAAAAAGCATTTCGACTTGGTAGCATGTATCAAGTGTTACGAAATAAAGTATTTTTTGCACGATAACAAGAAAATGAAATAAAAAAAATCGACAGCGTTCTATGTTTCTGGGTCATTTGATAACGTTGACATGTCGACAATATCACGTGAGTGTTCGGACTTGTGCATATACTTACATCAACCCTGAAAATCGTGGGAAAAACAACTCTGACTTTGGTTCCATCTTCAAATAAAAGTTTATTCATACAGTGAATATAACAGCATATAATTTTAAAAACAACTTTTTGAATGCTTGAAAAGGTCTTTCCCAGGTACAATCTGTCTAAACCTGCTATTCTTTTTCAAACGATTCTACTTATCCATAGTGGTGTGCTCTTTCTAGTAACTATCTGTATAGTTTCGGTAAACGGCATTATAGACAGATTTGCTGATTGTGTACTTTGAACGCTTAGAACTATGTATGAACGAACATATGCTATCATAAATGAAACTAAGACCACTACTTATTTGGTTTTATCCTTCTACAAGTAAGAAACTTTACAAAGAAATGAATGGCGGGATAAAAGAATTTTCGCAAGCACTTAACATTCCTGATAGCAATAACTATCAAGTGCTCAAGAATGACAAAAGTATTTCATTGCCATGTATTTCAGACGACATTTCAGCTCCTCGTTATATCAACATGTCTTTGATTGTACTCGTCTACATGATCAACAACATGAAGCTTTTTTTCAAGAATACGAATCGTTCCAATGCTTTACATAGGTGACTTTATATTGTCTTATTATATGAATTAATGCATGGGTAGCCTTAAGTCTTTTTGGAAGGGTTGATCATGTGTGAAAGTAAAATCAAAGGTTGTAATTGCTGCCAAATGTTATGATACTGCATTTCAATAGTTTCGAATGCAAAACATCAGCATTGCTTTCTTTGTATCATTTCTTTCACTTCATATCAATTTATTTCTGCAGTAGATATACACTGTAGAGAAACCCGTGTAGCGACTCTTGCTTTCTTAACTGTCTGTTTTAACTCTGCATGATGCAATTTGACATTGTTATGCTGTATTGTAAATATCATTTTGTTTTCTAGCTTCTGTTTAATTGGTATAACATATTCTAAGTTTAGCTTTATCATTTATTTTAACGTCATTTTTTGTTTTTATTCTTTAGTAATTCCATTTAACCATACGAGGGTTGATCCAAAAGTAATGTCACAGGGCCTATAGTTTGGTTATTCGACGTATTCTTGTACATATAAAGACTTGTAATTCAAGCTTATCCTATTGGAAAAATGCTTTTCTGAATTATTTTAATATCTTTTATATATCCGAGAAAATAAAATGATAAAAAAGATCCACATCGTGCATGTGCGCCGCACGCCATAAAGTATCCGTTTGAAGACTATTATTACTTTATGTTCTATCATTATATTAAAAGAAATACCTCTGCAATTAAGCTGATATTTAAATGACACAATGTCGTGATATTGCTAAGCCATTTTAGAACGTTTCAATAAAATCTGTGTGTTGAAATACTAAATAAATCTCATTAAATTCATCACTCGCAACCAGGAAAATGGCAGAACCGGATAAAAGCCCACAACGCGAAATTCTGAACTTTTGCTAAAGGCTTGGAAAAAGCCGATTGGAGCAACAGAAACAATAAATTCAACCCAAAAGAACGGATTGTTAATAGGAGTCTCGTCTACCGTTAGTGCAAGCGATTTTGGGTGTGAGGGTTAGTCCTTTGAAGATGAAAAATGAGCCGTTAGACGTGTGGAGCAGCGGAATGACGCCAACGTCAATATGGCATTTGTGTTATTTCCGCACCCTTAGCTAAATTTAAGAGAAATTGATCACGTCGACCTTTAAAAACTGGCACTAAATTTTTTATTCAAGGAATGCATTCAAGACATTGCCGAATGAGTTGTTTGTATATGCATTAATGAAGTGGGTCGAACGCCGTGAATGTTGCATTAAATACGGAGGGCAATACCGGTATTTTGAGAAGGAATAGATTTTGACGTCGATGACGTTGTGTGTTGTGCGGCGCAGGACACCGATGCGCTATGTGAAAATGCGGTTTATATTTGAAATATAAAGCGGAACTTTATGAAAATTTGTGTATGAATTAAACGAATGTTTATCTAACGGCATACAAATTACATGACGATACGTTCTTTAAAACACCGAAAACAACGTTTGTGACATTACTTTTGGATCATCCCTCGTATAATGTCATACATTGCTGGATTAGTATATTACGTCAAATAGCAACCGGCTTCATTTAATTATGTACGTAACTGTTACACGATTTTATTTCTTTATCATTGACCTGTTCCGGGACAGTTTGGCTTCAAAAAGCTATTTGTAACATTTTTCTTTCGGCAAAGTTGCTTGGCAGTACTGTAGCCGTGTTGTTTGTGCTGTTTCCTTTTTCTCGAATCATTTCGTATATTGAAGTCATGTACAGTGTATAATTAGACCATACGTACACACGAATATGAAATTGAATTAAATAACACAAAGCCAATATGTTTATCCGTGTTAATAAGATAAGAATTACATACTCCCAACAGTTATATAATATTTTAGCATGTTAATACCTGACAAAATGAACACAATTTCCAAATTTCCATACATTGCATTTGCTGTATAGTTCAAAGGATACATTGCGAAACAATTGGTTTAATCATTCTCGCCTTGATTTCAAGGTCCAGATAGAAAGTTTTTTCTTCCCAATAGATAAAACGGGAAAAGCAAGTGAACTTCTTGTAATCACATTAAGTAAGGTATTTGTCATAATGTGTTATAATATAGATTTTGTATACATTGTACAAATATACCATGAGAGCACTTTGTCTATCCTTCCACTGCAAATATTGAGTTTTAAGACAAAAAGAGGGAGGGGACTTTTTAGGGGAACTCATTGTTTGCATAGGTTATATTTTTCCATTGAATTACATTTTATAGAAACATCACAATCGTATTTCTCCATAGAAATCATGTGTACGAAATAGCCGTATTGACTCCTTGTTTGATAAACTAATAGATGACCCATCGAGTTACGTTAAATACCAAATATATATGGATAAAAATTTGTTTTTGGCATAGGCTATCTGTCAGAAAGATTTCATTAAAAAAATCCCACAATGTCATTCGCTCCAACTAATTTAGTTTTACAATTAAATTATTCCCCCCTCCCGTTGTCTTATTCAATTTCATGAGGAATTAACTTTTCTCTGTACCTGTACTCTTTCAAATAATACATGGGTCCCTACGTACTAGTATTTAGCATGAAACTGTAGTTGGTATAAATACTTGTACTGTGTATGCTTTCGAGATCGGAAGTAATCTAACATTAAATGAAGAATTCACCTTTAATTATGGTGTTTTGTTTTTTTATTACTGATCTGCAGTGATTAAAGAAATTATGCCAACAAAGTCAGAATTATTTTCGTATCCAGCCATTTTTGGTTACATCACAAACCACGTTGGCCCTGTTGTATAAACTTTGGTTAGCACTAACTAGTGGTTAAATACCTGTTTTGACAAAACAGTTAAATTTAACCAAAACAGATATTTAACCATTTAGTTAGCGCTAACCAATGTTTATACAACCGGGCCTTGGTATCTAATAAATAATGCATTTTAGACGTTTTGTAGACTGCAGAATTTTCATTCATTGTATTTACAATAAATGTAAATTCTGTGATCAACAAAACGTATAAAAGCATTATTTGTTGGATACTCAATGGTTTATGATGTAACCAAAAATAGCTGGACACGAAAATCATGCTCGTATAATATAATCTGATAACTGTGCTAATTCAAAATTCATTTGGATAACAAATCTTGCTTTACTTGTCCAAACAGCAATATTCTTTGTTGTTTCTTTTTCTGAAAATTCGAGTGTAAGTAATAGTTCTCTGTGTACACTAGAATCACACAACAAATAACATTTAGGACAAATGTAAAACTTTTCAATATGCTTCTCCAGTCCTTATGTTCATTAAAATTTAAGAATTTTGAAAGAGATTTAATATAAAGGGTCGAACATAAGCTTGTTTTGTTTCATAAGAGATAAAAGGAAAAACGTGTGAGTAAAGTGTACCCCTAAATATAAGTGGGGTGCAAGCTACCATTCTGACATTCATATAACGAAGAAACAATGTCCTTAGATAAGAGACAATTCAGAAATTGCAGAAAGATACAAAACTGGCTTAATTTGTTCAATGTGCACTATTATTTACTTTTTCCCTATGAATTCGAGTCCCAAGTAAGTAGTTCTCTGCGTACACTAAATGCATTAAACAAATGTCATTTTAGACTACTGCTAAACTTCCCAATACATTGCCCCATCCTTTATCACGATTAATAATCAAGAGCTTTGCAAAAGTAGTAATGTTCAGGGCTAAACCAATGCATGTTTTGTTTCACCAGAGGACAGAAGAAAATTTTGTGAGTAAATGGTACCCTTTAAAACAAGTGTTTTCTGGGGCATTAGCTACCATACTGACATTGATATCATAGCGAAACACTGCCCGTAGATATTAGGCAAATAAAAGAGTGCAAACATATTTGAAAATGGTTTTATTTGTCCAAAAAGCACTATTATTTGCCAATTTTCCCTTAGAATTCGAGTCCAAGTACGAGGTTCTCTGCGTACACTAAAAGAATGCAATAAATGACATTTTAGACCACTATAAACCCTCTCAATGTGCTGCCCTATCCTTTATCCCAATTATTAACCAGAAATTTTGCAAAAAGAGTAATGTTCGGGGCTGAACCAATGCATATTTTATTTCGTCAGAAATCAGAAGAAAGATATATGAGTAAAGGGTACCTCGGAAAACAAGGGTTTTTCGAGGCATAAGCTACCATTCTGGCATTGCTATCATACTGAAACATAAAGTATAGATATCAGACTAATCAAAAAGTGCAAAAAGATTTACTCCCTCCGAGTGGTAATAATCGGCCAAAATTCGGGTCCTGGCTCATGGACTACAGTATATTTTTGTCGTTTGGCGATAGGTAAATTACCGTTGATTATTCGATTCGAGAGCAATCACACAGAAGCTTATTCCAGATCTTTATGTAGCCGAAGACATCTACGAGTGATATAAATAAAACTTCAAACAGAATAGATTAGTATTAGATCATGACCTAACTGATACAAATTATTACCGTTCTGTCGTTTTCCGTGCCCAATTTTCAAGCATACTCGTAAATCGAAGGCAATTTTCCTTTTACAAAGTATTTATTGACGATTTAAACTTATTATTAAGGAAGGCCAGAGCACAATTTATCATTTATCAAAGGGAAATTTTGTATTACAATACAAATGCTGATGGCTAAGAAAACGATATATTTTCGCGCTTATCAGCATGTTTTGCACTTTCTCTAAATGTATTCCGAAGTTTAGGCGCATGTTCTCGACCACGTGCTTTTTGACGAAATAGAAGTTGTGTTCCAATTTAAGGAAACAATAAAGAGATGCAAATTTGGAAACATGTCCCGTATGACAAATGCGAACAGCATGGACCCTGATCAGCATATACACACGCACATTCTGATCGCACATTCTGATCAAGACCCATGTTTGTATCAATTAGCTTGTTCATTGAATGTAACAACTCTTGAAGAGCAACATAAACCATGAACTGCCCGAACTTAAGGTAGAATACCCGTATTGTGGCCATTTTGAGATTAATAAAAGATCGGATTGTTTCGAGTGTCGTCGTTACGTATCCGAACCTATTCAGGCGCGGTTGTAAACATTCGGCGGTGGAAAGTTCCACCGCCGAATGTTTTTGACTTTGTCTGAATAATTCCGACGTCTCGCGAATCTCATTAGGGGTAGACAACCTTAAGTAAAGTCCGATTATGATTCAAGGAGGTCTTAAATATCACAATGGTCCATTTTCCAGATGCTGAATCAATTATAAAAGGTAAGATGATATGGCCTACGGCCGGACACAAGAGCAGACTGGCGACTATACTGAAGCATGAGAAATATGTCTTATAATGAATTCTTGGTCAATACAGGTCGATTATCACGAAGATAAATACTTTATTATAGGTAGAATGACACAGTTACTATAATCAAGTATTTACACAATGCGACTCAATTATTTGTTAATCGTTAATTATTCGAGTTCTTTTATGTGGGTAAATATTCGAGACAAATATTTTAAACCATTTAGGAACTCTTCCGTACGTCTCTTTGAACCATATTAAGATCCAACGACGCAATTTTCTAAACGATACCGTTATCTCTATTTGCATGTACGAGATTTCTAAGACCAGGGAACGTTTGATTAATGAAATACACTATTACATTAAAATAAATTCGTTACTGATATGTTGATCTTCGCCATTTGAAGATAATCTTCTAAGTTTGTAATAAGTTTATTTGTAAAATAGGAACTGTCAAAGGACAGACGACAAGACTACCATGAGCAAAGAATTAAATTATGGAACAACATGATTTTGTACATAAAACCCTAATCAAGGCTTATTTGACGACGTCTGGGTCTATATGATGTTAACAATTACGTAAAAGGTAAAATATATAAGACCGATTGCACGAAACGAATTCAAATAAGCACCGGGGTTAGGGACTTATCAATTCATTGTGATGAGTATGTCGGTGTTATTGCAAAACCTCGTAACTCCATTTTTAATCAAGCTGGAGTTTCGAGGTTTTGCAATATCACCGACGAGTTCAGTATATCTTACACTCGTTTTATCCAACTGGCCTTTAAAGGCCTACAAGTTAAAAAATAAAAAACTTTACCTAGTTCCGATCATCATTTCCATTTAAATCTGTTACCTGGTCGAACGACAATTCACCTAAAACCGAATCAATGAAGTTAAACAGACAGCATTTAGGAAAAGATGAAATTATATCTAGCAATTTAAAGCAAAAAGCATAAACGCAAAAATAACAAATCGAGATATTTTGTTAATTCGAGAGAAAAACGTCAAGACAAAAAAGTATCATGAATCGCAAAGAATTTATAGAATTTGTGAAATATTTTCTCGGAGTATTTAAATGAAGAATAGAAAATTTACCTTTTCTTATCAATCAAAATCACTCCCAAAAACATCTAGGTGGTATCATCTCAGAGAAATTATTCAATTATTCCACCGTTGTAAATGTAAACCCTCTACTACTTCAATAGTTCCAATATTCCATAAGTGCAACAATAAACCACCTCTAACTACTTATATATAAACCTGATCTGGATCCATATTGATCTAAAATGCTACATGGGCACCGCGTTCAAACTAACGTTCAATTAACCCTTTCCCAAACAAGACCTTGTTTTGACGTCCCTGGTGGAATAGGCTTGGGAAAAACATTGAGACAAAAGAAGAAACTGCTGAAAACCAGCAGTTTCTCCTTTTGTCTCAATATTTTCAATGTCATGTGTTACACAGATTCTATCTTTGATAGCTTCCATTTTGTCATTAGTGGCAGTTTTTTTAATTGGACCACGCTAAAATTTTGTCGCTTGGGAAAGGGTAATGGCAATTAATCATTTTCTTTTAATTCAAATAACATAATCGAAATTACTTTCGCTTAAAGTTGAAACATTTAACACGAAAAAGCCCACAAATGAGAATGAAAATATATCTAGCGTTATAATTGATCATCAAAAAACCTAACATATATTGAAAAAGCGAATGTCTAAAAATGGATCCAACAACAGGAATATTACGAGCTGCGAAAAGTTAACAGAATGTGTAAAATATTTTCTCGGATTATTTAAATGAAGATTAAAGAATTTTACCTTTTCCTATCAATCAAAATCAGCCAGAAAACATTGAACTGAGCAAAACCATCCGTGAGAAATCATTCAACTATTCCACCATCTAGACTACTTCATTATTTCCAATACTCCACAAGTACAAAAGCAATACAACATACTCACAAAGCTAAACAACATTTAACCCTTTCCCAAACAAGACCTTGTTTTGACGTCTTTATTAGATGGGCATTGGGAAAACATTGAGGCAAAAGAAGAAAGTGCTGATAATCAGCACTTTCTCCCTTTGCCTCAATATTTTCTTGGGCTTCATTATACACAAATTGTATCTTTATAAGCATGAATTTTGTTGTATGCAACTCCTTTCATATAGGACAAGTCAAAAATTTGCTGTTTGGGAAAGGGTTAACGTACAAACTGATGCAGTCGTTCACTTAAGAATATCCCAACGTGTCTCAATAGTATGACATGGATATTAATAGGGATCGATTTTATCTGGTTAACCGTGACGTATAGTCAATAGTAATTCCGTGGGCGTTGTTAAAAAATCTCGTAACTACGGCTTGGTCCAAGCCGTAGTTGCGAGATTTTATAACAACACCAATGGTCTATCAAAACATAACTGTAAACCAGGTCTATTTTTAGCACAAAATCCATTGCTTTTGGATTCTATGATGTCCGATGTCTAGATGCCGAGTTCAAATCTCCTGATCAAAACATTCCGAGTTCGATCCCGACAGCGAAGTCATTATTGCTGAAATTTCTGAATCCCTGAAATATATCACTACTTTTGTAAAAAAAAAAAAAAAAAAAAAGAAAAACGTAGGGCGAACACTATGATAAAGGTTTTTACAGAAAAATTCTAGTGTTCCCTTTGGCGTGGTAAATGTTTTATTAAGTACGTAATGGTCAATATACAGAGATCCCAGCGGAAGAGATGCTTATTCAAAATCAACGCTTAAAATGTAATATTTTGCGTCTATCTAACTTATTACTTATCATTGTGCGACTATCAAACTTATTACTTAATATTTTGCAACTATCTAACTTATTACTTTTTTAATACTATGAAACAATGGTCGTCAAGTTAGTGCTTCGTATAAATGATAAAAAGTGTCAAGATATCCTGAAATAGCTGATCAATCTGATTGCCATGCGCCATTTTGTGAGTGACGATACACGACGCTTTCTGCAAGCATTATAGCGGAAGAAATCTTAATGAATCGCTTCAAAACAGTCAACGAATGACGGTAGTGTTATCTTGAATGCTATGAGACGGATCCAAACATATTTTAAAAACTGGCAATGTTAAAAAGTGGAGAAATAGTAACAGTGGTACACTTACATTTGTAAGGTTCGAAATCAAATTACAATCTCAGCTAGCCTTTGTTGTTTTTGAATGGAAAATTATTGAGTCTAGCTCCCATGCCCAGAGGTTGTTTTCAACTGATACAAAAACGTCTTGACATGAAGTTCACATATATACATACTAACATCATATTATTTTGATAACCGTTTCATAATAATATTTGACCAGTATATAGGTATATTATTTACCATTTCTAATTATTAATGCCATGCATGATACACTTGGTTTATTTTTATAAAGTATTATTTCATATAACCCTTCCCCAAACAACTTATCTAGACTGGTCCAATCCAAACAAGTGGCAGAGCAAATGTTGATATCTCGTAAGTAAGTATAAGTAATACGCACGCTGTTCTTGTTCTTTACATTGTCCTGTGCTTTCTTAATTTACAAATATGTATGTTATGCTTTGTGCGTCAAAGAGATCATTTACGAAAAACATCATTCTAAGATAACACAGTTGTACCTATTTACACGGTGGATAATCACGTGATACAACATTTTCAGAAAATCTTCAATAATTTTGTAATAACTGGACCGATTCGAATTCGGTTTGAAGCAGAGAATATGGGCAGACGTCATGCATTAGATGAACGTGGTTGATTTTTTTAAAAAAATCAATTGATAAAAAAGTTATTGAAGATAAACCAACACTTGTTCCTGGCATTTCCCCACCTCCTCTGCTTCAAACCGAATTCAAATTGGTGAAGTATTAAAAAGAAATTGAAGATTATCGGAAATTCTGAGTCACATGATTATACACCGTGATTTATCTGAACATCAGATGAGGGGTGGTCAACATAACAGAGGCGAGCATGGATCTGGAAAAGACTCCTAATAACAGTCTGAGACCAATAGAGATCAAAATAAGCTTGTGCATGCGAAAATGTCGCTATACTGCCCCGTGACGGCCTGGGCCGTCATGAGGGAAAACGATGATTCTTTTTTTCAAAGTTTAATAACAAAAAATGTAATTTCCAAAATGAATAAAAATATATTCACTGAATAGCATTTTCAATTATCTTTCAGAAGATATAAGGTTTTATTTAGTTTTATTGAATAGTTTTTTTTAGTTATAAGTTGATTTCTTACACTACTGTCAATTTCTTGGAAAATGGCTTGGCAAATAGGAACCAATTTTCCAATATTTGTCTGGCAGCGAAGGGGTTAACAATTTGACAAGGATTCAAGCTGCACTCCTCCTACAATTCGTAACGTTAACACTTTCCAAAACAAGGGCTGGTCTTGACGCCCATATTAGAAAAGGCTTAACTCTTTCCCAAACAAGACCTGGTTTTGACGTCCCTAATAAAAATGCTTGGGAAAACATTGAAACAAAAGCAGAAACTGCTGAAAACCAGCAGTTTCTTCTTTTGTCTCAATAGTTTCTATGCCATATTTTACACAAATTATATCTCTAATAACTCCCATTTTGTCATATAGGGGAGACCGGGGCTATTTCGGCCCCGGGGCAAGTTCGGCTAGTGGACCTTTTGAGCCTGTCGACAGAGATAGACAGCTCTGACCCGGATTTTAATGTCACTCATGACGAAAGCTTTTCACAGAAGGTTTTTGGTCGAATTTAATACAAAAACATAGAATTTAGAACACGATTCTGATTTTTAGACACTTTCAGTCTGTGAACCGAACTTGCCCCATCCTCTACTTGTTATCCCGAATGTCCCCTTACTCACGATGATTTGACTGTTATAACAATGCTTTTCAATTTATACCTTCATTTGGAAGTCGTATACAGATTCCTATAAATATAAACAGTCTAAAAATCAAATATAAGGATTTATAGGTCTGTGTATACCTTGCCCCAAGGGTGGGCCGAACTTGCCCCATGTATGGGGCAAGTTCGGCCACCTCGACCAAAACTCTAAAATTTGAAATTCTCTTCGTTGAAAAGATAAATATAAAAAGGACAGACGCAGTTTGAAAGGCTTTCGCCTGTCGAACTTAAATATATAAATCACGCCCAAATAACTGTCATATAATTCAAAATATGAGGTAATCGAAATTAGGGGGCCGAAAAAGCCCCGGTCTCCCCTATGACAGATTTTGAAGTGGATCACCCTTAGTTTTGCCGTTTGGGAAATGGCCTAAAGAAATACTGAAGCAGAGGAAGAAAACGCTGATCTCGAAGTATGAAGCAAACGATTACTATACTTACGACTTTGCGTCATTATCGTAAAAACAAACACTCCAATAAACCTATATTGTCACTGAATGGTTTACATAATAAGGTTAAAAGGACAATTTATGTACCTATAGCTAAGCTGTAAGGAAAACAAATTAGGATTACTTTTGTGAACTGTCAAAATACTGAATTACGTCCTTCAAAAAATGTACAGGCGAGGTCTACCACACAGCTGAATTTTACCGATGTCATCTTTAGGATCGAACATGAAGTTGAGTGATACTTAGCGTTTCTGTTTCTGTTCTCTTACTTTACGTCACTTTAACCCTTTCCCAAACAGGACCTGGTTTTGACGTCCCTAATATAGAGAGATTGGGAAAACATTGAGACAAAAGAAGAAACTGCTGATAACCAGCAGTTTCTCCTTTTGCCTCAATATTTTCTGTGCTATATTATACACAAATCTTATCTTTTACAACATCTATTTTGTTGTTTTAGCAGCTTTTAACTTGGATCACCCTAAAATTTTGGGAAATGGTTAAGCACTTTTAGTGATATGACAGAATTGATGTACAAGCAGTCTGTACCAGAAATTTGTTTTTGAACACCACATTCAAAGATATCCATTTATGTTTTAGCGTAAAGCCTACCCAGCCGCGGAGAATCACATCGCCTCTATCCAAACAAGACGTCGTTATCACACCGCCTTAAAATTAGTTAGAGTTTAGCGACTATGGCACATAACCATGTATTTTTGTGCCATCTAGAAAACAACAGACAATTCAATACGTCCGTTGGTAGGAGACAGATAATTTGTTCTCGAGTGTCTGCAAGAACTTTGACTTAGTCGTATATTGAACCCATGCGGAATAACACCCCTAAATTGAAAAACTCAGGTACATTGTGAAAATGCAAATTAAACATCCAATATCTTTAATAACGTCTTTCTTAGACAGCTTTAGGTTTTAACAGCCCTAACGTGAATGTTTTTGGAAGAATTTGGGGGTTAATTATTAAGATTTTGTATTTTTTCTTTCTTTTAGTCAACATTTTCAAGTGTTAGTTCAAGTTTACCTTGACATCATCGACACCTTTCCGTTTAGACCAATTTATGTTTCATGAAAGGGTGTCGAGTTTTTTGCATGCGCCGACCAGTCGCTGAGAAGGCGTCAAGAAATAGTTTTGTAGTGACCGAAATTTGAGGTTAATTTTAAAAAGTCTTTTTCAAAAATCAACCCCTTTTGACGTATCTAACAGAAAAGACTTAAGTCTGGACCAATATCTTGTTGTTTGAGAAAGGATCTAAAAGCCGCTTTAAGATAGGTACCTAATTATGATTTTATGGAGGAAAGCCGACAGACTAACAATAAACCATAGAAAGGATTTCTTAACATACAAATATTGAATCCGTAGTTCAATACTATATTATTTTAAGTGGATACACAGTTTGCATGCAAATATGTTAGTTTTGCAATAACCCTTATAATTATATCGTCGCTTTCAAACAAAAACTTCGTAACTGCATCTTGTTTTAAGCTGCAGTTACGATATTTTTGTTGAAAATCGACGATATACATTCTATGTAATTCACAGACGATCATAGTAGAAAACAAAGAGTCTAGGAACTGCAAGTTAACTGACAAATAGACGATGTCGAAATGACAGTCCGGGTAATTGTTCTATTACATTCCTGAACGTTTTTGAACCCATGGGAGGACAGAAATGTGAGCTGGTATATGGAAATGGTATTTTGTGGCTTTTGAGACCAACATGGATCTTGATCAGACTGTGCATACACACAGTCTGATCAAGATCCATATTGTTCTTAAGTATCATATCTATTACCAGTATTAACTGAATGTTGGCAGCATTGATCCATTTTTGACTGCAATTGACCACATGCTGATCAGTAAAAACGATGGTTTTAATTCTATAAGGGCCTTTGTTCTGTATCCCGAATCAACTACACATGTAATATATTTTGTTGACCATATGAAAAGGGCCATGTGAGAAAAGGGCCTTGTGAGAAAAGGGCCTTGTGAGAATAGAGCAAAATTTCGACCATGGTACATGTAAGCCGTTTTAATTGACAGGAAAATGTAAATTTCTTGAAACTAGAATTTAATATTCCGTGAAATTGTTTAAGAATTTTTAGATTTCTATTGCATTCCTGACGTATTTTAAATCACGAGAGGAAAGATCTATATTCGATCCCTCGTACAAAAAGGGATAATTTTCAAAGTTTGCAATGTTTCAATTTCCGCGTGTTCCTGACCACGATCTTTAGTCCGATCACAATATTATCGTACAAGTTTAAAAATTTTGCCAATGAAAACAAAAGATAATCATCATAATTTTCAATACAATTCTTCATGAGTTAGTACTAATCCTGCAGGTGTGAAACACCTCCAAGATTCGAAGCATTTCATGAAAATTATGGCGCGCGAAAAGGGTCTAAATTCAAGATAGCGCTAGACCTATAATTAAAATAGGGATAGACCGCTAAAAATAGCGGTCTACCGTCATATTTTTATCGGTCTACCGATAAAAATATCGGTCTACCCATAAAATAAGGGTAGACTGCTATTTCAAATAACGGTCTACCGCTAAAATTACCGGTAGACCGCTATTTCTATCGGTGTATCCCTATTTCTTTCGATAGCCAATCACAGAGCTTGTACTATACAGTCGTTGATATAGCTTATGGAAGGAGGGGGGGGGGCTACTTAATTTGATTGGCTTATGAGATTTCGGACAGAAGGGTCAAAAATAATTATCGGTCTACCGTTAATTTAGCGGTAGACCGTTATTTTGAATAGCGCGCCATAGAAAATTACATTAGTTTGGAGTATATTTAATTGTTTTTGGTTCACATGGGTAATAGGCCAGTCACTTTAGCATTTAGGGTACCACTAATTCTAACAGAAATAATTTTGTAACTGAACGAAAGTCTTTTATATCATGATCAACATATCAAAAGTCCTCAGAGCAAATCTGGGGGGAAATGGTGTTAAATCACGCTAAAAGATGCCTTGATATGATCGTAATACACTGGTCCATCCTAAACACCATACATTTTCTCGAGTACCACGTGCTTCTCTTACACTATACTTTTCACAATATCATTTTTAATTTGATTGAATTTTATATGAAAATTGAAAAATGTATTCCTTATAAATAAAAATTCAAAATGATAGATATAACGAATAAGTAAAAATAATTTCGCTTTAAATAGAATTATCTTCGATCGATTTTTAAAAGTACGGAAGCTCAATTTGACTATAATATTATTACATCTGTCAGATATAGATTATTCACAATCGGAATCGGAATTACACAATTTGCGAGTAAATCATCCTTTACTCGCCCCCAACCACTTGGTTTGAAGTCCACACATGCTTTTTTGTTATTATACGCCCGAAGGGTCGTATTTTGTTATGACCCGATCGTCCGTCTGTCCGTCTATCCGTCCGTCCGTCCGTTAGCAATTTCTTGTGTGCGCAACTTCTCCTACAACTTTGATCAGAATTTGATCAAACTTGCCATAATGAATCTCCATGGTATCTAGTTGTGCACACCGCTTACGGAATTCAGATAACTCTTTTCGTTCTTGAATTATCTTCCCTTGAATAAAAAAATGCCCATTTTATTGTGTGCGCATTGTGTGCGCAACTCCTCCTACAGTTTTGATAAAAAAAATATCAAACTAGCCATAATAAATTGCCATGGTGTCTAGTTGTACACACTGCTTACGGAATTGAGATAACTGTTTTTGTTTCTGAATTATCTGCCCTTGAAGTTAAGGAAAAATGCCCATTTTCTCAAAAATACCCATTTTCTCGTCTGCGCAACTCGTACAGATTCAACCCGAATTTAATCAAACTAGCCACAGTGAATCTCCATGGTATCTAGTTGTGCACACCGCTTATGGAATTCAGATAATTGTTTTCGTTCTTGAATTATCTTCCCTTGAATAAAAAAGAATACCCATTTCATTGTGTGCGCATTGTGTGCGCAACTCCTCCCACAGTTTTGATCAGAATTTTATCAAACTAGCCACAGTAAATATCCATGGTGTCTAGTTGTGCACACTACTTAGGGAATTTAGATAACTGTTTTCGTTTGTGAATTATCTGCCCTTGAATTTAAGGACAAATGCCCGTTTTCTGAAAAATGCACATTTTCTCGTGTCGCAACTCCTACAGTTCTGACCAGATTTAAATCAAACTAGCCACGATGAATCTCTATGGTGTCTGGGTGTGGAAGCATAATTTGGATAACTTCTCATGTTTGAATTATCTGCCCTTGAATTGAAAAGAATGGCCAATTTTACTGACAAGCCCTTCTCGGGCGCATTACCATGCTGATTGTAATGACATTAACATTTACTACACATCAGACGTAAAAAGTGGAACAAAGAGAAAGAAAATATGGGACATTCACAAAACCAGAAGAACTGTAGGATTCGACATTTGTAGATCATAGATGCATTTTCTGGTTGTGACACCACTTCACATGTATAATTATGGTGTTGGTAAAGGGGTTCTCCTTAAGAAAGCAACCAATAAGACCAACTTTCTCTTCTCTCTTTCTCGAATATGTTTTTCATAGTGTTATAGAAAATGGAGAAAGGATGTTTGTACATATTTACAATGGAGAAACCACAAAACACTTGAATAACATAAGATTTCAAAAATTCATTTATAAGACACAAACAAGCTCCACATTTGTACAAGTTAAAATTCTTCCGCTAACTGAAGCTGCTGCCAGATACCACAGTTTTAGAGCCTATCTTCAAGTCCAAATGTGGGTAGGAAACACTACAGAACCAACTGAATGAGGCTGGAACAAAATCAACAACAAATTAAATCCAGTCTGCTTGTCTTGTCTGATGCACCCGAACGCCTGCTTAAAATGATTACGTGTAATTGCAAACTAAATTGTGATTCCAAAATGTGCACATGTAGAAAACATGTTCTGTCCTGTTCAGTGGGTTGTGGAGAGTGTCGTGGTATAAGCTGCACTAATGTGCTCTTAATTAATGAAGATTTCGAAATGGATTGAATTTATAAGTGACATCCATATGAACATGTATCTGGAAAAAAAGCCTTTATAACATTTAATACAAACACACTGTAGATCTAGATCAGGATCAGGCTGTGTGTACGCACTGTCTGGTCACATTAGTATGACTCGAAATCCATTACAAAGTGATAAAAATGAATTTTGTGCTAAAAATAGACTTGGTTTACCGTTGATTCAAGCCGTAGTTACGAGACTTTATGACAGCACCTACGAGATACTATTGTTTGTCTGAAATTACGTCATGGTTATCTGGATAAAAGTATTCCCTATATGCATTATTGGCCAGTGGCTTTCTAAATTGCAAAAACCAATCAGTAATGAAAAACAGTCATTGATTTGACGCCTGTGAAGAGAATCGAATCGTAAAATAAACTGCAAAAGATGAAAATGATGACAATCAGATTTTTATCCTTTTGTATCAATATTTTCTTTGTTATAATGTACACAAATCCTATCTTTTTGCAAATTGTTTTTGTCGTCTGCAGCAGCTTTAGAATGGGAAGTATAATATTTACGTTCAGATGTCGGTTTAAATGTATTTGATAAGTTAAACTTAGTAAATGAGTGGGTGGGGTAATTTCACCTACAAATTCATTTTACATGTCTAATTGAAATAAAGAAAATATCAAAGTATATGTTTTTTTACTTTATAAACCCCTAATATTACGTTATCTATAATATGATTCATCCGCAACAACATATTTGGTTTTAAAAGATGGGTTTCTAAGCCTACACGGAAAAACATTCTTTTGGCTTTACTTGTAGGGGTCTCTTCGTTAGATCGATATTTTTCATATTTCCCCTCGAGTAACATTTGAGGACTTTTTTTCTGGAATGAGTAGATGATTGTAGATTATAAAAATGTTGGTTTCGTTTCTGTTAGAATTAGTGGTGGGTTGCATGGGCCTATTTTTCGGCTAAAGTGACTGGCCTATAAATGTAAACAGATGCCATTATATCGACACCGGACTACAGACTTCAAATGTCCTGTATATTTGAAGTATGATAGATAAGTATTCTTATTTACAAATTCATCTGTCTGTCGGAATTATACACAAAAAATATAACCTCAATCTACCGATACCATTCCAATTTTCTTTCGCATTTCCCGAAAGATCCATTTTGCGTGATGAGTCCAATATACAAAACCAACAAAACTCCAAGACAAAACACTGGAGAAATAGTTCTGTTTGAATTCGATTTGTCGATCGTTTATCACTTACGATGTTGATGAATTCACTTTGAATATATAAAAAGATGTTGCTGAAGTTTTCAGGGTGAAGCACTGTCGAACCACAGAACCATAAGTAGAACTACACACCTGTGTCTTTTTGTTGTCGTTGTTGTTGGTGGTTGTGATGGTGGTGGTTGTGGTGTGTGCTTTTTGTTGTTCTTATGTTTTTCCGACGACGAGGAAAATGTATCTCAAAACAACAGTACATGTACGAATAGTAGTTTAGTATATACGAACAAGTCAGTGAGATGACCAGATTTAATAAGCGAAAAGGTAAGAACAACGAGAGATCCTAGCTCACTTTTAACCTTTTCCCAAACGGCAATTATTCAGGGTGACCCACTTCAAAAACTGCCACAAATGACAAATTGGAAGTTATTAAAGATAGAATTTCTGTAAAATGTGACATAGAAAATATTGAGACAAAAGGAGAAACTGCTGGTTATCAGCAATTTTTTCTTTTGTTTCAATGTTTTCCCAAGCCCTTTCTATTAGGGACGTCAAAATAAGGTCTTGTTTGGGAGAGGGTTAATTAAAGTATACATTCCATAATTAAAAGCATCGCTTTAAGTTGATTCTCCGTGCCAGATTTCAAGATAATGCTTCAAGAAGAAAATAATTAACAAATATTATTTTACTCTACATTCATATACAAGGGAGGTAATTTCGAACATTTTTGTCAAATATTTCCATAATTTGCAGTAATTCAAAATTCTGCACAGTCCAAAATGCTTATCTTTATATTTGGAATGGAAATAAAACACAGTTTAAGAGTTACTGGCACTTTTCAAATTTCGCCTCTGACTCTTAAGTGCTAATGATAGTTTGCATACTTTAAGTGTGTTAGGTACAAAGCTCCGAATCATTGGTTATTTTAATTAAAATCATTTTCGAATGAAAAAAAACGTATCTCTCTTTTCTTTACAAAAGAATTTTAATAGTGCTCTGTGTTCGTTCGGCAAAATTAATTAATCTTCAAAATGATTTTTTTTGTCATAAAAACTTTGACATAACACCAAAAGATGCTTATAGGGGAAAATGGGAAAATTATGGAGTAAGCACTTTTTGAGGGTTACAGCCAATCTTGATCTACAAAACACTTCGTGCATCTTCGGGATACCCTCGTCTATTTTTGAACGTCATCCGTGACGACGGATGACGTTCGAAAAAAGACGAGGGTATCCCGAAGATGCACGAAGTGTTTTGTAACGATAATGATGGGTGGTAATCCTTAATCCGAGTTATTAGACGATGTTTTATCCCTGATTTGTTTAATCAAGATTGTGTGAACGGTCGAAGAGAACGAGGTGCTTAAAGACATTTTTATTGACACATTACTTTGGAAAATAAAACACAAATCGTCGGTGTAAAAGCAAAACCTTGTATGTCGATTGTTGCGATTTTCAAAGTACAAAATTGTGTGCAAAGTTCAAGACAATTCTATTTTTACTGATCAGTATTAATGATAAATCATTAATGAACAATATGTCCAAATTTCAAGTACGAACATTCCAGTTTGGAAAAAGTTATTACACTTTTTTCTCTCCCCTTTGAAATTTTCCAAAACCGAGATACGAGGTTTTGCATTTTATTTACAACGACGAAATGCGATAACACAATCTTCTTTCGAACAGTTCATGATTACCAAAGTCCCGCTAGAATATTCGCTCATATACATCATTGTGCGGAATCGTATATATAAACTTCATAGGTAACGATTAAGACAAACTTGGGTGGATACTGAATTGACGGACGGATGCAATGACGCATGCATATGAAACATCGTTACGAGCACACAGTTCTAAAGGGATAATAGCTGTGAAAAAGGAAAAAATACCACAAAAAATATTTTTTGTGTTATCGAGGTCTAATCATCTGATATTATGAAAGAAGTCTTTTCCGCCTGCAACAGAAATGTGTATTTGCGTATTTTCCCCCTTTTACAATGTATGTCAGTAGGTAATGTTTACAATTTCAAGTGCGAGTCGGAATTATCCGAGTTCTGAACGGTAAAATACGAAAATCAACGGAATTTATTTTCAAATCGTGTGCACGCATTGAAATGACGTCAGAGAATATAAACAGTAATATTGCAAAATGTGACTTGTCTCTGTAAAAGGGATCTTCTGGTAATTGTTAAAGTACCAGTCCTTGTCAATCTAAGAAGACTGCAAAGACTACCCAGGATCGGAACTTTTTACTCTAAGTTAGTTTTCTGAATCAAGATTATTCTTCCTATCTACCTATAATATATTAAATATCCGATTTCAAAATTCGAATGAGGTTGGTGTCCGATAGATGTTATCTCAAAATTCAGTTTTCAACTAACTTCATAGAAGCACGCCTTTAGCATGACGGGACACGTTAATACGGATGAGCACTGACTCTTTCCCAAACATGACCTTGTTTGAATGCCCTTACTAAAAAGAGTTCAAAAAGCATTCGTGCAATCTGACGAAACGCTGATAACCAACATTTCCCCCTATTGCCTAGATATTTCACCAGCAGTATTTTACTAAACCCTATGTTTATATACTCATTTTGTCGTCTACAAAACATTCAATATTCCAATTTATGAAAAGTTAAAATTATTGCCGCATGGGAAAGGGTTAAGTACAACAATTTACTACAATTTGAGGTTAACCCTTTCCCATACAAAACCTGATTCGGACGCCCCTATTTGCTAAAGCTGAGGAACCACCGTGACAAAAGAAAAGAATGCTTATTATTAGCAATTTCTCCTTTTGCCTTTATATTGTCTAAGCTATTTCTTAAATAATTTACATTTTCAATGCCATTTATTTTGCAGTTTGGATCCGATTTCAATTGGAAATGGAAACAGTTATTTTTTGTCGTTTTTGGAAAGGGTTTAACATTATTCATAAGAAAGCACGCACTGGAATCCCGTGGAAATCGATATGTTTCAAATTTGTGACCCGTCATGTTAAAAAGGACCGTATGGGAAGCGTGGAAAGTATCGACCTTGGTCAGTCTGATCTGACTGCGCAGACTGACTAGGATCGGAACTTTTGATTCAAAGGTTATTTTCTGAATCTAGAATGGTTTATACATCTTACCTTATTTACATTTTCCAGAAGCAAAAAATGATTGACATCTGTTGAGTCTGGTTCATTTCGCGAAATTTGATTTTATAGACTTCCCATTAGGCCCTTTTCTGCGTGACGGGCAACATTCATGAAATAACGGGAACTCATTTAAATTTGTGACGCACACTTTCCTGTGTATCACATGATCAACCGACTGTATACGGATGTTCACGGCTGTGACAAGTACCCGTTATGCTATATTTAGCCACGAATGTAAACATATTTTGAGCGCCGTGGAAATGTGAGAATATATTCTGATTTTTTTCGGGAGAAAGGGCGGAGCCTAGTAAACGGTTATTACATTGAAGATTGAGGAGAAACAGCGTTTTCAATTAGCGGTAAATCGTCGGTGTTGTTGCAAATTATTGTAACTGCAGCTTGAATCAAGCTGTATTTACGAGGGTTTTTAATAACACGTTTTACAATCGCACAGTCTTTCAATTTCGAAATGTTTTCATGCTCGTGCCGCACGTTTTTCCCTTATGTTAACCAAGGTATCGAAAAGTAAACTCGTCGAATAACCTTTTGGCTTAGCCACACCCTTTCAGGTGAATAAAAACGCAATATACCAACATTTATACGCTTGTTGTGGGTAAACCGCGCATGGTTACTCGCTTGAAATACGGTCTTTCTGCATCATTTTGTTCATACTTTAAAAAGGTAAACCTTTTTTGAGGCAAAGAGACAGTTTTTTCACAGCTATTATCCCTTCTAAGCGAAAACTGTTGTATTTTTGCCTGCGTGAATCTTTGTTTTATTGTAACCTCTCAAATCTACTTATTACTGTTTGTTGTCTAAAGTGGGGTATTTGAAACCTATCATCGCTTTTCAACAAAACTCTCGTAACTGCAGCTTGTTGTAAGCTGCAGTCACGAGATTTCTGTTGAAAATCATCGATATAATAGTTCACCATACATCTGAAACATCGATAATTGTGCAAAAACTGCAGAATAATTAACGACCAGTGATTTGTGAAATAGAACAATCAGTGATGTATTGCAACAGCTGTAAAAAGAGAAAGATTTCCCTGCTTTTCAACAAAAAAAATCGTAGCTGCAGCTGGAGCAAGCTGCAGTTACGAGATTTGTGTTGAAAAGCGACGATATTTCAGACGATCCAAGACAAGAAAGAATAAGTGACATGTTGCGAACTGACTATTTGCCGCTGTCTATCAAAGTATCGATTTGTCAATCAAACAATTCCTTCTGTCATAGTTATCTTCGATTATCTACGAAAACTGTTATGTTAGACAAAAAGGATTAAATGTTGGTAAATCATATATCTATCGACGCATTTACAGAATAAAAAATCCAAATGTTTCTGTAATTTTATTTTCGTATGAATTGTACTGTACAATGGTATTTGCTCCGTATAGTGATCTCACTCCAAATGACAAAAAATTGGATTGTTCCAATTTGAAAGCTGCTGTAGATGACTAAATGAGACGTTGGAACGTTGTTGTACAAGATAGCATAGTAAATGATAAGAAAAAAGAAAGAAACGTCGACTGTCTTTATTTAACCCTTTCCCAAACAAGAACTGGTTTTGACGCCCCTAACAAATATGGACTGGGAAAACATTGAGACAAAAGAAGAAACTGCTGATAACCAGCAGTTTCGTCTTTTGTCTCAATATTTTCTGTGTTGTATTGTGCACAAATTATATCTTTCACAACAACTCCAGTAGTGAACGGCACCACCCAAATTGGATCACTCTAAACTTGTGTTGTTTGGGTTGAAAAGATCTCTCTCTGTAACGATTCCATAGAAACCCAATAAATCCTACTTTTGTCCGGTCCTGATAACCTGTATGTTTGGATGAAAAGTAGATATTTACAGAAGGTAGTGTCAGTCGTTTTGAGATATATGTGACCCGTCACGCTAAAAGGGACCTCATCCGAGCTCCAAAAATATGAACTTTGACAAACTTGTCAGGCTCAGCACTGGTCAACCAGATCCGGAATGCAAAAAATAAACACTTAGTAAGATAGGGAAAACATTCCAGATTTAGAAAATTACATAAAAGTGAAAAGTGTCGGCCCTAGTCTGGCTGTGCGGACTGCGCAGACTGACTAGGGCCGATATTTTCACACTTCCGATAAGGTCCCTTTTAGCGTGATGGGTCACATATACAGATTTAGTGGGGATTGTCTAGCGATTCCTTCAGAATGTCTTTGCAAAATGTCTTAGCAAAATTATATTTCATCACAGATGCTGATATTGCACCGTAGAAACACTGAAATGAAAGAAGAAAATGCTGATTATTAGTATTTTCTCCCTTCCTCTCAATGCTTTACCAATCTTTCTCCGCTGGGGTTTTCCAATCTAGTAATATTTAAGAAAGGATAACACAGCTTTCAAACGTGGGTTCTTCTCGAATCAAATTCTTCTTTTAATCCATACAGTTCTATATATACCCTATAAATCCTACTTTTTGTCCGGCTCAAATGACCATTATGTTAGGATTACAGCAACATATCAACAGTAAAACAGTGTTGTGGAGTATGGGGTATGCTTATTTATTGGGGATTGTCTAGCAATGATTGTTGTCCATTCTTCATCAATTGTTCTACTTTTAGTCCATCACGGGTTTCGTGTGATTATTTTTCTTTTACATTCAAGCTGTATAGCCCAGAAAACAGCATGGAAGACCAAAAACAGGAATCCAGGTCCATCTGGACTCGAATCCTGTCTTAGTATTTTCTGACATTGAACCAGTGATTCGGCTCTCGCCATGGGAAGAATCGTTTTCATGGTTTGAGCACCTGGTAGCTCTGGTGGTTCGTATTACATGTTGTGGTGGGAGAAATGCTTAAAAATGCCAAAGTGTACCAGTCAAAATAAAATGAACAGTTGCTGAATGCTGAGCCAAAACCCATTTCTGTTTTATTAAATCCATCTCCCAGACTGTTCTTCCCCTTGTCAACTTGAAATTACTTGTAATGCCAATGAATGCGTAGAACCCAATAGAAAATCATGTCATTTGATGTGGGATATACCAATTTATTGAGGATTGACTGGCAATTAATTCTATTTCATCGCAATTTGTTCTACTTTTTTATTACATAACTAGGTCCCGTCTGCCCTTCTAACTTGAACTTTTTCTCCAATTTGACATCGCAGGGAAACTCGATTGAGAACAAAATATTTCCATTTCATTTTTTAAAGTATGCCTTGATGCCAAGATAGGTTATTATGCCCCCTTTCGAAGAAAATGGGGGTATATTGTTTTGTAAGTGTCGGTCGGTTTGTCGGTTGGTCGGTAGGTCGGTTGGTCGGTCGGTCGGTAGGTCGGTCCGTAGACCAAACCTTGTCCGGAGCATAACTTGAAAAGTATTAAAGGTAGAATCATGAAACTTTACAGGTTGATTTTTACACTTAATTCATAACCTTGCCTATATCTCATGTCCTTTTACACATACAGCCTTGATATCCCACACTTGGATACCTCCGATCAACATCGTTCACATTTGACCATAACCTTGGACCTTGTGACCTTGACCTTTGAGTTTGACCTACTTTAAAAATACGGGCATATATCTCATGACCTATTACACATACAGCCTTGATATTTGACACATGGAAACCTCCGACCAAGACCTATCACATATGATTATGACCTTGGACCTTGTGACCCTGACCTTGGAGTTTGACCTACTTTAAAAAAATAACACATGCAGCCTTGATATTTCACACATCGACACATCCTGCCAAGAACTTTCACATTTGACCATGACCTTAGACCTTGTGAACTTGATCTTAGAGTTTGATCTTCTTTTAAAAAACTTTAACCTGGCCGATATATCATGTCCTTTTATACATAAAGCCTTAATATTTGACACATGGACACCTACGACCAAGGCCTTTCATATTTGACCATGACCTTGGACTTTGTGACCTTGACCTTGGTGTTTGACCAATTTTTAACCTGGCCTATATTTCATGAACTTTGAACTTTGAACTTTTATTTACACATCAGACAAATTGTCCATCATGTACAATATATAAACACATATACATGTTACAGTATATCAATGTATCAATGTTTCGGTTTCCGGCTTTGACGATTTTTGGTATTATTTTGGTAGCTTTTTTTTAAAGAAATTAAGGTAAGAAAAAAAAATGTTTTGGAGAAAAACGTTTTCGTATCAAATATAGGAATGTCATTTTACGGTCTTCGCGCGTATAGAACAGCATAGGGTTTGCTTCTGCTGTTTTAGACGTGCCAAGATCGTTTGTAAAAGATAGTAAATTATAGAACAAGAACAAGAACATGATTTTATTCTCACACCAGATATACACGGTATTTGAGAATACAAGGCATATAAATATTGAGAATATAAATTTGATCAAGTAGTATGGTAGAACAGGAAAAAAGAAAGACAGAGGAGGAAAGTTTGTACAGGATGGGGGGTCGTTTGGGGGGGGGGGGGGCGAGCGCGCGTGTGTGTGTGTGTGTGGGGGGGGGGAACCAAGGTTATCAAGATTATAAATTTTTATTTTTTCTTATATAGGTCTAGATCTATATATATCTGATTCTCTGTTAAAAATGTTTGTTTCGTAATTATTGAATAATTGAAAACATTAGTGTGTAGATTCTATATGCATTTTTGTGGGATAGAGATTATTTCCATTTTCTAAAATCAAACCAAAAATACTTATTTAGATGAGAAAAGAAAAGAAAAAGAGATTACCAGCTGGTTTTAAATAATTAGATAATTGCTCGCTGAACTTTTTATAAATCTGAAAGAAATATTGAGAGGAAACATTTTTTTCGTAAAGCGTCGAGATTATATGCAAGTACACATCTGACGTCAACATTTCCACGTGCTGGTTCGTGTAGGCATGAGTGACACGCGCAGGATTTACCTCTTGATTTTTGTATTTAGTGTGATTTATAGGCCCTAACTGTGGATTACCGCAATGTTTTAGTGTTTATACAGTTTATACAGTAGTCGAGACCAGATGCAACAAGTTGCATAAGCTAACTATAGCTTTTTACGGCCCGTTTTGTTGTATTCGCACTAACACTGGTTATTTTCACTGTGTGGACTTCCGGTTCCGTACCACAAAAGTCCTAATCTTAGTCCTGATCACTTTCACTCCAGGCGCTTATTTCTTATAAGCACATTGATTATTTACAGTATAACTCATTCAAAACACATTTAAATTGACATTCCACTATAAACATTAGCACTGACATTAATAGTCTGACTTTGCATTCATGTGTTAAGAGCACAATAAACTATGATATATTTTTGAATACACCACACTTTTACTATTACTTTTATGCCACTGTTTTATGCATTACAAGCAAATTAAACTATGATATATTATTTGATACACCACACTTTTACTATTACTCCTATGTCAATACAAAGCCTATGTTAAGCATTGCTAGATTTATCTTGCCTTGTCAATTTAATCAATACATATTTATTTGAACCACAAAGGACAAAAATTTATCCCATATTTTTACACTATGTACATGTAGTGAAACATGAAGGATGTGTATAAAGAATGTCAATCAATACCCTGACTCAAATCACCCCACTGTTCAGTTATACTATTTATCTACTAAATATACATAATAAAAAAAGTTAAGCAACAAAATGTAAATATCTGTAGTAACCAAAATAGTTTTGTTTTAACATAAAATCAAAAGTTTACACAATAGATTATAGCTAGAGAACACAAACAGATGAATTTTATACCGCAATCGCGTGCGTCTCGCACTCCAGGTGCGCATTTCCGGTTTTCATGTCTGCCATGGTATTCATGTGTATGGAGCATAGTTCTAGAAAACATTTAGGTGTGAACGTAATTGTCTTTGCCCAACATAAAAAAGGCCACTAAAAAGATTTTTCTGCAACGCTGTGGGACTACGCCATGGACTTACGTTAGAAGGACGTTATATCGCTAATGTGTTTCTACGTGGCAGAACCGGCGATAAAGATGTCTTTTTGAATTTTGCGCATCTCAAAGCATAAGTAACAATTTGAGGATGCTATGTGAGCCAATTGGTGTGGTTTGAGATAGTCCCGGTCAAGGACGTCGTAGAAAAAGGCCACGAGAAGATGACCGTCATAATTTCGTAAAGTCACGGCAAAGATGTTCCTTATCAACACCAAAACTTCCGAGTGGCTTCCACAAGAATTTCAATATAGAGTATCCACACTTACCATCCGTGATCGTCTCCACAGATGAACGGTTACTAGACGTTGACCATACGTTGTAATTTCCCTGACGCTACACCATGAACGCACCAGACTTGACTGGTATAGAGTCCTAAATGCTTTAAGCCAAATTAAGCGTATACAACACTGATGGACTCCCATTATCATCCATTTCCTTCTGATTTGTCACCCATAGAGCACATACGGTGCATTTAATGCAGACGTGTGCGTGATCGTACTGACGCGAATGACGTTCAATCTCTTGATAAAGTAGTGAATGTTGATATTGTGTACAATCAATTTAAGTGGATTAGAAAACTTTTCACTGCTGTTCTTGCTTGAAAATGGCCACATAGTCGATACCGAATTCTATTGTAACTTCTTATTTTGACCCCTCACCTACGTCAAGACAATGTTTTCAACACAGTATTTAACGTTACCACAAAGCGACCTTTGAATGTTGTGCGTAATTGCATATGCAAAAATGTATATAACGGCTGTGAAATAAATATCACAGAAAATACATTTTTTCAATTAACAAAGTCAGTGTTGCTAAACTTTTTTTACATGGTATATAATTCATTTATAGGTGTCCTATGTCCATTTCCTTTCTGTCTAATTTGAAAGTTTGACTCTTTGGAGAATGCAGACACAATTTTAAAAGTATGGATAATATGATTTTGAGACAGAGTACAGCTTAACATTACCTCCTATGCATTAACACTTATAATATCAATTATTTTACTTTTTGTCTTATAGATTTGATATTTTTTCAACAGTTTTCAGTAGGTTATTTGCTTGGAGTATTTTATTTATAGCAGTTAGGCTCAAATTTGCATTCATTGACCCATTTTTTGTTAAGTCTTGCCTTGAATTCATTTACTGATTGAGCCATAATCACATCATTTGGAAGTTTATTCCACATGTTCACTACCCTCTGACTGAAACTAAACCTCCTAATGTCTGTTCGGCAATGATTTTTTTCGAGCTTTTGGTTATTGCCCCTGGTCGCCCCTGCGCCCCTGACGTTGAGTAAAGGAGTACTTGTTTTGTCAATATTATTAATTAGGCGATACACCTGTATAAGGTCTGATCTTTGTCTTCTATATTCTAGAGAAGGTAGCCCTAGTGATCTTAGTCTTTCAGAATAGCTTTTATTTTTCAGATATCTTAACATTTTAGTCGCACGTCTTTGTACGTTTTCTATCATTATTTTGTCCTTTTTTCTTAATGGGCTCCATATAACTGAACAGTATTCTAAGTGAGGTCTGACCAGAGACTTATATAGATTGAGAAACATGTTTTTGTTCATAAAAGTGAATGTTTTCTTTATTAATCCTAAACTTCTGTTAGCTTGGTTTACTTTATTGCTGATATGTTGGTCAAACTTCATTTTAGTGTCAAAGGTTACACCTAGATCTTTCTCTGTTTTTACTTCCTGGATTTTACATATTTCTCCTTCTTTGTTTTTCATGAAGTACTCGCTTTCCTCACTAGAACCTATATGCAGGGACTTACATTTCTTTACATTAAACGTCATTTCCCATTTGTTTGACCATTCGCAGGCGTTGAAAATGTCATCTTGTAGTAGGTTTTCATCATTATATGTTTTACATGTATTGTAGATTTTTGTGTCGTCTGCGAAAAGTTTACATGGGCACTTTAGGGTATCTGGTAGGTCGTTGATGTACATTAAAAATAGTACTGGCCCTAGAACACTTCCCTGAGGGACTCCACTTGTAACCTGTTGCCATCTGGACTCTGAACCATTGACTATAACCCGTTGCTGTCTATTACTAAGAAAGTCCTTCAACCAGTCATAGATTTTACCCCTGACTCCCAACGCATGGATTTTTGACAGTAGTCTTTTGTGTGGGACCTTATCGAACGCTGCCTTGAAATCGAGGTAAATGATATCAACATGTTCATTGTTATCTATCGCTTTCGTCCATTCTTCGATACATTCAAGTAGTTGGGTTGTACACGAGCGGCCTTTTCTAAAACCATGTTGGTGTGCATTTAATAAGTTGTTACTTTCCAGATGAGTCATAATTTTATTCCTTATTAGCTTTTCTAATAGTCTGCAACAGATAGACGTCACGCTGATTGGTCTGTAATTTTCTGGTTTTGTTCTAGGTCCGGATTTATGGATAGGTGTAACATTAGCATTTTTCCATTCTTTGGGTAATTTGCCTTCTGATAACGATTTTCTAAAGATAGTCGTAAGCGACTTAGATAATTGTTCTTTACATTCTACTATGAGTTTTGGATTAATGTCATCTGGACCTTGGGCCTTGTTTGGGTTTAGTTCATCAATTGCCTTCAGAATAAGTGTTTCATTTATGTCGAGGTTTTCAATTATTGGTACTTGTTTGTCTTCTTGTTCCGGTATGTTTTCCGGTTCATTTGTAAAAACTGATACGAAGTGGTTGTTCATTATTTCAGCAATTCTTGAATCGTCCACTATAGTTTGGTTATTTTCTTCTATGACGCTGATACATGAGAATGTTTTTGTTTTGTCGCGAACATGTTTCCAAAACATTTTTGGGTTATCAGCTACTTTTTCTGCAATGTTTTTTTTCTATTTCATATTTGTTCTTTTTAATTTGATGGGTTGTTTTATTTCTAGCTTCCTTATACTTGTTATAAGTAATGAGATTTGGGCACTTGCTGTATTTAATCCATTTTCTCTTTTTTTCAGATAGAGCCTCCATAGTATCCTTATTGATTTGGATGTCCCTTCTTCCCCCGGATGACTTCTTATACTTTTGAATAAATTTTTCTTTAATAATTGATATGTTTCTTTCAAAGTCCTCCCAGGAAGCCTGGATTCCCACATCATTCTGGTCCATGGCTGGTTTATCTTTCAAAAACTTGTTTACTTTCTCCCAGTCTACTTTGTTATAGTTTAGTTTCTCTGTAGTTGACATTTTGACTTCTACTTTCAGATTCAGTTTGAAATTTAGGACGAGGTGGTCGCTTTTTCCCAATCCTGGATTAAATTGTATGTCTTGTACCATATTTTCGTCATTGCTGTGTACCAAGTCGAGTACATTGGCATTTTCGTTATGTCTATAACGGGTTGGTTCATTGACATGCTGTGTTAGATACAGATCCCTGATACATTCTATAAATCGATATTCAATGTGCTGCTCACCTACAGTTGTTGTTAAATCTGACCAGTTGATCTTGTTAAAATTAAAGTCTCCCATTATTAGAATTTTTTGTTTGGTTAGGTTGACCGTTTCTTTCAGCATATGTATGGTTTTTTCTGTATTCTCTTTAGGCGAGTTTGGGCTTCTGTAGATGCATCCTATTTTGAGGCTTTCTTGTTTACTAGTACTTATTTCTAACCACAGCATCTCATCGAACTTGGTTTCTGGACTGATTTTCTTTGCTTTATAGGCTTTCTTTATAAATATCAGGATACCTCGTTTGTTTTTTTCATTGTAGAAGCTGTCATATTCATGGAGATTGTATATTTCATGTGCCTTTAGTCCTGATTTGGTATTTTTGGTATTGGATTCAGTTATGGCTATAATGTCTATATTTTTACTCTTGACTAATGTTTTTAACTCTGAAAATTTGTTCTGGGTGAGACAATCTGCGTTTGTATATAGTATCTCTAGATTATTAATGCAGTGTAATTCTTTACGTTCACACTTCTTTATATTTCCTGTACTGCTTTTGACATTAAAACTGTTTCCCTCTTTAGGGCTAAAACACGCTTTATTCTCGCTGCTCTACAGGTATGTATTCTGTATTGTTCACTACAGTTCTACTAAATTGTGATAGTCCTCCAGGTACTGTAATATCGCTCTCCCCTATCAGGTTTTCAATGATAGTAACATCATTTGTTAGTGTTTGTGAAAGGAACGGATCTTCTATTTCTTGCGATAGTCTTTGTGGTGATATTCTAACGCTCTGATCCATACTTTCCATGTTTGGAGGGTCAACGAGGATATTCTTACTCTCTTTCCTTTTCTTAATCTCCTCTCTTTTTTGGCATCTCTGTTCCTCTGTTAGATCTTTAGAAACAATGACTCTTGAAAAGTGTTGTTCTGCTATATCTTTTATATCTTTGGCTTTTATAAGTAGGTCTTTCCGTTGTTTTCTGCTTTTAAGGATTACTTTTAGGACTCTAGTTGTGTCTTTGTTCTTTTTACCTAGGCGGTAGGAGGTTTCAATTTCTAGGTTATGAATGCCTAACTTCTCAGCTATCCTTGTTACCCTTTCCTCATCAAATTCTTTATTCTCATAATTTATGGTGTTACTACCCTCTTGTAGATTAAATACAACAATATTTAGTTCTCTACGTCTTCTGTCTTCCATTTCGTTGCTTTTGGCTTCTATCATTTTACTTATTTTCTTCTCCAGGTCTGACTCTACCTCTTTCTTCATTATTTTTACTTCTTGTTTGACAGTTTGCTTAGTCTGGATATTCACATTACTCATTTTATGCTCTAGATCAGAAATTCTACTGTTTTGTTGTTTGTTTATTTCTGATAGTTTCCTATCAATATTTGTTAGAGTAGGGGTGATGTATTTGCAACTTTTACAGGTAAAATTGAAACCATCCAATTCTCCATTGATGACCATCTCATATGCTCTAGATGATAGACCTGTACATTTTAAGCAAAATTTCTGGTTACAGGAAAAACAGTTGATAAATTTATCTTCCAAATCCTCAGAGCATTTAGAGCAATTTTTATCATTACCATCTGGGCTTCCTGTACACTTTCGCTTAAGTTCTTGAGTTATTCTTCTTTCTAGTACTGTTTGGCGCAGTGGTGTGCTTTGTGCAGTTGGAAAGATAACTCTGTTTGGTTTTTCAGCCATTTTGATAATAAATTTCAAGCTTTGCAGAACAAAAGTGGTTTAGGTTTCTTTTCTTTTAAAGTTTAGATGTATATTTACTTAGAATTTAGGTCTAGCAGTAAGTTTCGATAAGAAATATGGCAGTCCATCAAATCTTACGTCCACTTATGCAACTTATCATACTTAAATTACTTGTTGAAAGATGTGGAATTAATCATATAACAGTGATTCACTAATCAAATATTCAATAAGTGTTGTATTTTAGGTTTTGTTCATTGGTGTGGGTCTATTTCCGAAAAGGATTGGGTTATTTTAATCAGCCACTTGTGTGCAACAACTTCAAGGGGGTGTACTCCGTCTTTAGTAAGAAGTGACTTAAGTGTTTCTTTTGTTTTGGTTGTGCCTTCCTCACTTTTTCTTTTCCTACTACGATGAATGAAGTCGCAATAGAATTTTGGGGAGGCGTAATTAAGTTCAGTGTTTATTTCTTGAATAAGGTTATTTATGGCCTGAACTTGTTCGTGTAATGGTGCGTCCAAGTTGGGGTCAGTAGGGGTAATTCTACCCTTAGTGCTGTTCCACACTTGTGTGAACACTGGCGGTACTTCTAGTAGACCTATATCAATTTTGTCCTCTGTTAGATGAATTTCTCTCAAGACGTTTAGGTGAGGTCTTATACGGTCTTCTACATCACTGTAGTGTTGATACCGTTGGTAAATAAATTGCTCCTCCTTGTATGTCAGGTCACACGTGAAGTGCCAGAATAACACTAGTGTTCTAGTGTTGTCACGGATTTTATGAATATTATCCACCAGAAATCTCACTCCGTCTCTTGTCTCACGGCCACTCTGGCACCACCATATGAACTGTGCATCAAAGTGCTTCAATTTATCTTCTAGATTCTTAAGGTATTTTCCTTTACTATCTGTTAACAAGACGACACGCTTGTAATTTGGTATTCTGGCTTTACGACTTTGTTTGTCAATAAACTCTTCAAGCTTCTTTATTTCCAGACTATCCATGCCTTAAAATCGGACTTCAGTAAAGGATTACATTTTTACATATTTTTTTTTTATATTATTTAATTTCCCATGACTTATGATTTTCACTCTGAAATACTGCAGTCAGTCAAATCAGAGCGAATTTCATCAAATTACTAAATTAGAACTAATTGAAACAAGTTACATACTTATATTTTACCTAACAGTTAATTGATATATTCCTAGAATGATGTGGAGCCTTAATTATGAAAAGTTAAACGTGGATATTTAGTTTTTTATTAGGTGCGCAGAGAAGACCAGTTGCCAAATCGGCTTTACCCGATTATCCTTACTTTTTTTTTTTGTTGATACACTTTTTTATCAATTCATGGTTATGAAAGTATGAGGATTATATTGTAGGAGTATTTGTTATATAATGTCTTGATTACAGACGTAGAATATTGCAGTCAATCAAACTACGCCGATAATTTCCGAAACATAGAAGATTTGTGTTCTTGATACTGAGTACATTTTACATTTATCTAGTAATTTTTATGATTATTAGGTAAATATTGTTTATTTTGGATTATAGGTACACCGTAATTGGTGTAAATAGGGTTCGGGGACCAAACAAGTGCCAATTACATTTTCACAGGGGGGTGGAAAGGGTTTGAATACTTCCCTTCTGTCTGTATAAATCTGTGTATTCTATGACTCTGCACTTGATTTCGTCCCTCTTCCCGACTCCAAGCAATATCAATCAAGATTGAAAAATAGATTTCAAAAAGAAAACACCTTATTATGCTAACTGAACATTTTCCTAAATTTTTTATTAAATTACAATCAAATTTCTGGAAAAAATATGGATACTTGAATATCGAGAGAAAGAAAAATGCAACAGATACGGTCGTGACTTCCCTCCGGTTTTTACATTTTTGTCTCTGTGTTCTGTTCCTTCTGCTTGGATTTACCGTTTTGTCATTCAATTATGTTGTGGGATTTATTTATGCCTAACGGGACTATTAGAGTGTTTATTTAGAGGTAAGATACATTTTTTTTAATTGACTAATGTTTTTTCTAACGGGAAAAAGGGGGAAGGCACACTTTATTGGCGAGAGTGGGTAGAAGTTTGAGAGACAGAGAGAGAGGGAGGATGGGAAAGGGAGATTGAGCGAGAGAGAAATATACATGTATACATATTTACACATAGCGAATCAATACAATTTGGGTAGCAATTAGTTTTGTGCTAAAAATAGACTTGTTTTACTGTTATGTTTTGTTAAAACGTTGATGCTGCTATGAAACACCGCAACCACTGCTTAAATAAAGCAGTAGTTACGAGGTTTCATAGCATACCCTATCGAATACCTTTTATTTTTCCGAAATTATGTCACGTTTAACTGGATAAAATCTTTCCCTATAAAAGGAATTGCAAAATTGTTTCTAAATGATTACAGGGGAATACTTTTCCGTGTCAGGCTGCATATTGCACGCAGGATGACATGGCTCAGTAACTCTCCTGCTATGTTGACTTTTAAGATTCCCATTTAAAACTTTTTAATTTGTCATAGATTTTGTACGATATATTATGGTTCCCTTTTCAAACGTCTAAGTTTTGAACTAGTCCAATTTGATCTGAACTTTGTACACACAAACCACTAATTTCCTTTGTGAATAATGTAGAATTTTTATTTTTTTTATAATTATTATCATTTTATTTATTGGAAATATTGAGGGAAAAGAGCCAATGCAGAGATCGTAATTTTCTCACTTTCCCTCCATGTTTCCGAAAATGTATAGACCTAGATCTGTTTATAATGTGATCAAAAAACAGTTTTCGTTTGAAAAGGGTCAGATAGGGATTTAATTTATATACACCGGTGATAGTTTATTAGCAGTTACATATAAATATATATTCAACCCATATGCTGTTGATTATTAATATGGTCTTTCAAACATTTTGCTGGTTCAGAGACATTTCAACTAAGTTTTGCCATAATTATGTATTAGATAGCAGGCAGTCATAGCCAAGATCATACCGCACATCTGTGCAGGATGATCTTAAACTACATTGCCTGCCAGAGTCATGGTCTAACCGGAATTTAACAGCACAAGAATGGCTAGTCTTATATTGGAATCTTCTGCATACACTGTTGCAAAGGAGAATAATGTAAACATATAATTGATGTATTCTCCCCTTGCACCAGAGTATGCTTAATTAAAGTTGCAAGTAATGGATTCCGTTGCTCATATGAATAGTAATCTTAAGCAGATAAGCATACAAGAAACATTCCATAATTATTGGGTTGCCAAAATTGTACAGGCTTTACCACCGAAAACGAAATGTAAAAACCTGCAATTGGCATTTCAATGACGATATTCAAAATAAACATACAATATATTTACAAATTAAATGATATGTCCCTTTCCCAAAACGGCAATATTTTGAACTCTTTCCAAAAGTACTTTAACTTGAAAAAATATTCAGCGGCATGCATTTTGCATTTTGATAAAATTAGAATAGGAAATATCAATGGAAAATAGAAAACGCTGCATTTTAGCGTTTTCTTTATTCCAACGATGATTTCTATAATATGCTTTTTCGGAATGCCAAACAGATGACTTCTGTTTGGGAAAGGGATGTTTTACTGTTTTACAATGACATAATATTTATTCAGTAAATATTTTGATGAATATGACTGTAATGATCAACTTATGTGACAAATTTATATTTTAAAGATAAAGTAATTGAATGAATATATATTTACACATCTTCATAATATATTATATTCATGTGTGATAATTATACAGAGTGTGACTCAATAAATCAATGAGATTATCAGGCGTTCAACAATTGAACAAACGAATATGTTAAAGAGCGAAATATTGAAACTCTTATTCAAGAAACAATAGCTGATTGAATGAATACATTGTTATTGGGGAATGTGTTTAACGATTTGTAGAGTCGATGTAAAACCACCCTAAATCAAAATGAAAGCCGTATGTATATACGATATTTTTGATTGAAATTTATGAGTAAAACGCTATTAGGGATCAAAACCTCGCAACCGCAGCTTCATCAAGCTGCAGTTACGATGCTTTGACTCCACGCTAACGAAAAATCAAGAGTGGTTCGCATTAATAGCATTAATGGATTTTGTGCTAAAAAAAGACTTGGTTTACTGTTATATTTTGATATAATGTAAATGTTGTTAGAAAAGCTGGTGACCACGGCTTGAATCAAGTCGTAGTCACAAGATTTTATAACAACACCTAAATACTTTTGTTCATGTCATTTTACACATACAACCTTGATATTTCACACATGATCACTTCCAACCAAGACATTTCACTTTTGACCATGACCTTGGACCTTGACCTTGGAGTTTGTCCTACTTTTAAAAAACTTAAACTAGGCATATATCTCATGTCATGTTACCTATACAGTCTCGATATTTTACACATGGACACCTCCTATCAAGACCTTTCACATTTGACCATGACCTTGGCCTGTGTGACCTTAACCTTGGAGTTTGACATATTTTCAAAAATCTTTAACCTGACCTTTATCTTATGTCCTTTTACACCTACAGCCTTGACATTTCACACATAGACGCCTCCTACCAAGACCTTTCACATTTGACCATGACCTTGAATATTGCAACCTTGACCTTGGAGTTTGACCTACTTTTAAAAAACTTAAACCAGGCATATACATTTATATCATGTCCTTTTACACCTACAACCTTGATATTTCACACATGGACACCTCCAACCAAGATCTTTCACATTTGACCATGACAGTGGACCTTGACCTTGGCATTTGGCCTACTTTTTAAAAGTTTAACCCGGCCTATATTTCATTTTACTTTTACATATACAGCCTTGATATTCCACACATGGACACCTCCTACCATGACCTTTCATATTTGACCATGACCTTGGACCTTGTGACCTTGACCTTGGACTTTGACCTACATCAAATGTAGGCCCTTGAGAGGGGCATATATGTTTTACAAGCATCTCTTGTTCTGATGGATTTAAATGATATCAGGTTTTTTAAAAAAAACTGTTGCTGATAAGCCAAAAATGCATTTAAAGTTGGGACGGAAATGACGAATTACAGCTACTTCTGAACTGTGGTTAACGATATTTAGTTTAATTTTAAGAAAAAATATATATTTCTCGTAAACGGCGCAATAATTTGGCTTGAAATTTTCAGAACTTTCAAAAGAAAATATGCTCTTTCAGATAAAAAAAATGAACTAATTGGAAAACACCAATGGAATGTGTCTTTCATTGTTAGACGAAAACCTTACTTGTGAGGCGAAATTTCTTACTAATGACCAGGCTAGTTTGGCGAGAATGCAAACAGGAAAAAGATAAGCAACCTAACATGGGTCACTTTAATAAACACAGAGATCAGATTAGACCTCGATAGACAAGAGAGTCGTTGTATGTTGTATATAGGATGGGTGTACCAATTTATTGGGGATTGTCCGACCATTAATTCTCCGGCAGCGTGATTTGATAGCATTGGTGTCTATCAAAAGGTTTCGTTTATAATACCATCCTTTTCCAAACTGGGATATTCCATATTAGTCTTAATTGAAAAGCATTCCAGTGCACATACATGTACAATGTTTAATGGTATTTTCATATCATTATTTGTAGAAGTCGAGGTAAAAACTTAAAAAATAGCGAATATGTGATTTCATTTCACAATTACGAGAGATGTTCGGACACAACTTTAGGGCTTTCGGGTCGTAGAGTGCTTAAGTCTGTCTCTTCTCCTCCTTTGCGGTTCTTCTACTAGTTAATAGTGTTTTGAATTTTTTAATGGATAAGAAGTTGTTCATATCTGCGCCTTGAATATGCTGCAATAACGTTGTTTACGGACGATAACTACGGAGGTTCTTCTAACAGCAAGCACATGAGATGATATCTAAGGACGATTTAACCCTTTCCCAAACAAGAACTGTTTGACATTCCTAATGGAGAAGGTTTGAGAAAACATTGTGACAAAAGAAGAAAATGCTGATAACCAGCATTTTCTCCTTTTGTCTCAATGTTTTCTATGCTTTATTTACACGAATCTTATCTTTGACAGCTTTTCAACAGCAAGTTCTTCGTCTGCAGCTGCTTTCAAATTAGACCAGTCAAATCGTTTGCTGTTTTTGGAAAGGTTAAGAAGAAATGTACAATTTCTCTATCCCCTCTAGCCATAAAGACTGGTCTAAACTGTAAATTGCTTCATTACCGTCTTGATAAGGCGACCGTTCCTTGAGGCCTGTCGCAGTGTACATCATGTAATGTTTGAACTCTCATGCCACTTTCACGGACAAAGTATATTTGGAAGAAACCATTTTTTGCACATAAATATATCAAGTAGTGCGTAAAGATATCTCCTTCACAATTACCTATTAAATATCGAGAATAAATTTTTGAATATGCTGATCATAAGCATATTCTCTCGGTGCTTTCCAAAACAGTGTCTGTATCAGACGTGTATCAGACGCTCTATAGACAGTGCAACAGAAAACCCGTGATTATTTTGGGAAAACGTTAAACTGCCGCCAATTATATAACTTGATCTGATTTCCCGGGCAATTCTACTTCCGTCAGAATACGAGGCTTTAACGTGCCCATTTTTCTTAGATACCAAGGAGTTTGGGTATTTTGATTTTTGATATAGCCTTGACAATTTGACCAATCCTTATCAACCCTCTATCCTGTATGTTGTCTCTAAATAATTTTTGTTTATATGTGATTTTGCAATTATATATTTTAAGGTAGAATACCCGCAACGTGGCCATTTTGAGATTCATAAAACATCGGATTTTTTCGACGTCGCCCGAATAATTGCGACGTCGCGCGAATCTCATTAGTGGTAGACTATCTTAAATATCCACCACCCACTCTTTACAAGATAGGTGTTATGTGAGGAAAGAAGGAATGTCCCAAGTGAAACTACATGCATTACATTCCCTTGAACTAAAGGGACTGACCTATATGACCACAAATCTCTAACTTTTCCTGTTAACATCCATTTCTAATTTCAAATCCGTCTATAAATTCGCTTCTTTCGGGACATCTAACGTCATAGCTTTTGGTCAATATGCCGATATATTGCTTGTGACAAGCAATGTCGTCAGTTCTCACGATGTTTTTTTACTCCAAAAGACTAAAAATTATATAAAAATTATAATTCACTTGAAATTGTCTGCAACATCTTTAAATTTGGACCAGTCCAAAAGTTTGCCGTCTGGTAATGGAAAAACAGCCCAGAAACACACATTTTATACCATAATGCTTATAAACGGTATTTTCTTCTTTTGTTTGATTATTATTTTTTATTATTTTTCAATGCTTTTACTTTTAATTAATTTGTCTATGATGAATAGGCAATTGGGCATTGCTTTTCGTTACAAAAAATCCACCATTTGTTGTTGCTGTTGTTTTCTCAGATGAAAATATTGCCTTTATTCTGTGAATTCAGCTCGTTGCATTTCTTATTGACTATTCACATCTGCATGAATCCTGTTTCAAGGGAATTGAAGAGTACTTTTAATGTCATTACGTTAAATTAATTGTAATAAAACGTAATTAATTCAAATGAAAACGCTATAAATTTCAGTAATTTTGTGATAGAAAAATGTAAGTTTTTTCAATTTAAAATAAATTTAATGGAGAAATAATTTCATTATTCTGAAATGCACTTTTTCGTGAACTTTGACTTTTACTATGGATCTCGCTTGTACGACTAAAACCCTTTCCCAAAACATATCTTTGAGGGGGTAATGAATTTTCAAACTGCAATGATTCTTTTATTGTTCATCAAACCCTATATTGTGGGTACTCATTTGTATCGTCTCGTCGAGACGATTCAAATGAGTACCCACAACATAGGGTTTGAAATTGAAATAACAAAGTTAGAATGTCTTCACTCCCACTTATCTATAGTCCTATCTCTTAAGTAGACGGCTGAATAAATTACACAGACATCTATGGTGACGTCAAAGTGAACCACAATCGAGACACCCGTGGGTAGGAAAAGGTCACCAAGACGAGAAACCTACATTCGCACAACTGTGTAATGCTAACGAACAAGACACTGTTCCAATGTGCTTCATTCTGCCTAATGTAAGGTAATTGAAAGTATTCATGTATCATTTTAGGTGTCTGCATTTTCTCCGTTTTCTTCTTTCTAAACTAAAAAACAGTAATTTGAATGGGAAATGTATTCATTTTTTTAATTAATTCAATGAATACTTGACTGCATTGGAAATGACATTCGTTACCCAACACATGCATCAGCCTAAAGCAATCTGTATTAATGTCGCTGCGTGGCTAAATCGGACCAAGAATGCCATAAAAGACAAATGAGTACACAGCAAGCTTTTATACGGTTGGAACCACGTGAAACAAGTTGGAACCACGTGAAACAACAATCACAGAAAAATATTCAAAAATTCTGTTAATACTTGGCGGATTTGAAAATCAAACATTTAATTGGTCGACAATAATTTTTTATCAGCCGACTTCACATTAAGCAAATCCCTGTCGTATTCCAGCCTTCTCTGCATCGATTTTCTTTTTCGAATTAACGTAGAATACCCGTAATGTCGCCATTTTGAGATTCACAAAACATCGTTTTTTACGAGCGTCGTCGTTACGTATCCGAACCTATTCGGGCGCGGTCGTAAACATTCGGCGGTGGAGAGTTCCACCGCCGAATGTTTTCGATCGCACTCGAATAATTCCGACGGCGTTCGAATTTCATTAGGGGTGAACTACCTTAACAGAAAAATATCGAAAATGTTTTGTCACGTGATTCTCCGTAGTGTTTTACAGATGCCCGTGATTTCAGTCAGTGACCGTTTCATCTATTACCGAGATTCCAATCATTACGTACCATCAATCAGGGTTGAATTGCCTTTTCTGTTGACATAAATCATTTACAAGTAATTCCTAATTAATTTTGTCACAGACAGTTTAATTCGCTCACTATTCCAGACAATATTTCTACAGTCTCTCAATGAAACATTGGCCCGACTAAAACAATTTGTTCCTGAGAACCTTGATTTTGAAATGGTTAGTTCTCAGTTCGATGCGGAGCTTTCTTGCGATAGAATCTTTTAATAGCGTGGTCACAGTCTCGTTTTAAAAATACTGCCTCTATCTGATTCTATGTAAAAACGAGTAATTTACAAACGGCATTTTCAGCCTAAATAACACATTAAATTGCCAAAAAGTATGTAAAAACTTAAAGCTAAATAGTTATTTTTTATTATGATAAAATACTATTACCTTATACACTTTCTTTTCGTGTTAAATCTCTATTTGAAAAAGTGGGTCAACTCTGCGTTTCTTTGTTTGAACTCGTCGTTACCTTAGAAGGACGCGTGGGTATGTGTGATAAAATTGCTTTGGCAGTGCCATTTTGAACGGATTTTCATAAATCTTAAATCAAATTAAAGAAGGAAAATAGATCTATTCATCCGGGTACGTTAATACGATGACCCGATGAATTATGAGTCGATGATTAGGTATTCAAAATAGGTCATTTTACTCGGCTTCAAATGGCAAGAACTATGCGGCAGAAAAGCCTAGAAAAGCCTATATATGTTCTTCAACATCCTATCTATTCGAATGATAAAACATCTTGTGCTTTTAGCTTAGCGCATTCAAGCGCAAAGGCTTTAACAATGGGAAGTGTTTTTCATTTCCCCGTGATTTATCGATAATTTCTGTCTAAACTCCATTCATCCTAAATTTATTCATAAATGTTGACGACAGTGACTCAAAGAACATTCCTGCAAAGTTTGGTTGAAATTGGCCGAATGGTTGATTTGTTAAGAATGATATCATGATTTCTCAAAGTTCGATAAGCCTTGCCCTGCCACGCCCATATTTCTTGACGAATAAAAAAATCGCTAACATTCTTTAAATATGGTCATCCAAGGAACACTCCTGTAAAGTTTTGTCAAAATCGGCCCAATGGTTAAGGAGTAGGAGGTGTTTCAAGGAATTATGGGCGAACAGACGGACGGACGGACGGTGAGTGACCACAATAGCTCATCTTGAGCACTTCGTGCTCAGTCCAAAGGGATTTACAAAATCGGCGTTTCTCATGGGCTTCCTAAACATCCATTTAACCCTTTCCCATACAGTAAAAATTTATGGTCATCCAACTCGAAAGCTGTGACAAGCGACATAATGAGTTTAAAAGAAAATAAGATTCTTTCGCCTCAATCTTTTCACCTTCAATAAAATCCGTTTAGGACGTCAAAACCAGGTCTTGTTCGGGTAAGGGTGAGGCAGCCAAAATTAGATTGAATTTAGAGGTTGCAAAATGGGCATGTTCAAATGTATAGTGCTCTTTTGGCTCAATGTTTTGAAATCCTATTTCTTCACGAATCAGAGATATAATGTTAATAATCGATCACTTGAAAGTTTGAATTTTTTTTTTTTTTTTTTTTTTTTTTTTTTTTGTTTGTTTGAAATTCCTATTTTATATGTCGTAAAATCTTGTTTTTATCTGAGGCAATGAGGCAATGACACGGAAATGATATGCGCACAACGAAGCGCAGAAAATATTTACGCAAAGGGAGAAAATGTTGGTTATCGGCATGTCCTTCTTTTGTCTCAATGTTTTCCAAAACCTTTTCATATATAATCGTGAAAATCATGTCTTGTTCGGGGAAGGATTGAAATAATGTAACAAATATTTATATAATTGTTGTTGGGTAGAAATTGAAGAACTAAATTGTTTGGTAGAATAATTTCATCCTTTGTAAAACTTCAAAGGGGTGTAACTATTTTATTAGATGTCCGATTTTAAAAACTGAAGTAGTTTTGAGTTCCCCTCATTCAGACCTTGGAAATGATATATAATTTGTTGAATTTCTTTGAAAAATAAACAATAACGTAATTCGGCAGAATTATCTCCCCTTTGTAAAAATCTGAATAAGCATTATTCCATAACGCAATGTCCGATTTTCACAATGCAACCAGTTTTATGTTTCTCTCAATATTCTCTGTAAGCTGTTATATATTTTGTAGGGGCTGGAATACTTTTGGAAAAAAGTGTGACCACCCTAGTTTTAAGCCGTTAGAATGACTGCTTGTCAGACTTTAACCATTCCCTAAACAAAATCCGATTTTGGCGTCTCTGAAAGAAAGGGCATTGGTAAACAACGAAACAAACGAAGACATCGATGTTAAGCGACACTTTCTCCTTTTGACTCAATATTGAATTTGCTACAATGTTTACAAAATAAATCTTTTATTGATAAAAGTCTATTTTGTGAGCTTAGTAGCTTTTGAATTAAACCACCCTAGAATTCTTTGATTGGGAAATGTAGAAATTTCAGATGCCGCATACATTTGTTCTGCAAGATGCAATGACAAACCTACTGGCATGTACTTAAGCCCGAGTACAAGAAGTTGAACTCAGTCATGACATTCCACATGTCTATCGTTTCCAATCGATAGAAAGATATTTTAGGGAAAAAATGTATCAGTGAAAGGGCAGCAAATGCAAATTTCTTCTCACAAAAGAAACTGTTTTGCCGTAGAGATAGAATTTCTATCAGGAATCGTCTTAATGAATTAACTTGTCACATGATTAATGCCCGTGTCGGAAGGCTAGTCAGTGGAGAACAGTCAGTTTAACATTTAGATATTAACCCTTGCTTTGTTGAAATAAAATCCCTTTCGAGTATGTATTAAACCTTCCATATAAAGTATGTACTTTTATACTGTCCCTATTCAAGTGCTTCGCAGATTTAGAAAAAATAAATCTGTACCTTATGAATCTTTCGAATCAAAGAATATTCTAGCTTTTTAAAGGGCGACGGTAACAGATGGTCTAATTGCAAAAAAAAATGATTTTTTTTAAAAAATATGCAAAACTTTTGTGTTGACCACCTCGGGATGGTTAATAATATGCGATTCAGACAGAGAATGAGCCGAAATTACAAGACAGATAGCTGACTTTAGGGAGAATCCAAGCCTAAATTCAACCCCATCACTGATGGGGTTAGAATTATTTTCAAATTGTTGCGCATGCGCATACAGCGCGGATCATGATTCAAACGAGATTCATACTTAAATTTCAATATGACGTCATCATGTATGTTGTGACGTCATTTAAGAAAGTCGCATGTCCTACTGTTTTGACCTACTTTCGACATCGCTTCATGAATTTGGTATCAAATTGCGAAAAAATGAGTCGTTGCTTCAATAGTTTGTCGTAATCATTTAATCAGGTCATATAAAGCTTAAAAAGTGTACATTTCGTTTGTATTTGACAATTTTTGGGTCCAAATCTGGGAAATAGTAGCTTTAAATTCATTTAACGCTTTCGCAGATAGGACATGGCAGGCCCGTAGGAAGTAAATTTATGGGGGGGGGGGGGGGGCTAAAGCCTCAGTGTCTGAATATTGGGGGGGGGCTAATTTGGATTTCCCCAAATTTTCAGTGTGAAAAAAGGAAAATTTGGCCCTAGCCCCCCCCCCCCCCCCCCCCTGTTCCTACGGGCCTGCATGGTTTTGGTGTCCCTTGAAGAAATAGTCTAGGAAATGTTACGAGACATTTTTTTCTTTGTCCCGCAATATCTTCTCAACAATAGCATGCACATTTGATTCTTTTGACAACTAGTTTTTGTCGTGTGCAATTCCATTTAAAATGGAATAGTCTACAATAATGTCGTTTGGCTATTAGGTGAGATATAGTGGCCTGAAAGTGAACTCGACATGCACACGGCGGTCAATTACGTTACACTTCATGTTCAATAATTTTGTAAATAATACGATCGATTTAAAAAAATGGCTTGAAGCAGAGATGATCGGGGGAAAACATGGATACTTGGGATTTGGTGAATCTTTTAAACAACACCTTCTAAAAAAGGTTATTGACGACAAGCCAACGATTCCAGATCAGTTATGTATTAACAGAATTATTGAAGGTTTTCTGCAATTGTTGTGTCACATGATTTCCCACCGAGATGCAGGTAGTACTAAAAAGACGATTTAACCCATTACCAGACGGTAAAATTTTGGATTATCCCACTTTGAAAGGTGTTGCAGACGACAATTTCAAGTTAAGGAAATTTTAAAACTCTTTCCAATTTCGATTAGAAAACATTGGGGAAAATGAAGAATTTGCTTGTTACAAGCAATTTCTTCATTTTTCCCCAATGTTTTCCCAAACTTTTTCTTGTGGGGGAGTCAAAAGGCGTCTTTGCAGTAAAGGGTTAATCCTGACAGTGATATTCTATTGTGGTAGCTAGTGGTGTGGAGACCCATGTTTTTTCGTCGCTTTCTTCTTTTGTCCCAATGTTTTCCCAAGCCTCTAGTAATTATATTAAAGACATCAGGACTAGTTCTAGTTTGAAAAGAATTTCAGTGCAACATCCAAGTTTTATGGTAGGAATGTCTTAAAAATACGACAGACTTAATAGTTATCTAAGTTGATTGTTGAAATCGAATAAAAACAAATTTAATTGAATTAATTCACATTATGTTCGTACAAAAATTAAATCGGGATTCTTTTTGCATCATTATTTCCCTAGGTTATTTCCATAATTAAAGTCCGTTTAGTACATGATTTAATTAATTTTAATACACTTTTACGGCATCGCATGTTGAATTCCAGGAGACTGTTTTGAATACATGTTTCAACAGAGCATGATTACGAAATCTTAGACTGTTACTTTTCTAACCCATTTCCCTAACGACAGGATTTTAGAGTCATCCGCTTCAGAAATTGCCACGAATGACAAAATGGGTGTTATTAAAGATAGGATTTGTGTAAAATATGGCACAGAAAATATTGAGACAAAAGGAGAAACTGCTGGTTGTCAGCAGTATCTTCTTTGGTTTCAATGTTTTCCCAAGCCTTTTCTATTACGGACGTCATAACCAGGTTTTATTTGGGAAAGGGTTAAAGAGGTTTCTTCCTTGGATATTGAACAGCATTTATGTAAATTTTAACCATACTGTCTGTAAATCAGATAATACATGCCCTTGGTTTTGACGTCTTGAATGTACATGTACAATGCTTTGGAAAGTATTGCGGAAAAAAACAAAATGCTGCTTGTCATTATTTTCGTATTTTTCCACAATACTTTCTATGTTTTAACGTTTTACATATCCTGATTTTTGAAACGTTGATTTTGTAGTCTTTAATATACTTGCATTTGGACCATCCTTAAAATGTGGTTGTTAAGAATGGTTTAAACATATTCATTTTATATTGATTGGGATGAAAACTAAGAACTAATATGTTTGTCCCTAAAGTCAAGTAGGAAATGGGAAATCCTGGAAAAATACATAAATGCCCGCGCCGAATGCGTAGTCCAATAGGAAGATTAGATCAAACTCTGCTTGTGTGAGATCGAAATCAGGACCTCTTAAAGTGACATTTCAGAATTTTTTGTCATAAATTTTACTTTTATTCTTATCTGAAAGAGCATTATTTCCTTATGAAAATTCTGAAAATTTCAAGCCAAAATATTGCGCCGTTTACGAGAAATTTATATTTCTGTGTTAAAATTGAACAAATTGTTGTGGACAACAGTTCGGATTTATATGCAATTTATCGATTATGTCTCAACTCTAAATGCGTGTTTCTCGCTTATTGGCAATAAATTAAAAGAACTAATAGTATTTCTACTCATTAGAGTAACCAATCTTGGCATCAATACATACTTTAAAAAATTGAAATTGGAATGAAATGTCCCTTTAAGGTTGTCTACCCGTAATGAGATTCACGCGACGTCGGAATTATTGGAGCAACGCCGAAAACATTCGGCGATGAACTTTCCACCACCGAATATTTACGACCGCGCCCGAATAAGTTCGAATACGTAACGACGACGCTCGAAAAAATCCGATGTTTTATGAATCTCAAAATGGCCACATTACGGGTATTCTTCCTTAATCGTAAAGTCCACGCACAGCCTCTCGACCACGAACACAACATAAACTGTCTTGGAGAAAGCGGTTACGGAGCTAAATACAAGAATGCAAAATCTCACCAGAGGGACGGACAAATGGACATGGTTTGGTTTATTAGGGTTTTACGCCGTTTCTTCTAAGGTCATATCGCGGCGACTGGAGCACCTAACCATGGATTCCTGTCGTTTCTCATACCAGTACTACCACAACACCCTTACCGAGCCTCCAGTTGCTCCCCTACATAGGTTCACGATATCAAACCATTTATGGGTGACGTTTTTGCCAGTAAGGGTATTTGCCGCGGCCGGGTATCGAACCCGGGAACTCTCGAATAAGAGGCAGATGCGCTACCAATGGCCGGGACACAAGTGGACATGGTATAGGTATGGAAAACAGACAGACTACTAAAATTGATACTTTTCCAATATGAAAGCTACTGCAGACGACAAAAAGTTCATAGTAAAGATATGATTTGTGTAAATATAGGACTGAACATGATGAGACAAAAGGAGAAATTGCTGATAATCCGCATTTTTTCTTTTGTCTAAAGTGTTTTCCAATTTCTTTTAATAACGCCAAGACAGGTCTTGTTTGGGAAAGCGTTGAACCAATACATATCCCTCTAGTTCGTTGGTGGGTGTTAGAAATAAAAATAAAATGTTTTCATATAAAAGTTGAAAATTGGACAAATAAGAATTTTGTTTCACCCATCAGATGAATGTTTGTCATATTGATACCGTTGGCATTTTTTAATAAAAAATAATGTGTCTGGTTTAAAAAAAACTCTAAAACAACAATTTAGATATTTTCATTGAAGAAGAATGGAATAATTTCCCTTTGACAAAATGTCAACACCCGTTGTGGATTCTTGAACCCAAAGTTACACTTTGAATTCATGTCTAAGTAACAAGTGTTCGTGTAAAAGGATACAAAATAAAAAAAACTTTATTTTCGTTTGAAACAACTAAGGAGTAGTTCTGTTGTTATTAAAAGGCATTCTTTGGTTGTTTTCAAATTTACTTGAATATTCACTGGACAAAAACGATTTAGCCTACCCATACAAGTTGGCGAAATAAAACGGTATTTCTTTGCAAAAATGTATGTGTCTGTAGGCCCTATGTTTGTTACTCCTTTTACTTAAAGTGACATTTCACATTTATTTCATTTTTTAAAAGTATGTCTTGATGCAAAGATTGTTAATTCTAATGCGTAGAAATGCTATCCGTTTTTCGAAGTTGTTATTTATAAGCGAAAAATACGCCTTCAAAATTGAGACAGAAATGACAAATTCTATATAAATCTGTCTAAATTTGTTTAATTTTAGCACAAAAACATATATTTCTCGTTAACGGTTCAATATTTTGGCTTAAAATTTTCATAGAATAAAGTAAAATTTATGTGAAAATTATTCTGAAATGTCACTTTAAAGACCCTGTCACATAAGATTCCACGTCCATATCGCATCTAAATCACGTCCTATAATACTGCACGGATCCCCTGTTTTAGACGTGTTCCGGCCATGATTTGGTCACGGAATGATGCATGTGACCAGGCCTTAAACTCTGTGGACATTATTTGGAATCATTCCTACATGTCCGTATTGTCTATTCAATGTACGAACGCAGCGACCTATTTAACCATTTTCCAAAAGAACCAAATTTTAATGTGATCCAATTTGAATGCTGTTCAATTCGACGCAGATAATGTTGAATCCATTTAGATTTGTGTATAGTTTATCCTAGAAAATATTGAGACAAAAGTAGAAAATGCTGATTATCAGCATTTTCTACTTTTGTCTCTAATTTTCCAAAGCTTCACCTATCATAGACGTGAAAAACGCGTCTTGTTTGGGAAAGGGTTCATCTATCCATGCAGCCACAGGTAGTAATTACATTTCCGGTTATTTATATTTCATCGATTAGTGGATTGAGATACTTTTGTAATTATCAAGATCATCTCACTAAATAAATTCATCGGATTACTATTCATATCCATTTTGTCTAGTTGGCCTAATGTTACTTTATGATAGGAAATGTGATTCTCTAGACGAAATTAATGTTATAAGATCCAAATATTGTTTAGTCAAACATGCATGCACGTACATGTATATTTGTATGTGAATTCATATTTGCAAGCCAATGATTCAAGATCGCCTCTTAGTCGGATGGAAATCTCGAGGCTCGAAGATGTTTAAACACACAATGTGACGAAGTGTGGTTAAATGGCGCCAGTCACCATTCAGACAACATATCGAGTTTGGGTCTTGTCCTTGGCTTGTGAAGATGGTGAACTCCAACAATAAACCGAATATGTAGCCCAACCTTTACGAGATTCACGCGACGGTGGAATTATTCGGGCGTCATCGAAAACATTCGGCGGTGGAAAGTTCACGACGTCGTTCAAATAGATTCGAATACGACGTCAAACGAAAAGAATCCAACGTCGCATGAACCTCATTAGGGATGGACTACCTCTATCGGCAAATGCATATCCACGGCATGTAACCCACGTGACTTGTGACGTCACAAATCGGTCCGGGGCAGAGAGATTTCGAGAAATATCTCAAAATCAGAGTAATACTTTTGTCAATAACTTTCCTAACGTTTTTGTATGCTAAAACGCATCCACATTAAATGCTTGACTATTGTATGATTTTTAACATTTTGGTAGTCTACACCGTTGAGACTGAAATAGAAATGCTTGTTATCAACATCTTCTAGTTTTTTCCCATATATCGGTATTTTTCTCTAACAGATGCTTACCCAGAACATGTTTGGAAAGGCCGGATTAATAAAACTGTTGTATAGGCTAAACGTAATTCCCTAAATGTACTATAAATGACCTATAATGTAAGACCCATACAATGACTACATGAAAAGGCAATCATGTTTAATAGTCCCTTGTTTTATAGATTAGGAATTTCCGATTAACCTTTTCCACTAGAATCGATGTATTTGACGCTTCTTGCAAGTTACACAGGAAGTATTGGACACATCTACATACAAATCTTGATAACCGTACTTTTCGTTCTTTTTTTGTCAATAATTAATCGTTATTTGCAATGGATACTTGAGAAATATATTGAGCAGAATCTGAAAAAACAAACAGCGCCGTGCGTTATTTTAGAACACCATGGATCCAGATCAGTCTGTGTATACATGCTGTCTGATCAGAAACCAGGGTGGTATCTTACTTTATTCCCATATCCTGTAGTCACTGTAAAGTGTAAGACAGCAGTACAGGTACGTGCTGATCCGGATTTAGCGTAGGATGTATCTAATCACGGATTCGTAATAGATCCATTTACATTGTCACAAATGACATCGTTCAAAACAAAACAAAAACCAAGATATCGTTTGGGATATTTAAATACATGTATAAGATAAGACACCTCTTAAATTTAAAAAAAAATATTATGAAAAACTACTCATCATTAGAGTTCACACGTTAAGATAAGTCGAACTAATGGTATCTGTCACCGATTTGTACTCTATAGTATTGTCCAGAAATACGAAAGGAGTTTCCATGAAATCAGACTGAACTATTAAGAAAGAGCCAATGTCTAAAAGGCAGCAATGATAAATGAGATGGGGAGAACTTCAATCATTGGGTCATAGAAAATGAATAGCATTAGCCTAAATAAGGAGCTTATCTCCTTCAGACGAAGAACAACGGCAACATACTAGACACGTGTACCTGGAAACTTTGAATTGTATTAACCCTTTACAAAACCAGTTCTTCCGAGGATATGCAATAAAGCTACCATTGTCGTTATTGCATAATTAAGAATGATAACTTTAGACCACCGGTAAGCAGTAGCCTTTATACAACGACACGTATTAGATAGAGGCTGAATGGTAGATTCTACGCGAAATAAACATTCAAATGCGCGCAGCGCATTGAGTGTTTATATCGCGTAGAATCTACTGACGTCATATAAACTACTCGGCAGACTCGTTTAGAGGAAATAGAGCGGCGAAATTTTAAAATACACTGCAATTTCATTGGACCAACAAGTAGGTCGAACGCTAAAAAACAATTAACATGCTTCTTCCTTCTGATAAGTATGTAATCGATGAAACCGTTCCCATATGACGTTTTAGACACACAAAGGCTTCGGGAAACATATTGGAAAATTTAGAAAGTAGTAAAATTTCTTGCGACAAGCAATTTCTTCTATTCCCACAAAGTCTTCTACTAGTGTCCAGAAAGACCCTAAGTCCTGGTCAAAAATTTCATTATGTTGACTTTGTCTTCTGCAATACCTATTGAAATTGAATGGGCATGAGCGATGTTTTATGCTGTATGGTGATTTGCCCAGTTTTCGTGGAGGAGCCCAAATTCGTGGTATTTTGAATAATCTTATGCCATGCTAAACATGCGACGTCCACACGCTAGAATTTTGTCAACATACACCCCACCCCCATCTTAACTCGCTTCGAAATAAAGTAAACAAAGAAAATGTTTATTCAAGGGGCATAACCTATGACTATTCTTATGGGGGGTTGTTCAATACGTTTTAACGCAATGAATCAAATAGGCAGAGGTACTTGTGATGCTCCTATTATTACATCAGCCAGTGTAATTTTTTAAAAACAACTATTAATTATTCACAAGGAATGCTAGATTGATGAAGTGCCCAGTTTTGGGAGGAAAATTTGGAAACAAAGAATGTGTCACTGATTTATTGAATGACCCACGAATTCTGGAGCCTCAATTCCGGTGACGTCAGAGGTCAACAGCTTATACAAAATGGCTTCAAATGTAAAAAAAAAAAATAACACACAACTGACATAAATGTAGGGAATTTACTAAATTACAAATATTTTCAAATGCTATTTAGTAATTGTTGTAGCAATGACTTGTTCTTGTCTTCCGGGAGTTTCCTGTGAATTATTAATACCACGAAAACTGGACCAACCATCATATATAGGCCTAGTTAGTTGCAACACTTGAATCGTTCTGGACAAACTTCTCTGTCTTTTTCTGGAAAGAAACTCTTTCAAACCATTCCCTGCTATATCTTTGAAAGTTGCAACAAAAGTCAATGCATATGTCACAAAAAGCATCCAAACTGCGTGTTTTGGCATTTTCAAAGTCGTCGAGGAAAAGGAAATTGCTCGTGATCAGCATTTTCGTCATTTTTCCCTGAAAGTATTCAATAGATTACATTTCAGAGACATCGAAAGTGGGTACTGTTTGTAATGGTGTTTCGGATACTGTGGCTTTTTAACAAAAACCTCGTGACTGTTTAAAGCTGCAGTTACGAGGTCTTTTGTTGAAAAGCAGCAATATGATGCTCAAGTACTTTATGATCTAGACGGAGTATTTCTTTAAAACCTCTTTTCCCTGTTAAGTTTAATTACATATTCACGATAGGACAGATATCCTCGTCGAAAAGGGATATTAAGCAATACTTTCACGACAGGAAAGATCTTATCGAATATCCGTCATTCTAGAAGGAACGGGCGGGCCTACATTGACAAAGAAGATCACCAGATTAAAACTCTGAGGAAATCAGCGATTTTAGACTGTCAATGAAGCATTGTTTTTCCACAAAAAAGAATTATTACAATAAATTATAATTAAAAGCAATGTGTTGTTTGCGTTTTAAACAATGGAGGTCAATTACATGAAGATCCGGCCGCAAACACAGTTACGGTCGAATCACGGGAAGACAAGGGAAAACGAGAATTCTTAGACGGGTTTATTAACGACGCATTGTTCAAGGGCCTACTAGTCCTTTACATTTTAATACTACCGTAAGAAAATATGTAAATGTATCATAAGTATGTATATATCAAAGTACCATTTCGAAAGGTTGCCAGCAATTTTGAGGAAACAGCATTTTTGGCGTCGGAGGTATTGAACTATCTTACGACATAAGGCATAATTTAGAATTCATTTTTGTACAAATACTACTCTTCATTATATATACATGTATATTATGTACAACTGTGGAAAGGACCTCTCTGGATAAGGCGAGAAATCTCCATAAAAAGCTCAAATGGAAAGGACAATTTTCAAAACATGCAAATTGATGATTATTTCGAGCTGTATTGTTAGATATACTGAACAAAAGTGAAAAAGCTACACCTACTTCGCTTGTCATATTTCTTCTAAATACAACAAGTTAAAGAATTAAATGAAAGTGTTTTGCATTGCTCATTGACTTGGTTGTGCCGAGCATTAAACGTTTTGTGGATCTTAATTACGGGGATGAAAAACGGACAATTTTAATGTGACAGGGGTCCGTTTTTCAGGTGTACAATTTGAACGGAAATTTTACACAATTTAAACCTTCAGAAATCCAAGCAGAAGAATGCAAACCATGCCGGACTATACGGAATGGTAGTTTAACATGTTACCAGTCAGGAAATGTAAGGAAGTTTGCATAACATTGTTTCAGAATTTATAAAATGATGTTTGAAAAGCAGAATGTTCACTATGTTTCAAAGCTTGAAACTTTTACCATGTAAACTCCATAGGAAATTGAAATAACTATTGCATAGAAATCTGGGAACAATCCTAGTCGGAGAAAGGGTTCAAAAATCCCCTGTAAGGCCTGCGTGATGTTGCAAAAAAAACCCAATCGGAAACCGTGATAAAGTTGTGAATATCAAACATTTTAAATTCGCTATTTGTTTATGTAAAAGGGAGGTAATTCACAAAATTGACAAATAAGACCTTGATTTTAGAGCTTGCTACCAGAGTTAAGTGAGATTTTTATTGTTTTTTAAGCAACCCAGTTATGACCCTTTCAGAAAAAATAATGAAGCGTTTTCTGCGCATGCGCATATGCGGCATTCGATGAAATTAACTCAAAACGCATTAAGGACTGTAACTCTAACATTAAAGAAGACAAGGCAATGAAATTTCAACTAAACTATTGCTTAAAGCCTGGGAAATAACGTCAAGATATATGCCATGCTATTAGTTTGAAACTTTTCAAGAAATAAGAACTCTTACAGTGTAGCGTTTTCACTTTTGTTCAGTATAGATACCTAAATCATATCAAAACTGATTTGCACAATCAAAACGATTTGGCATGTACAGATAACTCTTGCTTTCTGTACTTACCTCCCATCTTCGCAAGCCAAGGGTTACTACCTCCACTTTGTTCCTTACGAACCCTTGGCCGCTCGCCTCTATGGAAATCGAAAGTACCACCGTGCGATTTCATTGGACGCGATAACTTTCCCATTATCCAATCAAAACACACTAAACAAGCCCTCTTTGTCAAAACGAAAACGTCACGGCTGACGTCAAAATCGATATCCGTCAATCTCCGAGCAGAGTTGTCGTTCGTTACACTCACCATACATCTCTGCAACGGACTGGGCGGCTGAATGACAAGAATCTTGTCAAACCGAGGAAAACGTGTATTATTACTGTTTAACTGTTTCATGTGTAACATAATAAAGTGGACAAAGAATTGATGACTCTGGGTACATTTGAAAGTTATTATAACTGATGAATTTACCCATATAAAATGGAACTATTTTCTCAAGCCTCCTTACCAATGGCAGGAATTTTGTGCTAAAAATAGACTAGGTTTACTGTTTTGTTTTGATAAATCGTCGGTGTTGTTATATAATATCGAATCTATGGCTTGAATCAAGTCGTAGTTGCGAGATTTTATAACAACACTTACGAAATACAATTGTTTGTCCGAAATACGCCACGGTTAGCTGGATAAAATCGTTCCCTATCAGACTGAAACGTACAGAAAATTTGAATGAATGACATCAATTTTTAAAAAAAATCAAATTATTATCGTTGGAAAATGATATTAAATTTTAAGCAACGTGAAGTATGATATATTTTGGACTTCGGAAAAGAAAAATTATTTGTTATTGCCATTTTGATGTGATAGAAAGTGACGTAATCTAGCAGATGATGACGCAATACTCTCTGAGGCAACCACAGAGGTGAATGTAATGAATGAACCGTGTGCAAGAGAGTGGATATCCGTATTTGATGCATCGCCTAACACGTTTTAGTACGAGGCTTTTGATTGGCCAGAAATAGCAACTGCAAAGGGCCGCGACTCTTTATCGCCGAAAGGTGGCATGGTGGTACTTTCGATTTCAATAGAAGCGAGCGGCCAAGGGTTCGTAAGGAACAAAGTGGAGGTAGTAACCCTTGGCTTGCGAAGATGCTTACCTCCAAAATTACAATTTCTTACCCCACCGGTATTCATTTAACCAGAATTAAGTTTTCTACGGTTTTATTAGCAATATTATTCTGTAAATATAAGGACAATTGGTGTTGAAATTATACACCAGTTTTCGTTTTGTCCTTAATGCGCATGCGCATCATTGAAACGAGTGTAAAGGCAAAATATTCCCGCCAACATTATGGCAATTGGTATATGAGTACTATTTTTTGTATAAAAGTATGTTCCCCCCGTGACCCATGATCCTTTTAACCAAGGAAGCCTATGTTCATGTTACACAACATATGTCAATGGGAAGCTGGGTCAAGGAGGGGAACGATGTTCGTCAGCCCTTGGAAGGTGGGTATTCCTCGGTGTTTGGCGGGAAAGTGCGCTTTTAAAGTTGTTTCAATGATGCACATGCGCAATACGGACAAAGCCAAAGCTACCATATGAAGTCAACATCATTTACCATTGTATATGTAGAAAATAAATTTCAAATGAAACAAAAAGAACCTACATTTTACCTCTATGAATATCGGTAGTATAAGACAATGAAACCATTTGGGTGGGTACAAAAATCAAGAGTTATCTGCACCTATAGAACTTTTTAAATGACACAAAATCGGTATTCATTTTATTTATTTGTGTACCTAATCATAAAGCTTAATTTTGTTTCTCAATTTGACAGTTTTGAAAATTGACCCGTCAAGCCGAGCCTTTTAGGGAGATTTCTCGCCTTATCCATAGAGGTCCTTTCAAATTTGATGAAAACAGTACGGTAGGTGAATTATTTATAGTGGTGGCTTTTATGGTAAAAATGTGGTGTGGAAAACTGCTTCAGTTGATTTATGCAAAAGTTACCTAAAATGAGTGAAAATGCTAAAATTTATCAAGGTCAGTTACGAGCAACTTTTAGAGGTATTTTTATTTTCGTTTTTGATGGACAGATCGATTCTAGCACTTCCTCCGTGGTGTTTCTCGATCTAAATAAGTACATGGATAGTAGGCCTATAATGTACTTTAATCAATGTCGTAAAACCGAACTTTAATTTCAATGTAATGGCATTTTACGTCCAAATTACAAATCACTTGGTATTTACTTCATGTCCTAGCCCTTCGTAATCATCTTCATTATACAAGAAGTCCATTGGTGTTTATTACTTGGTGATTTACCAGGAAATCCAGGGTCATGGGTTGTATGTGAAAACATTATTTCTTCCTTAAATAGCATAACGTCGCTTTTCGACAAAAATCTCGCAACACAAGCTGCATTATCGAGATTTTGTTGAAAAGCAAAGATAATTGCATCATATAATGCCGATCACACGGCGGAGATTGTGCATCATGGGCTGGGCAACAACTACGGCCAAAATAGCATCGATTCTGGTAAGATATTTTGCAATAACTTTCTTATTTCTGCACCGTTTCAAATGGTTGATTGCGTACCCCGCCTTATTCAGCTCTTTCATCAGATGTATGACTTATTAGAAAGCTCATGGTACTTTTCTAAAAATATTGTGCCAAACGCTCAGAAAGCGAAATGATAACAACTGCGACTTAATAAGCCCCGCTTCAGGTAAGATTTTTTGCAATAACTTTCTTTATTGTGCGTCAATTTTATTTTCAATCAGTTTGTAGAATGTACCCCGCCTTAATGAGTTCTTTTCTCAGTTGTATGGCTCTTTTAGGCTTTGTACTTTTCCCAAAAATTTATCACAACACACCAAAAAAACGATCTGAATTTCTTCGGTCGGTTGGGACCAAATTTTGGAAAAAGTACAAGGATTTCACCAATAAATCATATATCTGAGGAATGGTCTGGATGAGGCGCGATACTTGTAAACAAACGGCTTGAAAATCTGCGCAAAAATGAGAATGTTAAATTGCACAATTTCTTACCTGAAGCGGGGTAAATCTTTCCGTTGTCGGTACCCATCCCATGATGCATAATCTCCATATCGCCGATAACCACAAGTGTCTATATCGTAAATATGACACCCATTCCTTGGTAATCTCAAGCATGGTCCTCTGTGTTAAAGAAAAACAAGGGACCTTTATTTCCTGGTTCATTTAGGTAACAATCGAGCTTGCACTGATGTCACCCTCTCTACTTTCATGAACATAATGTACTTGAATCAATTCTGTAAACTCTATGTACTTTAAAAATCCATTCTGCAAGCTAATGATCTCAAATTTCAATTTAAGGCTGTTGTTATGGCTCATTTACAGAAATTTCTCAGTAATTTATTTTATGCTCATATCCACTGTACTTTACCCTGTCCTGGTTTTGCGTCCCTAATAGATAGGGCTTGGAAAATCATTGAGGCAGTTCAAGAGGGAATATTTCCAGAGCTATATACACACAACTTTAAGATAATATTCTTCAAGATTTGTCATCTATAACAAATTTTAAATTGAACCAGTCTAAAGTATTGCTGTAACAGAAAGGTTTACCAACCATTATCCCACGTACTCTCGTTGCTGCATTTTCAAGGTTGTGAAGTCCTTTAAAAAGGTACATCATTCATGTCTTTAAAGGAATATTACATTCCAATTTCATTTTTATTATACGCCCGAAGGGTCGTATTATGTTATGGCGCCGCTCGTCTGTCTGTCCGTCTGACCGTCCGTCCGTTAGCAATTTCTTGTGTGCGCAACTCCTCCTACAGTTTTGATCGGAATGTGATCAAACTTGCCACAATGAATCTCCATGGTGTCTAGTTGTGCATATCGCTTACGAAATTCAATTAACTTTTTTCGGTCTTGAATTATCTGCCCCTGAATTAAAAAATGTCCATTTTCTTGTGTGCGCAACTCCTCCTACAATTTTGATCAGAATTTGATCATACTTGCAACAATGAATCTCCATGGTGTCTGGTTGTGCACACTGTTTACGGAATTTAGATAACTGTTTTCGTTCTTGAATTATCTGCCCTTGAATTTAAGACAAAATGCCCATTTTCTCAAAAATGCCCATTTTCTCCTGTACGCAACTCCTACAGTTTCAACCAAAATTTAATCAAACTAGCCACAATGAATCTCTATGGTGCCTTGTTGTGCAAAAAAAAACTTTGATAACTTTTCATGTTTGAATTATCTGCCCTTGAATTGAAAAAATGGCCAATTTTACTGACAAGCCCCTCTCTGGCGTATATACGCCGCTCTGCGAAGCTCTTGTTTAAAGTTTGTCTTGATGCAAAGATTGGTTATTCTAATGCGTAGAAAAGCTATCAGTTTTTTTAAAGTTGATATTTACAAGCGAAAAATACGCATTTAAAGTTGAGACAGAAATGACAAATTCCATATAACTCTGAACTGTTGTCCACAACAATTTGTTGAATTTTAGCGCAAAAATATATATTTCTCGTAAACAGTTTAATATCTTGGCTTAAAATTTTCAGAATTTTCATAAGAAAACTTGCTCTTTCAGATAAAAAGGGGGTTAAAATTTATGAAAAAATAAATGGGAAATGTCACTTTAAGAGTGAAACACAACAATTAAAAGTAGTAATTGGAAAAAAGTTACATGTATAATTATTGAACAGATGTTGTGATATCTATCTCAGAAAAGTGTGTATTTTATGAAAACTAAAATAGAATCTTGATAAATTGATAGTGATAAAGGCAGAATATGTGTACAATATAGTAGAGAAACATTAAGGTTAAAGGAGAAAATGCTGATTTAAAATAAGCATTTTCTTCTCTTGTTTCAATGTTTCCCAAAACTTAAGATATTAGGCGCGTAAAAGGCGTCATTGCTTGGAGGCTTGTTGATGTGTACTTTAGATATCATGTAATAATCGATAGAGTATAATTAACGTTTTGTAATCATTATCCACGTATTGTGTGACAACTAGACTTATGACCCACTATGATGTGGTTAAAAAACTATCAATTCATTCTTCAGATTTCCACAGAAAAAATGCACCAAGACCACTGTTAATTAATTGCGAGTGTGTCTTTTTTTTTTTTTTTTTTTTTTTTCTTTCTTTGTATTTTCCTAATGAATTATTGAAAAGAGCCATTGGCCTCGAGTAAAAAGTTTCACCTCTTTTTAGCAAGATAAAATGAAATGTGTTTCGTAACTTTGGTAACAGATAAACTGGGATTTTATGCCATTTTAGACGATATTTCATATCTGGGCAGCTATATTAGTCCAGGGGCCAACCCCAAAAAGAGGCCTAGAAAGTGGGTTTCTTTGGACCAAACGTGTAGAAAGATTTAGATGGTACAGTGAGTTAGGGTAACCATTGGGGCTTTATTTTATGGTGGATGCCAGAACTGAAAGTGGTGCAGATTTCTTCTAGGGGCAGATAACTCTACCCACCCAAAAAAATGAAATAGACAGTTTTTTTAGTTGACCATGAAACGAAATTGTCGTCGAAATTTTTTTCTATGACTTTTTCCCTCAATAACTTTATGTTTTAATTGAAATATTATGTAGATCTATGTCAAAAATAATTAGTAATAGAATAGTCGGTTTTTAAAACACATTTACCATAATTGCCCTTATAAATGTACATTCACCAAAATAGAAAAATCACTCTAAAATAATTAAGAAAAGTTTTTTCAAACTTGATTATTTTTTTAAATGTTGATGATAGAAAAGTTTAGACATCAAAGGGATATTTTGAAGTCAATTAGGTTTCGTTCCAGGATGACTTTTGCAACAAATTTCGGTATGATTTTTTTTCTGGGGGCAGACAACTCTTACCACCAATAAGGGCATGTTCAAAGCAAGGCGCTATGACAAAAAACGTTTACAATCTAGTTCTCGCAAAAGTAGACCAATGTTCATTAAACTAAATCAGAACAAGTATGATAATAGGTTCTTCAATGAGTTTGATTATTGGCCAGATCGGACCAGAAAGTCCTGAGTTATCTGCCCTTGAACATAAAAAATAGCTCAAATATTGACCAATGAAAATGAAACTTCTACATAATGATAAGGACCATAAGATCTCGAATGAGTGTGATTTTCAGCCTGATCGGACAAGAAAAGTTTGGGTTATTTGCCCTTGAATTTGACAAAATTGCCGTTTTTGACTATTTCGAAATTGTTTACACTCTAGCATTTGTAAATATTGACAAATCAAGTTGAGACTTGGACATTATGTTGCTGACTATAAGATCTCGAAGGCGTTTAATCCTCAGAGTGATCAGAATAGCAGATTGCGAGTTATATGCCCTTGAATTTAATAACAGATTTGCCATTTTCGACTATCGACTTGGTTTACACTCTAGAATCTTCAAGTATTGATCAATCCAGATAAAACTCATGCATAACGATTGGAACCAAAAGATCCCAGATGAGTACAATTTTCAGAATGATCAGGACATAAAGTCATGAGTTACATGCCCTTGAATTTTACAAAATTGCCGTTTTCGACTATTTACGACTTGGTTTACACTTTAGTATCTACAACTAGAGACTAATCAATTTGAAACTTCGCAATGATATTGTTGACCATGAGATCGCGGCTGATTACAATTTTCAGAATGATAGCGTGTATAATTATTGACCAATCCAAATGAAACTCATACATAAGGATTGGGACTATCATATATCGATTTAGTACAATTTTCAGAATGATCGGGAGATAAAGTCATGAGTTATATGCCCTTGAATTTTACAAAATTGCCATTTTCGACTATTTTTGACTCCGTTTACACTCTAGCGTGTATAATTATTGACCAATCCAAATGAAACTCATACATAAGGATTGGGACTATAATATCTCGATTGAGTACAATTTTCAGAATGATCGGGAGATAAAGTTATGAGTTATATTCCCTTGAATTTTACAAAATAGTCATTTTCGACTATTTCCGACTCCATGTACGCTCTAGCGTGTATAATTATTGACCAATCCAAATAAAACTTATACATAAGGATTGGGACTATAATATCGCGATTGAATACAATTTTCAGAATGATCGGGACATAAAGTCATGAAATATGCCCTTGAATTTTACAAAATTGCCGTTTTCGAATATTTTGACTTGGTTTACACTCTAGCATTTACAAGTATAAACCAATCCAAATGAAACTTTTATACAATGTTGGTGACCATCAGATCTAGGACGAGTATAATTTTCAGAATGATCGGGACTGGAAGTCATGAAATATGCCCTAGAATATTACAAAATTGCTGTTTTAGACTATTTTCGACTTGGTTTACACTCTAGCATCTACATTTAATGACCAATCCAAATGAAATTTGGACACAATCTTGGTGACCATAAGATATAGAATGATTTTTATTTCAGTCAGGCAGGATCAGAAAGTTGTGTTTTTGTGCCCTTGAATTTGATAAAAACTGATGTTTTTTACTTTGGTTTTACTCTAACAACCACAAATATTGACCAGTCGATACAAAACTAAAACTAAAATGTTGGTAACCATTCTTATAAGAAGAATAAAAATTTTGACATGATTGGACCAGAATTAGTTAAGTTATCTTCCATTGAATTGGACAAAATTTCCATTTTGACTTTATTTTCAATCAAATAACCAGATAGATTAACATATCAAGACAAAACTTGGGCAGAATGTTGATGACCATACGATTTTTGATGGGTAGAATGTTTCCGATGTTGTTTTTACTCTTAAAACCACACATAGTGACCAATCAAGACAAAACTTGGACACCAAGATAACGACTACGAGATTTTGGATTAGTTTGGCATTCAGTTATTTGGTCAGGATAGAAAGTATAGAGTTATTTGCTCTTGAATTCTGTAAAATTGACTTTTTTGACCCTGTTGTCACCCTAACAACCACAAATATTGACCAAGCTAGACGAAATTCAGTCTGTAACTGTGAGATATATTTCATAGTGTTAATGTGAATCCGACATTCGAGTTATAAGCCTTTAATTTTGACAAAATGACCATTTTTGACTTTGTTTTCATTGCAAAAGACACACATGTTGATCGGTCGATACAAAACGTGGACAAAATGTTAGTGACCACCAGATATGGTTCAGTTTTCAGCCTGATCATGATCCAACAATAATTGATTTCCATTGAACTTGACAAAACTGCTGTTTGCGAGTGTTCAGTGTTGCAGTCACAAATATTAATTGATTTGAATATAAAGTTACAGGTAAATATTGATTACGTTTTAAGCACACAAAGTTTGGGTGATGAAAGACGTACAGACGGTCGGACGGACAAAATGGACAGTAGAATTCGTTAACATTTTCTAAATTGTCTCTTTCTACATTACTTCTATCAGTCTTTTTCGATGATTTGGGTGCACAATTGTGACTTATCTGAATTATCTGCCAATAAATAAACTGTAATCCATTTCCGACAGAAAACTTCAAATTTTCAAAAGATATATCAACTTGCGGACATGGATTTAATGTGTTTTTATCAAATGACATGTCATGTTAGAAGTTTAAAAACATTTCCGGGTACTTGGAAATGCATTCTCACAGTCTTAAGCAGATATATGAGTTTTCGGCTTTTTAACGACATCTTGAAGTAGAAGGGGGTAGACATAGCTTAAATTGGTGGGTGGGGTAAGGACAATTGTAGAATTCTTAGAATTCAAGATGATTTTTGGTATAAGAAAATTACAATCACGAGGACTATTCAAATGTGATTTCTTTCCATAAAAAGAATTTATCAATTAGATAAAAATAGTAGTATAGAAACAATTTCTGACGACTACTATTTAACCTTAATTTCAAGTGGGTGGGGTAAGAAAAGTGCTTGTAAAATAAATTTGCACCACTTTTGATTATGGCATCCACCCTATTCTAAAGTCCCATTGAACTTACTATCACCTGGTACCAACAGATTTTTCTGGACGATTAAATAAATATAAAAATTCATTTTTGCGGGATGGGCCCCTAGACTATATAGCACCAAACCACGAATCCTATCGATTCTCTCTTCACTACCACCAGAACATCCATGTTTCACGATCAGTGGTCCATGCAGCTATGTCACAGTTGCTACAGGTCATAATTAAGCCATTGGAGACTAATATGGTTCATGAGCAGACTGCGTGTATATTTTAATAGGAATTTGCAAAAAAGTAAATCATTATCGAACGCGTTCGCTCGCAATAAGAAAATACCATGTTTATCAAGCAAAGTCGCGTGATTTTGGTATATATGGTGACGTTTGACCCATTCCGATGGTCCATCAAACATTTCCACTTTTTCCTTCAATACCTCCTTCTATTTGAATGGCGAGTAATGTTTTATAAGGTCTGGTCCTTTACAATTCTGCGCTCATATCACGTCAACGCCGTATCAAACAAGAGGACCATGATGGTCCTATATCGCTCACCTGAACCAAAATGATATGAGCAACACTTTTGTTCAATTCAATTAATATTTATTACTTTAAGACTGAAAAAGAACTTATGGTCAATAAGGTTGTGAAAATCTAACTCATTTGAGATCTTAATTATGGTACCAAACCTTGTGTCCAAGTTTTGTCTTGATTGATAAATAATTGTAGATTCTAGAGCATATACAAGGTTGAAAACAGCAATCTAATCAAATTCAAGGGCACATAATTCTCGACTTTCTGATAAGATCAGACAGAAATCGAACTCATCCGAGATCTTATGGTCCCTAATATTGTTTGCAAGTTTTGTCTAGATTGATCCATAATTGTAGATTCTAGAGTATAAACAAGGTCGAAAAAAGCCGAAAACAGCAATTCTGTCAAATTCAAGGGCACATAACCCTCAACTCTATGTTCAGATCAGACTGAAAATCAAAGTCATGTGAGATCCTGTGGTCCCCAACATTGTGTCCAAGTTTTGTATAGATTGATCAATAATTGTAGATTCTAGAATGTAAACAAGGTCGAAACCAGCCGAAAATGGCAATTTTGTCAAATTCAAGGGCACATAACTCTCGACATCCTCATCAGATCAGACTGAAAATCGAACTCATCCAAGATCTTATGGTCCCAAACATTGTGTCCAAGTTTGGTCTAAATTGATAAATAATTGTAGAACATAGAACATAGAACATAGTTTATTAACAAATATCCAGAAGGTCGTTGACCCATGAGGATTGCACAATACAGCATACAAAACAATACAATATGACGGACATTTTGGACTTAAGTACATAAATCAGTATATACATACAAAAAGACATACATTCAGTTAAACCTTAATAATGAGATGGAAACTGTATCCACCTTTTGTTAAACTTGCCAGAGAACGAAAACGAAAATGGCAAGAATAACAGTGGATGCATACAGGTAATTAAGGCATGAAACATTTTTGGCTAGGTGGAATCATTGATAAAAGAAAATACAGTATTCATCGTACAAATTCGTATTTAAATAGTGACCTAAGAAAACTTCAGAGAATATTATGTCAGACGAAGGGTTATCAGCATTTTCTTTCATAAAAAATGTAGATAGTACTAGATACGATGCTCATTTAGACATTTCCATTGGCAAGAAACAATAAATTTGCAATCGTTTACAATTGATTAAGAAACGAGTTACAAAGAAGACATATAAGGAACGTCCTATTTCAATACAAATGAATAGTAAATATTAATTTATATCCTATTAACATGCTAAAGCCTTTGATTAAAGGCGATCATATTTCTGTCATACTACTTTTTGTGTACAAGTAAAAGTTCTGTTAGAAATTGATAAACAAATGTAGTAGCTGCAATTAAAACCCGTGTAGTCGCGGTTTTTCCTTGCTGATGCGACATTCTTAGAAGTACAATTTGAATTTGGAGGCACTGCGTCAGTCAATATTTTCCTGGTATCAGTCATATTCTAGCTCATAACACTAATGACGCGGGAAAATAATATCAAACAAACATTCATTCCAACAACGTATGAACTTAGTCATCTACCTTTATAGACTAGGGTGTAAAATCATTTAATGCGTTGCAGAGAGCATCGAGAAAAAGGGAGAAAACTACGTGATTATTTTTTCCCTTTTTCTTGATGCTTTGTTGCAAGAACTGGTTTGTGTGGACATTGGTTACTTAAACATTTACATAACATTTACATACTGGCAAAAAGAAATTTCCATGAAATCTTCTAATGTTTACATTAACAATAAGTTCAACTTCTGTTGTACAGTACATCATTTCTTAATTCAAATGATTTTAAAACAAAATAACTTAGCTTCTTCACAGTTGATTTATCTGTTTTGCTAACAAGATCTATGAATTTAAACATATTTGGTCTTTTCCAGTAAAATGTTGGTAAGATTTCTTTTCTTAAATCTTTATTTATTTCACACTCCATTACAAAATGGTATTCGTCTTCCAATTTTCTACATATCGTGCATTTGCGCTCATTTAATGGAGTTTGGATAGGCTTGCTCCATCTTCCTGTTTCCACACAAAGTCTATGTGAGGAGACACGAAGACGAGACAGGCTTTTCCTAAATTTAGTTATATGTAATATGTTAAGATATGGTTGAAAACGAAAATCGGCTATTGTTCTATAAAAGGTTGCACGACTGGAATCGTTTAAACGTGCGCGCCAACCCTGCAAGAATTGATCGTTGATTCTTTGTTTAACTAAAGAAAGAAATATTTTTGCGTTACCTACAGTTTGAGAATGCCACACGTGCGGAAAACCCAAAGTGAATAGCGTGTCCCTTAGGAGTGAGCACCAATTTTTACATCGAGGGTTGTCTTGTAAGTCCCTAAGTAAAACCTGATAAATGATATGTATGTATTTTTGGGGTTTTGTATGCAAAATCTTTAACCAAAATTTTATAATTGATACGTAACGAGAACTGATCAAAGGCATTCTCCCCAATTCACCATAAATAAAATCATTTTGTGCTGACTTTTTTACTCACAATAACCGCTTACAAAACTGGAGATGGACTCTCTCTAAAGAATCGCCCACGGCAAAACCCCATATCTCACACCCATAATTAAGAATCGGACGGACCAATTTATCGAACAATTCTAATTTATGTTGGACCGATATATTTGTGAATCTGTATAAGTACTTGTTTAATCTGAATATTGCCTTTAAGGATTGGCCAGCAAGAGTATTTTGAGCTAACGCCATAGAGCCACCTGTTGTAAATACCAGACCCAGATATACAAACTTGTCAACAATTTCGATAGCCATGCCGTTATATTTGAACGCAAGGTCGTTTTCTAGCCTACCCCCCTTTCTGAAGACCATAACTTTCGTTTTGGATGCATTGACAGAAAGTTTCCATCTTTCGCAATACTGGGAAAGTAAATCAAGATTAGATTGTAACTCTTGAGGACTATTAGCAAATAAAACAATATCATCGGCATACAAAATCATGAAAAGTTTAAACATATAGATGTCAATCCCATTAGCGCTGTTTGCAGAGTACATCTCTTCCAAATCGTTCAGAAACATAGAAAAAAGAAATGGTGATAAACATTCACCTTGTCGAACACCTAGTGTACATTCAAAACTGTCGCTTAATTCATTCAAATATTTTACTCGAGACTTAACGCTACCATACATGGATTTTATAATATTCAAAATTTTTCCCCTAACTCCAAGTTTAATAAGTTTAAGCCATAAATTATCCCTTGTTATGTAATCAAAGGCCTTTGAAAAGTCAATAAAAGCACAAAAAAGTTTTTTGTCATTATTTAGCATATGATTTATCAGGCCGTGTAATACATATATGTTATCTATGGTACCCATTTGACTTCTAAATCCTGCTTGTGCTTCAATGTAAACGTTATATTCCTCTGCCCATGAGCATAACCTATTGTTTAATAAACGAGTAAAAAGTTTTCCAAAAGTGCTTAATAACGTGATTCCTCTATAATTATTTACTTCGTTTATACTGCCTTTCTTGTGCAGTGGCATGACAAATCCTTCGGACCATGACTCTGGAAAATACCCGATTTCAAGAATTTTGTTGAATAAAGGTAGCAAGTAAGGAACTAAAGTAGTTTTGCCATGTATGAAAAACTCATTAAGATACAAATCAGGGCCCGCGGACTTTCCACTTTTCAATTGATTTATAGCTTTAATAATTTCATCGTGCGTAAAAGGCAAATTTAATTCATCAAACATCACGTCAAACTCATCCTTTTCATAACGTTCTATGAAGTATATTACATCTTCATCTGGGTTGAAAAATGGGTCACTCGGGTTATTGACACTTTTGAAATATTGTTCAAACGAATCAATCGGTATATTAGAAGTTTTTATGCCACAAGACTTTTTCAACATATTCCAATATAACTTTGCATTTTTCTGTTTTGCAGAGAGCAAGTTTTGTGGTTCGTTTTGATCATGCTGTAATCTAGCGTTATTTACGGTTCTTTTATAATCTGAACGTTTTTCTGTCATAACGGACCTATTGAAATCTGATTTGTTACTCCTATAACGATTTAAAGCTGATTTAAATAATTTGCGCTTTTCTCTACATTCTACAGTATACCATTTATTTCTTTTGTTATCATTGTCATTGAAATTTGTGTGTACTTGTTTTTTATTTGAGTTAATGTTACGTTTAAAAAGAGGAGAAACCACTGCATCGATTACCATCGAAAATTCAGATAGACAAGAATCAATATCATTTTTACAAGAACATGAATCGATGCTATTTTGTAAACCAGTTAGTTTGTCATGAGTATCAGGCGACGCCAAGTCGTTCCTTATAGAGAGACTGCTTTTCTTTATCCCAGATATAGGCATGTGTAATTTTCTCATTATTACTGATTTCATTTTCGTTTTCACTCATAACTTTATCAAATGACAGACTGAAATTAACTAAACAATGATCAGATAAAATATTAGGATCGTGAACATTAAAAGAATCTATTCTAGACATAATGTTCTGTGAGGTAATTACATAATCGACTACGCTCGAACCCCTGGCACCAACAAACGTGTAACGCCCTATACCTTTGTCAGTGCCAGTTCGACCGTTAAGAATGCGAAAACCTGTCTGTTTGCATAGCTCTAGTAACATGGTACCGTTACTATTTAAACGACCCTTATCCTGCGATATGCGATTTAAGCTACTATCGACAGTATAATTGTCAGGTAAAACACTGTTAATTGACAAATTGTCATCGGAGACAAAATCCGGTAACTCAGAAGTGCGTGAATTAAAATCACCACACAGAACAAAATTTAAACTATTATGATCATCAACATCAAGTGAACAAATAAATTCAAGCAATCTGTCGTATGTATGGACATCCACAAGATCTTGTCTACTGCTGTTTTCTGGAATTACATTGCATAAACATACAAATAAATCATCAGACAGACCTAAAACAGTTTTACTAATTTTTATACACAATATATCATCGGAGCTCTCAAACACCAAAGTGTCTTCAGTTACAAATTCGTTTCGAACATAGACGATAACACCACCCGATGATCGTTTACTCCCTTGTTTATTTTCGGACCTGTGTAACGCAAAAAATTCAAAGGTTTCAACTAGTAAATCAGAAAACTCATTCGACCAGGATTCTGTAAAAAGCACAATGTCATGATTTTCAAAAACGTTTTTTAACTCAGGAGAACAAAGTTTGTTCATACGTTTGGTGCTTAAACCCTGTACGTTCAAGAGAGCACAACGTAGCGCGACCTTCTGCGTGTTTGACTAGAGGTTATCGGTCTGTTCAACCGAGACCCCGTTTGCGCTATTTATAGTTTTTGGTAATCCCTCAGCACTTGTTGATGGTCTAATTTGGGGTTCTGGAAAAACACATTGTTTATTTTTAGTAACACTCGCGTTACGCTTATATGGACGAGCGGATTCCGACCTCTTTTCTGACCGAACAGCTGCACGTGAGGTACGTGCTCTTCCACGCACGGGGGATTTGCTTGTTGTACATGTAGTATGTGTAGTATTCGAGCTAGTTGTTTGTATAGGATTTACTTGTGAATTAGTGTTAGTGTCTGTGTTTGAGTAAATTCCACTTACAAGTGTTGATGAGACTGACTCAACGTTATCGTTTGGCAAATGGGCCGGCTCGGACTGGATAGAGATTGTGTCGCTTATATCGTTCAAATTTGCACTGACTATGGTTTCAATTAACGGCAACGACGGAATAGACGACAGGGACTGCACAGACGGACGGACAAAATTAGTACTATCACTGGGTGGCAACGACATCGACTGCACAGACGGACTGACAAATGAGGTACTATCACTGGGCGGCAACGACATCGACTGCACAGACGGACCGACAATTGTAGTAATATCACTGGACGGCAACGACATCGACTGCACTGACGGGATGACATTTGGAGTACTATAACTGGCCGGCAACGACACCGACTGCACAGATGGACCGACAAATGGAGTATGACCTACTGCACTATGCATCGTATTACTAACGCGTACCAGGGGATTAGGACATAGATCCTGATCAGATTGTACCTGTTCACTTTGTGTTTTGGATATTTGTTCGTGTCTATGTTCGTAATGTTTATTGTGTACCTGTGTGACTGGGTCTACCGACATTGGGGTATATAATTGTTCACTTGTGTGTCTCTGTGGTCCTGGATTAACTTGTGATCGGATCGGATCTAAAACTGTATAGTCATTCTGTGATGCCGGTATGTAACTATTTTGATTACCACTTTGATGTTTCGCTTGACCACTGATTTTGTCCACTAGATCTAACCTGCTTTTGTTAATACTAACCGACCACCCCGCAAGTTCGTCCTTTACCAAACGACCATTCCTTAACAACTTGGCAGGGTAAACAATTTGTACTTTTGCATCAGGATCATCTCTCCTCATTTGCTTATATACAATGGCCAAAGACGGGATCGAGCCTCTTGTATTTCTTTTGGAAAGTCATAGTCAATAGAAATGCTAGTACCTCTTAACATGTTGGCTCTACTCATGATGTCTTCTGTATCACAGTAATCACGGAAATTCACAATAATTGGGCGATGTTTGGTACTATTTCTGTCAAATTTACCTAGTCTATGTGCTCTAGCAATGTACATACCATTAGAATCAAGGTCTAAATGATCGGAGATCAAATCACGAATAATTTGGAAACAACTTTCTCCTCTGTTTTCGGCGATCCCTCGAAAAATCAAGTTATTTCTCCTGGATCTTGCTTCGATATCGATGGATCTGAAGGCTAGTGTTTTCAATAACTCAGTCTGAATTTTTGTCGTTTGGTCAATATGGCCTAGCTTTTGACCTACGCCCGTTAACACTTGCTCCAATTTGTTAAGTCTAAAGCTAGAGTTCATTTGCTCCGTTCGAATACATCTTAATTCATCAAATAGCATCACTAGCTTTTCATCTGAAGAGGAATGAATAAAACCTTGCCTTATATTGTCAATTTGTCCATATTGTTGATGATTGTTTACGATTTCACCATCGGATCTGGGTTCCCGCCCTTGGAAAATTTCAAACCGGTTTTGGGTCGTCACTGGTTGAAACATCATTTGCAGCAATAAACGACAATCAAACCCACCAAAATAAAACCGTCATAAACTCTCGATGTTGATGTAGTAGATATGAATCTTCAATGGTACTAAATACTCTTTAAAACATCAAAATAAAATTATCTTTGGTGACCAGCGTATAAAACACGTCCTATGTCCGTCATATTTAATTACCGATCAAATTGTAGATTCTAGAGTATAAAAAGGTCGAAAACAGCCAAAAACAGAAATTTTATCAAATTCAAGGGCACATAACTCTTGACTTCTAATCAGATCAACTTGAAAATCAAAGTTATCCGAGATCTTATGGTCTCCAACATTGTGTCCAAGATTTGTCTTGATTGGTCAATAATTGTAGATTCTAGTGTGTAAACAAAGTCGAAAACAGTAAAAAAAATTGCAATTTTGTAAAATTCAAGGGCACATAACTCTTGACTTTCTGATCAGATCAGACTGAAAATCAGACTTATCCCAGATCTTATGGTCCAAAACATTGTGTCTAAGTTTTGTCTTGATTAATAATTGTAGATTCAAGAGTGTAAACGAGGTTGAAAACAGCCGAAAATGGCAATTTTGTCAAATTCAAGGGCAAGCAACTCTTGACTTTCTGGTCAGATCAGACTGAAAATCAAGCACATCTTATGAGATCTTATGATCCAAAACATTGTGTCCAAGTTTTGTCTTGATTGATTAATAATTGTAGATTCTAGAGTGTAAACAAGGTTGAAAACAGCCAAAAATGGCAATTTTGTCAAATTCAAGGGCACGTAACTCTTGACTTTCTGATCAGATCAGACTGAAAATCAAACTCATCTGAGATATTATAGCCCCCAACATTGTGTCCAAGTTTTGTCTTGATGGATTAAAAATTGTAGATTCTAGAGTGTAATTCTATATCTCAATATATAGTTACAGTATACATGCCTCTATGGAACGGTTTCCGCTCTGCTACCATTTGTTAACGCTTAATAATGGACACTAACGCTGTATTTTTTAATATCTTAGACTCTTTTTATTTTGACAATCTTTCATCATTTTCAACCTCCCAGAGAGAAAGCTCTATCAAACCAGATAACTCTACTTATACTATAGTAATTAGTATCTAAGGGAAGTAACTCTTGACACGTCTTTTCTTTATCAAAAAAGTAGTGTCAATAGTTACTTTCCTTAGATTAACACAAGGTGCAAAAAAACTGCCAAAAATGGCAATTTTGTCGAATTCAAGGGCACATAACTCTTGTCTTTCTGGTCAAATCAGACTGAAAATCGAACTCATCCGAGATCTTATGGTCTGCAACATTATGTCCAAGTTTTGTCTTGAACCCTTGATTGATTGATAATTGTAGGTGCTAGAGTGTAAAAAAAGTTAAAAACCGCATTTTTTGACATTCAAGGGCAGATAACACCGCACATAATGGTCCGATCAGACCCATAATCGAACTTGTACGAGAACTTATGATTCTACTTGTTTTGGCCAAGTTTGATCAAGATTGCCTAACTTTTGTGGATGCTAGAGAGTAAACACCTCAAATGTTGACGGACGGACAGACGGACGGACACCGGACAAAAAGTGACCACAATAACTCACCTCGAGCACTTCGTGCTCAGGTGAGCTAAAAATATGCTGTAGGGCCGACCATTTTTGGACGTGTTAAGATAGAAGGCGTTAAAGGGCATTCTAAATTTGTTATTTCAAATGAGACTATTCTAATGAGTACACACAACATAGTGTTTGATAACAACTGATAAAATATCGCATTTTGAAAGGCCAACACTCCCTCCTATCTTTTAGCTCTGAATGTCGGGTTTAAATCCACGACCTCTGGACTGTCGATGAAATTAGATAATAAAAGTATGTGATTTGCCGCCACTCCCTGGTATTTGAGACAGGAGCCTGTTGACCGGTCAGACCGTGTCATACACTTGATGTCAGTTCCAGCACTCCAATATGTCTAAACAAAGCACTAAAAGACATCGTCCTTACATTATTTGATAATAAAGGACTCTTGTATTGACGCATGAACTCGTTGTGGGCAGATTTACACTTTCCCAAACAATGTTTTGAGTTGACGAATCTAACTAGATCTTCAAGATTGATTTGGAAATCCTTGGGGTAAAAGAAGAAAATGCTGATGATCAGTATTTTCTTCTTTTCTCTCAAGAAATTCTAAACTATAGATTGTAGATTTGTTATTTTGGTAACCTTTATTTTAATAACATCTGCAACTCTGGACAACGCTAAAAGAATGTGGTCTTGAGAAAGGTTAAGCGAGGTCAAACACTGGTGACATTATGGAGTAGAATTAACAATGATTTGGACATGGGGATTCAATGAATGCTACAAGGACTGCAAATTACATATCTCTGTCTTGCTTACCCTTTTTTTCTGTTATATCAAAAACCCTCCCTAAACGGCTGATTTTTAGACTGCTCTAATTTTAAAGGATTTGCAGAAACAAAATTACAGATTTCGAAAGTAGAAAATGTGTTTATTATAGCATTATCATATTTATGAAAAGGGAGCCAGTTACGTCCTTTGCGAAATCATTTTGGTCAACATATGCAACATGCGCAATTAAATGGTCAGAATATACTTGGTCACCAATATCGTTTTTATCTTAGTTTAAAAAAAATATATTTGCCACGCCCAGCAAATTCTTCACGTATTCCTGCATTCTCTGCTTCAAATCGATCACGTAAAATAGAATTATTGAATATTTCCGCGTGTGCTGTGTTGTACGTAATCCCGCGTCGGGCGACAACAAAATAGCAGACATACCTGCAATTTGGTTTAACCTTTTCCCAAACAGCATAATTTTAGGGTGATTCAATTAAAAAAACAGCCACAAATGACAAAATAGTTGTTATTAATGGTAAGATTTGTTTGGAACATGTCATAGAAAATATTGAGACAAAAGGAGAAACTGCTGGTTATCAGCAGTTTCTTCTTTTGTTTCAATGTTTTCCCAAGCCTATTCTATTAGGGACGTCAAAACCAGGTCTTGTTTGGGAAAGAGTTAAATTTTAATGTAGCTTTTTGACACACCTAAGTGTTAAAGTTTTGAACAAATATTAAGGAAAAAGAGGTAGAAAATGCCAAACCAATATGTTCTACCTTTTCCATTCCACAATATTTTCCATCTTAACACCCCCCCCCCCCCCAAAAAAAAAAAGAAAAAAAAAATATCTGAAGATTTGTCTTAATCTTGTCGTATGCAGCACATTTGAATATGGAAAGGCCCATCTTTGCCGTTTGGGAAATTATCATTTTAGAGAATCTGAGGTAGATTTTGTTGATCCAAATGGTGCGAGTGTGTAAAATAAGAATTGCGTCTCAACTATTTCAGTAATTTAGGTAATTTCACATGTCTGCATGCGCGTAAATCACCGAGCGGAAATTATCACGTCATTTTACAAGGCATTCATGAATTCAATTTTCTTCTTTTATTATCTGTTTGTCTGGCAATTCGTCTAGCTCTGACGCATTTTCTGTGTCGTGAAAAGAAATAATCAATCGTTTTATGCCTGATTTCGTCGTTAATCTCCGTAAGTAAGTTGCAAATGAGGCAATAAATGCCGAATTAAGGATCTTGCGAACTCGCAACAAGCACACATAATTATATTTATGATTTTTTCTCTAGATCAAGAACAATAACAGTAACAACCGAATACATTTTTAACTCATGTATGCTTTATACAACGGTTTTCTACAAAATAAGGACGTTCTCTATTCCCGAATTATCGACACTATTATCTACATATCAGCATTCTTTCTAATGGTAATTATTCATTTGGGGCTTTCGGTGGTTTTCACTTTTAACTTATTTGTTGCTTGATAAAGCCTGTGTCCAAACAATATCGAATGCTGTAAAAAGTCATGAATTGGACCAATACGACTGAGTCGAGCAAAATTCCAGCCGTCTGTTTGAGCGACCTTGACGTCAGATTTTGACCATTGTTGAGATGCCTTAGGTTAGAGGGAGGTTAGGCGCATGCGCCAGCTCACCATATAGACTGGTCTAGAAGTGTTGTTTCTAAAAGATATCGTAAAGAACATGTTTTTACTTTAACCCTTTCCAAATCAAGACCTGGTTTTGACGTCTCAGGTAGATAAGGCTTGGGAAAACATTGAAACAAAAGAAGAAACTGCTGATAACCAGCAGTTTCTCCTTTTGTCTCAATGTTTTCCATGCTATATCAAACATAAATTTAATCATAATCAACGTCCATTTTGCTGTCTTCAGCAGCCTTTGAATTGGACCACCCTAAACATTCATCATTCGCGAAACGGTTAAAAAGCCCAAAACGATTTCTCGTTGGAATTTTCGTATGATGAAGGGTAAGGAAATCCCAAATTTTGTCCAAGTTGTCAAGAAGATTCCTCTGACCTATTTTCGTGACTAGTGAGCATGTCGGTTGAGTACAAATATACGTAACAGAAGGGTAAACGAAAGACAACAGTACAAGCTATCTGATCCATATATGATCTATCACGAGACATTTTGGCCACCCCTGAAGTCTACATAATCAATATAATGATAAACTGATCTGCCCCAGTAAACGTCAACCTGATCTCATTCGGAAAAAAATGAAAGATGAATGAATGTGTACATATATATTATATAGCATGGTTGAAAAATATTCTAGATTCAAGAAATCCTCAATCGAAAGATCGAAAAGTTTCAGCGCATACTGATTATGCTCGATATTTTTCCTTGCCATGATGACGTTTTTTGCATTATACGGGTATGTTTGCCAGCAGGAAGTCAAGTACTCTCCAAAGCCGAGGTATATTGATTAACCATCAAATATGACCTCTGTCGTTTTTGGTACACAAACAGCCTATTTGGTCGTCATAATCTAATTATAGCACAACATTTGAATTATCGAATCCAAAATCATTCAGTTTTATCTTGCATGATCATTACGTATACATTACGTCCCTTCTATTTTTGGCTGAAGCCGGTAACATTAGAATTATCGAATCAAAATCATTCAGTTTCATTTTGTTTGATTACGTATACATTACGTCGCTTCTATTTTTGGCTGAAGCCGGTAATTTGAAGCGTCAGCCAATGAAAGTTTGTATCAGCTTTTTAAATTGTTTTGTTGTGTAAAGCCAACGATTGGATACCGAAATCCCGCCAAGGCCCCGAGATTAGACGTGAAATGACCCCGCGGGAACAGGGAATCATTATATCATAATGGAATGAAGAGAGAATGTGCTCTGTTCTTAAGAGAGTAGAAGTCAAGAGGAATGCCAAACATACCTTTAGATAAACCTACATGTATTTTCAGACACTTTTTATATAGTTTATTTGCAACAAAACGCATGTTGCAAAACGAAGTTAACAAATAAAGTTAGAATATAACAAGAGTGCCATGGTCACAATATACGCCGCCACTTATAAAACTTGAGACAAAAAAAATGACATTGACAAGGATTTATAAATATTCACTCAAAAACCTGTAAAAAGTTGTGTTCACAAAAAGGTTTTTATAAATATCCAGTCAAAAACCTGGAAGGAATTGCGTTCACGAGGCTGAAATATCATTAAGCCCCAGAGACTAAGATTGCAGGGAGCATAACTCAGGCAAAAATCAATGAACCATAAAATCCTTACTTCATGCACATCTACCAATTAAGGTTATAACATCTACCAAGTTTCATTAGAATCCAGTCTGAATCTTAGGAGGAGTTGCGTTGACAAGGCTGCGATTTCAATAAGCCCCAGAGACTAAGTTTTAAAGGGGCATAACTCTAGCAAAAATCAATGAACCATAAAATCCTTCCTTCATGCACATCTACCAATTGAGGTGATAACATTGACCAAGTTTCAAGAAGATCCAGCCAGTAACTTAGGAGTAGTTGCGTTGACAAGGCTGCAATTTCAATAAGCCCCAGAGACTAAGTTTCTAAGGGGCATAACTCAGGCAAAAATCAATGAACCATAAAATCCTTCCTTCATGCACATCTACCAATTGAGGTGATAACATTGACCAAGTTTCATTAAGATCCAGCCAGAAACTTAGGAGGAGTTGTGTTGACAAGCCTGCAATTTCAATAAGCCCCAGAGACTAAGTTTCTAAGGGGCATAACTCAGGCAAAAATCAACGGAGCATAAAATGCTTCCTTCATGCACATCTACCAATTGAGGTGATAACATTGACCAAGTTTCAAGAAGATCCAGCCAGAAACTTAGGAGGAGTTGTGTTGACAAGGCTGCAATTTCAATAAGCCCCAGAGACTAAGTTTTTAAGGGGCATAACTCAGGCAAAAATCAACGAACCATAAAATCCTTCCTTCATGCACATCTACCAATTGAGGCGATAACATTGACCAAGTTTCAAGAAGATCCATCCAGAAACTTAGAAGGAGTTGCGTTGACAAGAAAAGTGGACGGACGTACGGACGGACGGACGGACGGATGGACGGACGGACGGACGGACGGATGGACGGACGGACAGACGGAGAAGATGACGCCAATATACGTCCGCCTCCGAAGTTTCTAAGGGGCATAACTCAGGCAAAAATCAACGGACCATAAAATGCTTCCTTCATGCACATCTACCAATTGAGGTGATAACATTGACCAAGTTTCAAGAAGATCCAGCCAGAAACTTAGGAGGAGTTGTGTTGACAAGGCTGCAATTTCAATAAGCCCCAGAGACTAAGTTTTTAAGGGGCATAACTCAGGCAAAAATCAACGAACCATAAAATCCTTCCTTCATGCACATCTACCAATTGAGGTGATAACATTGACCAAGTTTCAAGAAGATCCATCCAGAAACTTAGGAGGAGTTGCGTTGACAAGAAAAGTGGACGGACGTACGGACGGACGGACGGATGGACGGACGGACGGACGGATGGACGGACGGACAGACGGAGAAGATGACGCCAATATACGTCCGCCTCTGGCGGCGTATAAAAAGTGAAAGAAAAGCAATGGAAGTAAAATATATTTAATAAACCACTGTACATAACATTTTCCCTCTTTCTTCTAGATGTTGATTTAAGAATCAGGGTCCAATCGTGTTTCCATTTTCACACTGTACCAGTTTATCAGACAGGCAGCCAAATTCGCTTACAAATATGTCCTACATTCTGCTACAATAGAATGATGGATTTCTATCTCACATCAGATATCAGGAAATTCTACAGACCGTAATAGAAACAATGTCACCTATCTCACACTTACTTAGCCACATCATAGATTTATCCCAACGTTATACCGAACAACGAATCCTTTGGACTACTATTATGGGTATATCAACCTTGCAAGAAAAGAAGACAAAACGACACATATTTATCGAAGCAATAAATGCAATGCCAATCTATGTCTAAACTTGGCCTTAACCGTCAATTATACTTTTATTGGCCAACTAATCAAATATGATCTGCCGAGTGTATGTCTAATGTATTCTAGGAAAAGTATTTCACTTCGTCGATTTTTCCTGAAATACACCGATGTAAATGTATACAACTTTAATAGCGTGACCGTCCTTGCATTTTTTCTTTCAATATTTAATCGCCATGACTTAACTGTATATAAAAGTAGTTGTGTTACAAAAAAGTTGTCCATGGACTTTTGTCGCATTGAATGCATGCAATGGTTTTCTGAAATTCCTCATTGTACATGTACTACCGCGCACACTTCTGGATTCTGCACTAATAATTGCAATTGTGGCACTTTTAAAGAAACGCCGTAAATAAATCTCATGGATTCGACATTTTTTTTACGTAGCCAACGACAAAAAAAATGTTCAATATGTCAACATAGTCGTATGTCCACCTAAAAGTTTAATTGAAAAGGCTAAAAACATTGTTTTTCGATACGCTAAAAATAACGTAAAGCATGACAGGAACATAACGGAGTCTCAATAAGCGGTGTTTTAATATTGCACAAAACAATTAATCAAAGAGGCTGTCCAGACAGAAACTAGGTCACATTCAATATTGCCTGGGTTGACGCTTCCCAAATTAAAGCCATAGTTTTGACGTCAATAGCAAAAAAGTTTTCTACAACAATTAGAGAAAATAAGAGCACGTGACTCAACATTTTCTCTCAATATTGCCTTTGCGTTAGGGTACAGACTGTCTGTTCTTTGTAACACTGGTTTTGTCGTCAACAGCACCCTTAAATGTAGACCAGCCCAGAACTTTGCCTCTTGGAAAAGAGTTAAAGTGGCGAGGAAGAATTGGTCTAGTTTTTCGCCCATTAATAACGTGTTATCTGACAGAAGTAAAGATGGACAGACTAAGTTTGTTACACACAATTCAATTACGTGAACCAATCTGTAGAACACTGGACTGTACATCAGAGGACGAGGAAAGGATATATCTTATTATATTTATTTGAACAACAATAGGCTATGTCATTTCCATTTAAAGTATAGAAAGAGGAGTATTCCGTGGACAACGAAACTTGCCTTTATTTGACCATTTCACACAAAATGTCAAATTTCATAGTCTCAAATGAAAGGTATTGGCAATAAGTATCCATGGGTGAAATCAAAAGGCCCTATCTCCAAGAATTCAGAGCCAGGTTTAAGTTTATTTGCTAAGTTTGTCAATCTTTAAGATCAAGGTCACATGTTTCAAATTTATATTTGAAATGTCTAAGTCTTATCAAAAAGTATCCATGTGTGAAATATCACATCCTTGCATGATCATGTAGAATAGCAGACCCCGGGGTATGCGTGGATGGAAATAGCAAAGCTATCTATAATAGTGCCAAACGATATAGGCATAGTTAAAGTTTCCGAAACGTAGGTCAAACTCCGAGGTCAATGCTACAAAATCAAAGATCATGGATTTGACCAGAGGTATCATTGTGTAATACGTCAAGGCTCTATGATATCCATTAGAACATAAGATATAAACCAGAATGAAGTTCCTGGATACGAAACCGACGCCTACAACGGCACTAAAGCTGTGACATTAGATCTAGTAGAGCAAAACGACCGTTATCTTACAGAATGATGTATTTTTTTCACTAATCCATTTTCTGTTTTGTTGCATTCGTTATTCCGCTTTTTTGTCAGTTTCCTGGAAAAAAATACTTTTGGCATGTGCATACCGTAGTAGGCCCACTTCAAAAACTGCCACAAATGACAAAATGGGAGTTTTTAAAGAAAGGATTTGCTTGAAATATGACATAGAAAATATTGAGACAAAAGGAGAAACTGCTGTTATCAGCAGTTTCTTCTTTTGTTTCAATGTTTTCCCAAGCCTTTTCTATTAGAGACGTCAACACACCGTTCATCCAGATACAAAATACACGGATTGGTCTTCCAAACGCGGATGTAAACAATTTTATTTTGAACGGCGGGAAAAAAGAGTGAGTATTTATTATCCTTAATTACAACGAATATCGGCTGAGTTGATTTTTGTGTTACATACGATGAAAACGTACATAACTTTGCCAATGTTTACCTAAAATCCCGTCTCATAAAATCTGTTAGTAAGAGAAATATATGCTACTGAATCTGACTTTGATGCACGAAAAGAGAAAAATCTTGGTAAGAATGTCTGTAAATCATTATTAAAGCACATAATTATTGTCAAATTGATGTTTCACGGAGGATCGGGGATCGCTTCAAGTGTTTTCTTTATAAGAACCCATAAAAAAGTACAGAAAAAGAACAAGGACTATTTGAAATTGGGTTCTGTCAGTTGATATGGTGCAACATACCACGGTGCAAATTCTCCAGCAGGTAAAACAAACTCGGACCCATCGATACAACCGACACGGAAAATAAAAAGCAAATTCCGGTCTTTTTTTAAGGAAAATTGGCTGCATCCTTGTTAAAACCAATTTAATATCGTTTAGAGTCAATAGATGTTTGGTTTAAGACGAATTATGGCTTATTTTGGCTTACTAAAACTAAAAGGCTTGTGGATGAGCACTTTCGACGGTAAAGACATTAGTAAACCATGTTTACATGTTTTATAAAGAGATAGGCGAATATCAGCTGCATATTAACAGATAAGTTGTCCGTGTCTTTGTTTTCAATCTTTAAATTCTAGGATTAAAACCCTCATTATCATCTTGTTTCATTGCAGTTTGATAGTGAGCCCCAAAAGGTTTTCATCTTCGATATTCAAACACCAACTCTATTACGCATGTCTGTCAATTATTACATGTAAACATACGGTATATGGGTGCATTTCTTTCACGAATATATTGCCAAGAATATTTGTCATGATTGTCTCTCTTACTCTTTAATAGTGTGGGTTAAAGTGAAAGTCTTTATGAAAGGCCCTCTACGACAGCATGTAAAACAAACTACATAGGCGTAGGAAGAGGGGTGCCAGGTGGGTGCCAGGCCCCCCTAATAATTTAGAAAAGGGGTCTTCCCCCTATGGCCCCCATAATACACCCATATTTCCATTTACATGAATGTTCCCCCCCCCACCATATTATAAACCTTCCTACGCCACTGAACTATGAATATAAATGAACATAAATTGCGTAGATTCAAGAACTAGTTACCATGCCTCTGGAAGACTTTGGTTGTGAAAATAAGGACTTACATTGACTGTTGATCCTGCACGCAAAAATAACAAAAACTAATACAGTGCTGTCCGGCAAGTCTGCGCACTTGAGAAACAAGATCGAATTCGCCCGTGAAAATATGATTTTAAGCTCACCAATGACAAGCATAAATCAAATTAGTATCTGTTTAAACATGTCAATCTAAAATTTCTGCAAATTTTCCCCAAAACAACTGATATAGCAAGCGTTAAATCCAAAAATTCGAAAGTGCTTCGTAAATAATTATGATAAGCATTTAATTAATCGTGAACGGTGACTGATCATTTAGGTTAAACTTCATATTTAAAGTTTCTGGTCAAGTAGATCTTTCTTCTTCTTTTATATTCAATTTTACGTCCCTTTTAAGATTATTTCAACCCGAATGAGACGGGACAGTCAGTAGGTGGTGCGAAAGCTGGAGAACCCCAAGAAAAATCACCTGGTACACCCGCAAGCAGAACTTGGCTTCTCTCATATGTGCCTCTTATAGGTCTCAAACACACACGAGACACAGCGGTAACATGATCAAGTGATTGAGGGCGGTAATGAAATATCAGCGCTCTGAACTACTTCTTTAGGAAGGCTTTTGTATCTGGAATAAATAGAACAAACATCATTCCAAAACACAGTTTGGTACATAAGATAAAATTCTTAAGCGTGTGATGCAAAGTAAATAACCGACTATAAAAGTCAACGGGATGCGGTTATAGCACGTTTACTTTTTAAAAATCAAGCATTTGTCATTGTATTTTAATTAGAAAACGTTATTTTAAGTGTTTTGCACTATTAAACCCGATTTTCGCATCCGAGTTTGTTTTACCCAAATTATGTGAATCATCCGTGGTGTGTGGCATCAACATCCGTGGTAAGTTGTACCTTGAAGCAAACTAGGCTAATTTTTAAACATGGCTTTAGACACCCAAAATATATTTTTCCAGTTTGATGAATGGTATAGATTTGTTCCATAGATGTCGAAAACTTATTTTGAAGAGATATTTGCTCGAAACCAGTTAAATAATTTCTGCAAATATAAAACAAAACGGGAAGTAGGCGAGAAAATAGTGATTTACGATTTAAAATCGCTTGTATCCATTGTTTACTCAAATCTTTTGTTATGAAACTGCAGCACCCCTCAAGATAAACCATTTTGCATCAGCTCTACACAAACACTTTTTATATTGCGGCAATTAAAAGGCTATATGTTGATGGTTTCTTACCTTGTGTATTCCCACGCTGTTGATTTTCAAATCCGCGTTTGGAAGACCAATCCGTGTATTTTGTATCTGGATGAACGGTGTGGTCAAAACCAGGTCTTGTTTGGGAAAGGGTTAAAATTTGAATAAGTGATTCCGAAGACAGGTCAGCCTTAGCAGAATAAGATACGCACAAAAACGAAGTCCCGACTCGCCTCGCATCATGAAGTGTGCGTGTACATTTCGAGATGGATAGATAAGAAACCAAACACCAATTATTACATCTTTGCATTGCGTTGTCCTTCTGCCTCGGATACCTATCCATCAATCTAATGTGTTTGCAGTTGATGCCAATTTTTCATTCGAGATAACATGAAAATCTAGGCTAACCACAGATTTATGAAGATAAATCCTTTGATTCCCTGGAGTTGTGTACGGACAAAGTAGCTCGTCTATGCGTGAGTTTGTCACAAACGAATGTCAAACTCAAAGGTCAAAGTCACAAGACCATGGTCTTAGCAAGAGGCATTGGGTAGTTGAATATAAATAATGCTTTTCTAATAGTGCATAAGATACAGGCCAAGTTAAGTTTGAAACGTATGGCAATCTCCAATGTCAAGGTCACAAAGACAAAGATTATTGTCTCAAATGAAAATGTTCTCGATCATTATTAAAATCCAAAATCATTATGGAAGACGAAAATGTTAACGGAAAAGACGGAAACACTGGTAATCAGTAGGCTACATTTTCACATCTTCGATTATTTCGAAAGACTGAATCTCGAGAAAAGTCTTAGAACAATGACACTAGTGATGATAGATGGATTCGTTGTTAACATCGAGGAAAGTTGATAAATACTGTAAAGCCATTTTACCATTTCCCCATTTTCTTCCAACCCCTCAATGTTCTTAAAACTTTTTTTTTAAATAAAAGGAGTCAATTTTGGGTAGTGAGGGATTAAACCCTTTCCCAAAGAAGACCTGGTTTTGACGTCCCTAATAGAAAAGGCTTTGGAAAACATTGAAACAAAAGAAGAAACTGCTGATAACCAGCAGTTTCTCCTTTTGTCTCAATATTTTCTATGCCATATTTTACACAAATTATATCTTTAATACCTTCCATTTTGTCATTTTTGGCAGTTTTGAAGTGGATCACCCAAAAATTTTGTTGTTTGGGAAAGTGTTATGGGGGTTATGCTAATGTTTAAATAAAAACAGGCAAATCTTAAAGTGACATTTCAGAATTTTTTGTAATACATTTTACCTTAATTTTCATCTGAAAGAGCACATTTTCTTATGGAAGTACTGAAAATTTCAAGCCAAAATATTACGCCGTTTACGAGAAATATATATTTTTGTATTAAAATTTATCAAATTGTTGTGGACAACAGTTCGGATTTATATGGAATTTGTCGATTCTGTCCCAACTTTGAATGCATGTTTCTCGCTTATCAGCAACAACTTCAAAAAACTAATAGCATTTATATTCATTAGAATAACGAATCTTGACATCAAGACATACTTTAAAAACATGGAATGAGAATGAAATGTCCCTTTAACCCAAGAAATATTGTATGTATAGGTTAACATGAGAGGGTAGATCGTTTCTGCTCAGCGAATATTGACATCACGCTTATTTAGGCCTTCTAACTTCACCCACTATATGTTAGACCTGTCTGTCGTATTGATTTCTAGTAAAGTATGGGAAGCTAGTTCTTGTTACAAAATGAAAATCTTGGTACCTATGATTTGATAACATTTTCTTTAGTCGACAGATTATAAAGAACAACAAACAACCACAGGTGCTTAGACTGTCCCAGTGAAATTTTGATGCCTATATCATCTAGAATAAGCTCTTCACGCTTTCAAAACAGTGAAATTACATCAGAAACCTGAATGGAGTTGCAGTAAAAAAAATTGATATCTAAAATAGCAAATGTGTACGGTGTAGTAGGGAAAATATTAGGTAGGGAAATATTGAGACAATAGGAGAAAATGCCGGTTACCGGCATTTACTTGTTTTACTTCGGTATTATTCCAGCCTCTCTGTATAAAATTATGTCAAAACCAGGTCTTGTTTGGGAAAAAGTTAGAATGTTGAACTTCCTCAAAGATACCTGAATTGAACAAGCAAATTCGTTGAATTGATATCCCCCGCCGAACATATTTTCATTGTCAATAAAGTAGCGCGGAAACGAATATCACTCTGTATGTATATTGCTTCAACAGAACGAATATCACTCTGTATGTATATGGCTTCAACAGAACGAATATCACTCTGTATGTATATGGCTTAAACAGTCAGGGGCAGTAAATCTGAATTCAATGGTCGAACCAGGTAACCCCGACGATATGCGCATGTCCTCTTTGTAGTGAAACTTTGCACAGAGTTTCATTGAAATCCGGTCTATAGTTTTCAAGAAATAGCGCGGAAACGAATATCACTCTGTATGAATATGGCTTTAACAGTCAGGGGCATTAACTCTAAATTCGACAGTCGAACCGGGTAACCCTGACGATATGCGCATGTTCACTTTGTAGTGAAGCTGTGTGCCAAGTTTCATTGAAATCCGGTCTACAGTTTTCAAGAAATAGTGCGGAAACGAATATCACTATGTATGTATATGGCTTTAACAGTCAGGGGCAGTAACTCTGAATTCAATAGTTGAACCGGGTAACCCTGACGATATGCGCATGTCCACTTTGTAGTGAAGCTGTGTGCCAAGTTTCATTGAAATCCTGTCTACAGTTTTCAAGAAATAGTGCGGAAACGAATGTCGGACGGACGGACGGACGGACGGAAGGACGGACGGACATGGCAAAAACAATATCCCCCCCCCCCCGATGATTTCATCGGCGGGGGATAGCAATGAAGACAAGACCTACATAAGATAATAAAATTTATTCTACTATGAGTTTCATCTGGTAAAACACAATAGAACACAAATATACAAAGTCAAATTGAAGCCGGAATAAAGTAAAAGATAAAAGGAAAAAAAGAAGAAAGGCAGTTAACATGGATCATAAAATAAATCAATCTTAGGAAGCTAATAAGTATGGGAAAATATGATTTCCTTTTCCAAAACGGCAAAGGAATTTAACTGTTCCAATTTGAAAGCTGCTACAGACAAAAGAATTGATGATATACACAGTAATCTAGCCAATATTAAGAGAAAAGTAGATGTTGAATATAACCATCAATTTCTTCTTTTCTCTCAAAGTTTCCACAAGTCAATTCAATCAGGCATAAAACTCGGCATGTTTGGGACAAGCAATATCACATTATAATAACTACATTTTCTATATTTAAAAAGCAAGTAGAGATATCCTACCCTAACCTTGATGTGTTAGGAGGGGGATCTCAATTAAAAATATCTTATAGTGATTCAAATTAAAATGGTGCAATAATCAAAGCAAATGTTACTGAAAAGAAAAATTCTACAACTACAAGCATTGAAATCCTTGAGGGGAAAGAAGAAGATGCTGATTAGCAGCATTTTCTTTTTTTAAGGATTTCTAAACTAATAATCTGTAATGTTCCAAAAACAATGGCTTTTATGATGAAAGGATTGGCTTGTCCCAGGTGTAGTCCATGCACTACATCTTTATAAAATAAACATACATGTACATATATTTCTAGAAACAGACAGATTTGGCATTAGAGACCCAACAGAAAGAGCTGATCATTCTATCTATGATTTTTTTTTCATTTATTTGTAACAACAACATTGACGAATTAACCCTTTCCCAAACAAGACCTGGTTTTGACGTCCCCAATAGAAATGGCTTGGGAAAACATTGAAACAAAAGAAAAAACTGCTGATAACCAGCAGTTTCTCCTTTTGTCTCAATATTTTCTGTGCCATATTTTACACAAATTCTAACTTTAAAAACATCTATTTTCTATCTTTAAAAACATCTATTTTGTCATTTTTTACGGTTTTTGAAGTGGATCACCCTAAAATTTTGTCGTTTGGGAAAGGGTTAAAGCAAAATGATTTTACTTTTATAGATTCTATTTGCAAAAGTAGTCTCGCTGTGATATAGAATTATGAATGAAATCAATTACAGTATAGGCAATTGTTAACCCATTACCAGACGACGAAAGTTTGGACCGTTCCAATTCCAAAGATGTTGCAGACGACAGTTAAACCTGAATGAAAATTTACATTTTTTGGTATTTCTGTGTAGAAAATATTGTGGGAAATGAAGCAATTGCTTGTCACAAGCAATTTCTTCATTTTCCACAATGTTTTCCAAAGCCATTATATTGTGGGGAGTCAAAAAGAGTCACTGTATGGTAATGGGTTAAGCAGTATCAACTCGTTTTCCCTTAAATGCTGTCAAATCTGACTAGTATTGACTAGTTTAATTTACATAGATGCAATAGTAACATTTTTTGGAGAGAGTAATAATTATGGCATTGATATAGTAGATGTTTTATGGGAAATACAACCATACTGTGCATAAAAGAGAAATGGAGTTCGCATCGGTTAGCAAAATAGCACATGATGTTACCATCAGCGTAACATAGAATTCCCAATTTTAAAAGTGCTATTCAACTAACCAGAACCTGAATGCAAAACAAATTCCATCTTACATGCAAAAATAACAAAAAATTAATGTAAGTTTCCAAAGAATAATCATTCATTGGTTTAATATATTCAATTAGCTCACTTATCATAACAAAGTTTTAACATACTTTTAAAACTCTAACCGTCTTTAAAAGCAACAATTTGAAATGCTGAAGAGGTACTTTAAGATAAAAATTTTGTGTCTTTCACGAAAAACTTCAACAATTCATCACAGGCTTTGAAATATATATTCACGTCTATAATAGGTTATTGTATTGATAGGAAATATATTGCAACAAACAAGTTCTTTTGGCAGAGTTGCCCAAGATTGCAAGGGCTAAGTACTTTGCCATAGAACAAGTTCGACACAATATTCCCATGATAATGCAATTACCTTTTTGTTATATTCTTAAATATAAACCAAATTCATAAACAAAACGAGATATGTTTGTGAAACACCAATGCCCATGAAAAATGTTAAGTTTCAGGACAGACAGACAGACTGACTGACACATAGCAGGACAGACAAATGGACATGAGCAAAACAATATGCCCTCCATTTTTTCATACAAGGGCAGAAAATTTAGCTTTCATGGACATTTTATCAAAACTACTGTACAATTATTGTATACATATTGAATACACATTTAATAGGTTTCTTGCATTGCTCAGTGCATGAATATTGAACTCGTTATATCACAGTGATATAATGCTACTAACGCATACATAATGAAAAACTTTATGGATAACAAACAAAATCCTGTAAGCCAACTATTCCGTATTTTCCAATGATGCTTTTATTACTGAAATTTTCCATTTCTAATAAAAAATCATTTGTCCCTCGAAACCCTTATAAATGGACAAGTGAAATATCTTTTTCTTGTACAATTAATTGACCTTTTTACAACTAACCTTAAGACCAAAACCCATATTTTTTGTTTTTAAGAAAATAAATACTTCATGGGAAAAGCAGAAATGTCTCATTTTGTGGAATTTCTTCTATTCCAATAATTATTTACAGATCTAAACAATTATAACATTTGCAACTATAACAAATATAACGCGACTATCAAGTGCTTCATAGTGAAACAAGATGCGTTGGTGAAACACAAATGCCCCAGAAATGGCCATTTTTGTAAAATGTTAAGTTTTCGTAGAGTAAAGGGTTGATAAGGTTAAGTAATGACCTTCAGGAAGATCAAATTGCATGGAACAGATAGATATCATTGAAAGGAAGTTGCATACCAAATTTGAGCTTTGTATGTCAAATACTTTTCGAAAAAAGGCAAATGTTAAGTTTTCGGAGTAAAATGTTTAGTTTTCGTATAGTAAAGGGTTGATAAGGGTTAACAGATGACCTTGAGAAGGTCAAATTGCATGGAACAGATAGATATCATTGAAAGGAAGTGGAATACAAAATTTGAGCTTTGTATGTCAAATACTTTTGGAAAAAGGGCAAATGTTAAGTTTTCAGACAGACAGACATACAGATGGACAGACAGACAGACCCGAGTAAAACAAGATGCCCCGATCTTTCGATACAGGGAAATAAAAAAGTCTGAAAAGGGTAAAAATTCCATTAAATCAAATTTCAGACTCACAAATCCTTGCCTAGAGGCTGATAATATGGACACAGAAGCATGTACAAAGTTTGAAAGTAGATATATGCAAGTTGCATGCAAAACCATAACCAAGAATTTCTAAGTCCAAAAGGGTAAAAATTCAATGTCCGAGTAACAAATCTTTGTCTAGAGGTTGATATTATGGTCACAAAGGCATATGCAAAGTTTCAGAGTAATAGCATTAGTTGAAACAGAGATTTGACAAACTTGCACATAAAATTAAACCAAAGCATTACGCCGACGCCAACACCCTGATTACTAAAATAGTCCCCCTATATTACGAATAGTCCGGCAAAAATTGCATTGTGACTTGTCTATCAGTGTTTGACATGATATCTCAATATGCCTCTTTTTGGTGACCATTTTGAAGAAATTAAGATGCTGTAGTTGGGCCCATAAAGCTGATTGTGCTGGGGAGACAACCGAGTGTTTCATGAATTCAATTACATGTACATGTACATCCAATTTGTTTAAAACAACTTGTATGAATCTAATTTCATATTACGTTTTTGCATTAACCCATAGATATAGTCCATTTTTGGATATTCTCTTACAACGATGACTTGAGTTGCAGGCCTTTAGGCCCATAATCAGCACTTTTCGAGGACTGATCCATAACAGTCCATCTATAGCTGGGCTTGAAGTCCTGATTTTTCATCTCATCCAAAATATGGCAGATTTTCTCAATACAATGATCAACATCGCCCTTGTTAAAACACATTGGTGGTTTAAACTTGACAACATTATCATACGGTCCATCTGTACTGAGTAGAATTCTGTGGTCTTCTTTCATCCTGAAAAACAGTTTTATTGTGAAGTGTAAACCTGTTAAGTGCATTTAATTAAGAAGCATTTGCAACATTGGTTTTGCCCTAACATTTTCAAGGATCACTAACTGAGTTGCGTAATCAGCAATTATTGGGATATAGAAAAAAATATGCAAAGTAGTGATACCTATCAAGCGTCAAAATTAATCATTTAAGTAGTTAATTATACACTTTAATCTTCCTAAACAAAACCTGGTCTTGATGTCCATAGGAGAAAGACCTTGGGAAAACATTGAAACGAAAGAAGAAAATGCTATAAAGCAACCTTTCTCCTTTAGTCTTAATTTTTTATGAGCTGTTGTGCACATATCCTGTCTTTATCAACAACCACATTGTCATCATCAGCAGCTTTCAAACAGGACCAGTCTAAGACAGTTCCATTTGAGAAATGTTTTATGATGTAACTTCTTTCAACCCTAGCAATAAAAGCACTCACTTTCTAACTATATATTTAGCCTCCTCAGTAGCAGGCTCTCTCGTTTTTCTGTTTCTCACAAAGTCTATCCCCACAAATAGCCCCTGACCTCTGACATCACCAATCATGGTATACTTGTCCATGAGTCTGTGTGCACGAGACTTGAGATACTCCCCAACCTCGAGGGCATTCTGTTGTAAATGTTCACCCTCTATCACATCCAGGACCTTCAGGGCTATAGCACATGAAACTGGGTTACCACCAAACTGAAACATTTCAAAGTATTTGAGCTGCAATCTGTAATATAGACCCTGATTGATTCAGATCAACTGTATCTGAGCGCAGACTGGTCATAATACATGCTGCTCTATGAAAGTTGCTTCAGGTATTTACAAGCTGTCAGAGAACAGCATGGATCCAGACCAGACTGTGCATAGGTACAGGCTGATCTGGATCAATGTTGGTATAAAGGCTAGTGATTTTGTCTCGTTTTCATGATCACAGTATCACTATTTAACATTCTTTCTGTGGTAATAGATAATTTCCCCTGCCAGTTCAATTGGTATAAGGGAGATAAATCACAAAATCTCTAGTGGCATGTTAGTTAGAGTTGTTCTTAAAATGGACTAAAATAACTCATTGATAGGAACGTAGATGAGTAACATGACTATTATGTCATTTCCACCCTTTCTCAGACAGTGACTCCTTTTGACCTCCAGACTGGCTATGGACATAGAAACACTAGCAGGAAAAGAAGAAAATGTTGATAATCAGCATTTTCCCTACTCCTTAAAAGGCTTCTAAACTTTAACATGTAGATTGTCTACAAGTTAGCGCTAGTTTTGTTGTCTGAAAAACCTTTGAATTTGTACAGATCAAACATCTGACAATTGGGAAAGGATTAATATGATTCCAGACTACATTTACGACAGTAACATGCAAAATGATGGTTAGCAAAGGATAAAATATACCAAACTATCAAAGAATGTGCATTAGACAGGCTATGATGTAAGCATCTTTACAGATTTAATACCAAAGACATCTTCAATTTGTTTATAAAAAAGATTACAGATACCAATCCAGCTTGACGACATTTACTGAATGTTACCTACCGTATTGAAGTAGGTCATTCCACATCCTTTAAATGCCATAGATATAGCCCTGGTAGTTACAACAGCTGAAACTGGGTGTCCATTACCCATAGGTTTACCCAGGGTCACAATGTCGGGTATTACACCTACAATATAGGGTAAATAATTCAGAAATCATAGATCATATCATTTACAATAAACAAGCATTGAAGTGTAGCATAAAAGTCTGAGATACCAAAAAGTCTTTGTCCTCCTTGTATTCTAACTCGTGAAAATGTTCAGTTACAAACATGTCATGATACAATGCAAATTGAAGGTGTTGCAAGCTAATAGCCAAGCTTTACTTAAAGAGAGCCAACTAAGCTATCATGACATTCGATATATCTAAGATGGAAAATACATTAAATCTGAAACAATTTCAATATGAATGATCTCCTTGTCTACATCACATCGAAAAATATGTTGCATCATCAGCATGGGTCGTCCTTTGCCAAGTTTGGGGAGCATGCTCTAGCAATAATGTGTACAAGAATAGTGTGTATGAACAGGTCTTCAAATAAACCCTTTTGATATAAACCTACCAACCTTGTGTTTGGAATGCCCAGAAATGAGATCCGACTCTACCAAATCCAACTTGAACCTCGTCTGCTATACACACACCACCTGCATTGCGAATATGGCTGTAAAAATGGAAAAAAACTACCGTAATACAATATTCTATAAGAATATCAATCAATACCAAGCTGCTGCAGACAACAAAACAGACAATAGTAAATTTACATTTGAATACATAAGAGCACTGAAAATATTTGGAGAAACAAGGAGATATTGCTGGTCATTGGCTTTTTTCTTTTCCCTCAATATTTTCCAAAGCCTTTGCAACTAGTCGTGACATCAATGTCAACAACTAAACCCTTTTACTAATACATGAAGCCTGCCTTTGACATGCATGTATATCCAATGGAAAATATTCATCAAAAAAAGGTCTATAAATAGCATTTTCTCCTCTTCCCTCAAAAATTTATTATGCTCTATATTTCTTCCTTTTGTATCAGACACACTGTCTGTAATACATACACTTTTACTTGTGACAAGTCATAAACATGTGATTGGGGAAAGGGTCGAAAATATAAAATAAATTTTGTTTCGCCAGGGATTGACCCCATGACCCCTGGATTGATACAGTATCCCTTCATTACTGAGATACAGCTATCTGGACTTGTTTATGATATTGAAAGTAGTTCAAAGTATGTAAGTAGTGAAGAACATCAATAATTCAATCAGGTTGAAGGCTTGTTGGTCAGAATTGATTTAAGTGAAGAATGATAATTGCTAGTATTCTAACATTTATTTTATGAAATTTTAATGTGTTTGAACCTTTGACTGTAACCAGGTCAATCTTACATGGAAACTCCTAACAAAGAAGGTCTCAAGAATGCAGTGCTTGTGTGATGACTGAGCAAATTGAAAGATTGATTGGGGTTTAAAACCTCTTTCAAATGCTATGGTCATATCACAGAGGCAGGAGCACCTAACCATGGATTCCTGTCCTTTCTCATACCAGTACTACCATAACATCCTTAACAAGCCTCCAGCTGCTTGTCAACACGGGCAATCGATTATCAAACCATTGGTGGGAGACAATTTTGTCTGAAAGGATATTTGCTGCAGCTGCACTATGGCTGTGGCCTGCAAATTGAAAATATCCTAACATTTGCTAGAATGAAAACATGCTCTTGACCAATTGACCATACGCCAATCGACAGATCGCTCCGCCCAACTTAGAATTTAAGACAAACAATGGGGATGTGATCGTTAATAGGTAACGTAAGTTCGGACAAACAAAATAGTATTTCGTAGGTGTTGCTATAAAATCTCGTAACTACGGCTTGACTTAAGCCGTGGTTACGAGATCTTATAACAACACCGACGGTTTATCAAAACATAACGGTAAACCTAGTCTATTGTTAGCCCAAAATTCTTTGCCATTGGCATGTCGATTGTTTTGATTGTCAGTGACGAGTCGATAAATCGATGCAAGAACATGTGCAACGAAGAACAATTGGGGCATGACATTTTTCTGATCGTCCATTGGCTTATCGATGTTTTTGATTGACAGTCGGCGTTTAGTTAATTGGTCGTCAGAAGACCAATGCTTTTTTAATACCTGTAGACTTGTTTTAAGTAGCCCTCTGGATACAAAATCTGGCCACCACAGCTCTGCATAGACTCAGCGATAAAACATGAGACATTTTTCCCCTTCCCATGAATCACCTTGATGATGTCACCAACCTCATTTGCATATTTGGTTCCCATGTCTTCCCCGGGATGATCACAGTCCACATATTTACCCCTGTACACATCAGGGCAGGGCGCCTGCAAACAAAACGAGATCAAAGATGGCATTTTAGACTGGCCAGGAGTCAAAACTGTTAGGCATAACATTATACATATCAGGACAGGGTGCCTGCAAACATACAAGATTAGCCCATCTATTACCTTTAATCTTTCAAAAACACAACAATTTAGACCTGTCCAAAATCAGTGGTGTTCCAGACGGCAAAGTGAACCAATTTTCTTCACATTTTTGAGAAGGTACTTTGATACAGCAGTTGGTTTATAGAAAAGTAATTTGCGAGAACTTCATTGTTAAAGAAAGTAGATGATTTGGCACAAAAATCAATCTTCCATGGTCTTTATGAATTGCTCCAATAATGCACTATGCTTGTTGATTACTGCATCTACCATATGAATCGTCAATCGTGTGCTTACATATCAAATAATTATGTGTTTAGTTAACAATATTGTAACATAACTCACCACATATGTGCTGGGTGGACATGTGTGAACACCATCTCGTTGTACTTTCAATTTGTATGGACTAATATCAATACAGGAAATCACATGGCCGTGGTAGGCACTGTAAGATAAGAAAGACAGTACATACATATGTAATTGATGAAGAACAAAACTATAGTACATGTTCATAAACCATTTTATAAAAAGTTATAAATCTTTCACAAAATAATGAAAAACAAGAGTGCCTGAAAGGCACTGATATCGCTCACCTGAGTTCTTCCTGTATTTGATTGTGTATGATATAAATTTTGTTGTGAACAAATATATAAGTCGTATCAAATTATTGTTAATAAAGTTTCATTATTTCCAATGAATGCAATGAAGTCACATTAGTATTCAATCATATTGCATGTAGTGACATCTTAAATATTGAATATCATGTGCTGTTCCAGTTTGATTTTTATAACCAAGATTTAACTTTTACAATTAAATTTTGAAACATCAGAATGATACATTACAAGCATTAATATGCTTAATATTTTAAGTCCCTCCTTGCCTCATCAACATTTATTAACCTGTCAAAAATTTACAACAAAGTGTTTGAAAAGAGTAACTCAATGAGCATTTTGCTATACTTGGTTTAAATTGGCCCCATAATTGATTTTTGAAGAATTTCTGTACGACTTTTTTAAGTCTGATAAGCCCTACCCTGCCACACTCATTTTTTTTAACAAATCAAAAATTCACAAACAATATTATTGTTACAAAGAGTCACTCAAGCAACATCCCTGGTACAAATTGGCCCAACAGTTGATTTTTCTTATCATTTCTCCTAGTCGAATAATTAAGTCCCACCCTGCCATGTCCACATTTTTTACAAATCAGAAATTTGTAATAAAAATAAAAAGGGGTACTTAAGGAACATTCTTGAATAATTTGGTATAATTTGGTCCAACGGTTAAGGAGAAGAAAATTTTCAAAGAATTGTTTAATGATTTCTCCAAGTCTGATAAGCCCCGCCCTGCCATGCCTACATTTTTTGACAAATAAAAAAATTCATGAACACACATTGAAAACAGTCACTCAAGAAACAGATCTGCCAAGTTTACTTCAAATTTGACCAATGGTTGATTTTTAAAGATTTTTTTCATGATTTCTCTAAGTCTGATAAGCCCCGCCCTGCCTGCCCACATTTTTTGATGAATCAAAAAATTTGAAAACAAGTTTTGCAAAGGGTCACCAAAGGAACATTAATTTTCTGCCAAGTTTGGTAAAAATTGACTCATTGGTTAAGGAAAAGAAGATTTTTGAAGAATTATGTAACAATTTCTCTAAGTCATGCCATGCCCTCATTTTTTGACGAATCAAAAATTTCTCAACACACAGTGAAGACAGTCACTCAAGAAACATTCCAGCCAATATTGGTACAAATTGGATAAACATTTGAATTTTAAAGAATTATTTAACAATTTCTCAAATTCTGATAAGCCCCGCTCTGCCACGCCCACATTTTTTGACGAACCAAAAATTTGAAAACAAGTTTTGAAAAGGGTCACCCAAGGAACATTTCTGCCAACTTTGGTAAAAATTGACATGATGGTTAAGGAGAAGAAGATTTTTGAAGAATTATTTAATAATTTCTCTAAGTCAGATAAGCCCCGCCCTGCCACGCCCACATTTTTTGACGAATCAAAAATTTGAAAACAAGTTTTGAAAAGGGTCACCAAAGGAACATCTCTGCCAATTTTGGTAAAACTCGACTCAATGGTTAAGGAGAAGAAGATTCTTGAAGAATTATTTAACAATTTCTCTAAGTCTGATAAGCCCCGCCCTGCCACACCCACATTTTTTGACGAATCAAAAATTTGAAAACAAGTTTTGAAAAGGGTCACCCAAGGAACATTTCTGCCAACTTTGGTAGAAATTGACTCAATGGTTAAGGAAAAGAAGATTTTTGAAGAATTATTTAACAAGTTCTCTAAGTCTGATAAGCCCCGCTCTGCCACGCCCACATTTTTTGACGAATCAAAAATTTGAAAACAAGTTTTGAAAAGGGTCACCCAAGGAACATTTCTGCCAACTTTGGTAGAAATTGACTCAATGGTTAAGGAGAAGAAGATTTTTGAAGAATTATTTAACAATTTCTCTAAGTCTGATAAGCCCCGCCCTGCCACGCCCACATTTTTTGACGAATCAAAAATTTGAAAACAAGTTTTGAAAAGGGTCACTTAAGAAACATTTCTGCCAACTTTGGTAGAAATTGACTCAATGGTTAAGGAGAAGAAGATTTTTGAAGAATTATTTAACAATTTTTCTAAGTCTGATAAGCCCCGCCCTGCCACGCCCACATTTTTTGACGAATCAAAAATCTGAAAACAAGTTTTGAAAAGGGTCACCCAGGAAACATGCCTGCCAAGTTTGGTTAGGATTGGCCCAGTGGTTAAGGAGGAGAAGATGTTTAAAGAAATTGTTGACGACTTCCGACGCACGACGCACGACGCACGACGCACGCCGGACACAGGGTGATCACAAAAGCTCACCTTGAGCATGTTGCTCAGGTGAGCTAAAAATAGACTGTTAAAATTTTCACAAATTACCAGACAGCAAAATTTTAGACTGGTCCAAATCAAGGATGCTGCAAATGACAATTTCAAACGAATGAAATTATACATTTTTTGGTCTTTCTGGGTAAAAAACATCAAAAAGCATCAAAAAGGGTTTTTGAGAGGGAATTGGTTAAAGTCGCTGCAGACGACAAAATGGATGATGATGAAAATACAATGTATGATATATATACCCTGTAGAAGAGAACATAATGAGGCATTTTCATAAAAAATAATATGTTTTGCACTTAATCTTGGACAGTGATTGAATTATATGTGCTGTAAAACAAGAAATAAGACAGCAATTTTACACACTGTAAATATGAGAAATCACTTTGCCATTTTATGCACTATAAAATCAGTAATGAAAATTGATGAGCCTTGACTATCAATACCTATCTGTTAACCCTTTCCTTAACAAGACCTGATTTTGATGTCCCTAATAAAATAGGCTTGTGAAAACATTGAGACAAAAGAAGAAAGTGTTGGTTATCAACAGTTTCTTCTTTTGATAACCAACAGTTTCTCCTTTTGCCTCAATATTTTCTTGGCTAAATTTCACATGATTGCAATATTTATTAACATCCATTTTGTCGTCGACAGCAGCTTTTGAATTGGACCACCCTAAACAATGTTCGTTTGGGAAAGAGTTAATCCTTTCCCAAACCATGAATGGTTTTCACAAAACTGACTAAGACCGCTCTAGAAAGCATAGAGGGAAAAGAAGAAAATGCAGATAACCAGCATTTCTTCTTTTCTCTCAATGATTTCCATGCTAAATCACAAAGCATTTCTATATTAAATATCATTAATTTTGTCATGTGCAATAGCAACAAATTTGGACAAGTCTAAAATTGCTTTAATTGATAAAGGGTTAAAGAAATCATAAGTACATCAACCTGAACACCTGATATTTACGTAAAAAAAAAAAAATTATTTTAAAAGTCAAATTTTAGGACAAACATAATCAAAATGACTTTTACCGTTCCACAAACAACCCTCCAATTAGAAAGGACTTGATGAAGGCATTTATATAAAAGAAGAAAAATCTGTTGATCAGGATTCTGAGTAGACTGCAGCGTTCAAATGCAGGCAGATCAGGATGTCTATTTTTCTTCGCCAATTTCCACACATTGATGCCTTTTCGACTTCCCAAAGGAAAGGCTTTAGAAAACATTCTTGAAAATGAGGAAATTGCTTGTGACAAGCAATTTGTTAATTTCCCACGTTTTCTACCAAAAACCCAGAAATGGTTTGAATTTAATCACATGAAATTGTCGTCTGCAACACATTTGAATTTGGATTCTAAAAATTTGCCATCTGATACTCATGGTTAAATACCATAACAGACCTTTTTCCAAGATCCCTGCCCAATTTTTTCACAATTACTAGCAAAATGAGTTTTTTGGTAAATTTATCTCTAGGTGATAAAGATAAAATCAGTCACAACCACTTTCTATAAAATTTGTTTCTTTTCATAAAATTTGTTACAAAACGAATATGTAAATTTTTGCTGACAGAATCAGCCTCCAAACAAAAGCTGTCAAATTCAAAACAGTTTAACCCTTTCCCAAACGGCAAATTTTCAAAATTTCCATTTCAAAAGTTGCTGCAGACGACAAATTCAATAATTGCCCTTGTTTAAGATAGACTTTGTGTACAATATAGCACAGAAAATATTGAGACATAAGGAGAAACTGCTGGTTATCAGCAGTTTCTTCTTTTGTCTCAATGTTTTCCCAAACAATTTCTATAAGGGTCGTCAAAACCAGGTCTTGTTTGGGAAAGGGTTAATAAATATTGTAATTTTATGTTATTTTTTCATCAAAATTTGTCAAAGAAAATGAAAATCTGACCTTTAGGTGGCAGGACACCAACAGTGGCTGTCAACTTGTTGATGGTTTCACTGAGGCAGGGTCAATTCTTTGTTATTTGAGAACAAAATTCTAAAGATTTCAAAACTGAAAGCTGCTTATAATGACCATGTTGACAAATTTGCATGAGAGGGATTGGAAACAATGTGGAAAGGGAAATAAATGCTTACCAGAATTTTTTTCCAATTCAAAAATGATTTGCAAACCTGAATTTTTTGTGGACAATGTTGAACATCAGATCCTATAGACATTAAAACTACATTTTGTCTCTTTACCAGCTCTTACCTATACTTATTCTAATTTGATCATTCTCAATTGTTTAAAAATCTGGTTTCAAATCAAGATAGTACAAGAAAATATGGTAACATAACCTTTCTCAGATTCAGACAAGACCTATATAGAAAGGCTATGATTAACATTGTGGAAAAAGTGGAAAATGTTGTTAAGCAGCATTTTCTCTTAATCAGCTGTATTGAGCACAAATACCATCTTTATATAAATACATTTTATTATCTGCAATGTCTTAAAATGTCAACCAATCTAAAAATATGCCATCTGGGATAGGGTTAAGATAATCTTATCCATTATCTATAATACTTACTGATCCAGTGTAATATTTTCTGTGGCTTTAGTATAGTGTTTAGCTAATCTCAGGGCCAGGTCATTGGCTTCTGATCTGTAAATACAATTAAAAACATTTTACCAGAAAGAAAAACTTATTAATTATTATCATTATAATTATGTAACAGTACATTAACCCATTACCAAACGACAAAATTTTGGACTGTTTCAAATTCAAAGATGATGCAGACAACAATTTCAAGTGAATGAAATAGTACATTTTTTTTTTTTGTATGGAAAATATTGTTGGAAATGAAGAAATTGCTTGTCACAAGCAATTTCTTCATTTGCCACAATGTTTTCCAAAGCCATTATCTTGTAGGGAGTCAAAAAGAGTCTTTGTGTGGTAATGGGCTAAGCAATTTACCCAGATAGAAATACCATTAATTTTCTTGTGTACAAAGGATCAACATAAGAAAAAGAAGATAATCATTATTGATTGTCATGCTCATCCTATATCATTCCAACTTATGCAAGCTATAGGAACAATACAAAACATTATGGAACAAAGAGAGACATGTTACATTTTCTACTTTTTCACAATGTTGTCCAAAGCAGCATCTTTGATGACATCAAAAGTGGGCGTTATCTTGGAAAGAGTTTTAAAACGTAGAAATCATTACACTTTTTCCTGTGGTGGTCAGTTCATTCGTGGTTGGGTTTATTTAAGAGCAAAGCAATTTATCATTACAGCGTCTTCAAACTTTGACTGGTGAAAGAAATATTTGGCCACAAGTTCAAGGGGTTCAAGGTACCGGTAGGTCATTGGCCTGGCCTAAACAAAGTCTATTACTGTAAAAGTCTTTATTTTCGCGAGCTCAACATTTCGCGATTTCGTTGTCTGGGATTTATTCGCGAGTTTATAAATTTGCGCGTGTTTGATGTAAAGCTCGGGTATTTCCGCTGTTTTCCGGAAATATTCGCTTCGTTATATTCCGTACATGTCCGTTTAACCCCAATAAATACACAAGCGATGGTTAGACAAAATGTTTATCACACCTGTCTTCTCTTTATAGTTGTTTTCACACCTTTTTATATGTAACTGTTAAAAGGACAATACATGTATTGTCCCTACATGTATGACAAAAAGTGAATAACATAAGAACGTAACTGCTTCATTTTTCCATTAAATGTACTGTACTTCTGAATTGTAAACGATAAAGAGGTCACCCTTTTACGACCATATTCTAGGAAAACACATGTAACATTTATACTTTGTATTTGTAATCATGTACAATGTATATCATCATAATGATATAACATTATGATGTTAATTGCATTGTTCATACATTGAAAGGTAGGTAACGATCAATATTTCCGATTTGAAGTGTTTTAAGGAACATATAAAATTTCGTAATGTTCCGGATTCCGAAGAACCATCGGCAATCTCCGGCATTCTGAGACTGATATATTCACGAAATTGATGAATTCGCAAAATAGCCTACTCGCGAAAATTAGCGAAAATTAAGTCCTAGCGAATAAATAGACTTTTACAGTATTCATTTACTTCATTCCATTTTAGAATTTTTCAGTGAATATTAAAGGCTAAAAATTTACAAGGAAAATGTAATGTAAAAGAATAGCTCTTTTAAATATTTCCCAAACAGCAAATATTTAGACTGCTCCTGCAGATGGAAAAATGGATGCAGATAAAAAAAATTGTATTCAGTGTAGCACAGAAAATCTTGAGGCAAAAGGAGAAGATGCTGATTATCAGCATTTTTTTATTAACTTTGACTCAAAGTTTTCCCGAACAATTTCTATAAGGGACATAAGAACCTGGGCCCAATATCATCAATGATCGTACAAAAAATCAAACATTTTGATCGCACATCCAATTTGATCATTAAGATCGTTGATAAAACAGGCCTGTGTCCTTGTATAGGAAAAGGGAAAACACTCCATTGTCTGTGTAGATCTTACAGAAAAAATAAAAACACTGATTCAAAAAAAAACAAGAGGACCCTGAGGGCCCTAAATCGCTCACCTGAGTAATGTTTAAATAATGCCAAATAACTTTGCATATATTACGCATTGTGGTCCCAGAGAAGAATTTGGCCATGTAGTTTAGGAGTAGATGCTGTTTACAGAAATTGATGAGCTTTTATATGGCATTTCCCATTTACTGATGCTACAGCAACCAGAGTTTTTCATAGATTTCCATTCTTTTAGCAATTTTTATAAGGGACAACCCAAGGAACATTACTGGTTGATTTTAACCCAGAAGTTAAGGAGATTTCGTTTAAAGAAACTTTTGAGAATTAAAGAAATTCCCCATTTTCCGTTGCCACGGCAACCAGAGTTTTTCATGGATTTCAATTCTTTTAGCAATTTTCATAAGGGACCAACCAAGGAACATTTCTGCCAAGTTTGATTGATTTTGACTCTGTAGTTTAGGAGGAGATGTCATTTAAAGACATTGTTGAGATTTAAAATAATTACCCATTTTCCAATGCCACGGCAATTAGAGTTTTTCATGGATTTCACATTCTTTTAGCAATTTTGATAAAGGACCACCCAAGGAATATTTCTGCAAAGTTTGGTTGATTTCAACCCAGTAGTTTAGGAGATGTCGTTTACTGAACTTTATGAAATTTAAAGAAATTTCCCATTTTCCGATGCCACGGCAACCAGAGTTTTTCATGGATTTCAATTCTTTTAACAATTTTTATAAGGGACCACCCAAGGAACATTTCTGCCAAGTTTGGTTGATTTTAACACAGAAGTTAAGGAGGAGATGTCTTTTAAAGAAATAGTTGAATTTTTGTGAAATTTCCCATTTTCTGATGCCACGGCAACCAGAGTTTTTCATGGATTTCCATTTTTTCAGCAATTTTTATAAGGGACTACCCAAGGAACAGTTCTTCCAAGTTTGGTTGATTTTTACCCAGAAGTTAAGGAGGAGATGCCGTTTAAAGAAATTGTTGAGCTTTTGTAAAATTTTCCCATTTTCCGATGCCACGGCAACCAGAGTTTTTCATGGATTTCAATTCTTTTAGCAAATTTTATAAGGGACCACCCAAAGAACAGTTCTGCCAAGTTTGGTTGATTTTGACCCAGAAGTCAAGGAGGAGATGTTGTTTAAAGAAGTTGTTGAGCTTTTGTGAAATTTCCCGTCTTCCGATGCCACGGCAACCAGAGTTTTTCATGGATTTCAATTCTTTTAGCAAACTTTATAAGGGACCACCCAAGGAACATTTCTGTCAAGTTTGGTTGATTTTAACACAGAAGTTAAGGAGGAGATGTCTTTTAAAGAAATAGTTGAATTTTTGTGAAATTTCCCATTTTCCGATGCCACGGCAACCAGAGTTTTTCATGGATTTCCATTCTTTTAGCAATTTTTATAAGGAACTACCAAAGGAACATTTCTGCCAAGTTTGGTTGATTTTGACTACGAAGTTTAGGAGGAGATTTTGTTTAAAGAAATTGTTGAGCTTTTGTGAAATTTCCCATTTTCCGATGCCACGGCAACCAGAGTTTTTCATGGATTTCAATTCTTTTAGCAAACTTTATAAGGGACCACCCATGGAACATTTCGGCCAAGTTTGGTTGATTTTGACCCAGAAGTTAAGGAGGAGATGTCGTTTAAAGAAATTGTTGAGCTTTTGTAAAATTTCCCATTTCCTGATGCCACGGCAACCAGAGTTTTACATGGATTTCAATTCTTTTAGCAAATTTTATAAGGGACCACCCAAAGAACATTTCTGCCAAGTTTGGTTGATTTTGACCCAGTATTTTAGGAGGAGATGTCGTTTAAAGAAATTGTTGAGCTTTTGTGAAATTTCCCATTTTCTGATGCCATGGCAACCAGAGTTTCTCATGGATTTCAATTCTTTTAGCAATTTTTATAAGGGACCACCCAAGGAACATTTCTGCCAAGTTTGGTTGATTTTGACCCAGTAGTTTAGGAGGAGATGTCGTTTAAAGAAATTGTTGACGCCTTGACGGACAGACGGACAGACAGACAGACGGACGCCGGACATTGATAGATCACAATACCTCACCTTGAGCACTTCGTGCTCAGGTGAGCTAAAAATGCACCGGTAAGCTGTATTCTGTTCTTTCTCTCAAATTTTGCAAGCAAGATAATCACAAATTTCATGTACAAGTTTTTATACGCTGCCGGAGGCGTTATCTTCTCTATCTGTCCATCTGTCCGTCCGTCCGTATGTATGTCCACTTTTCTTTGTCAACGCAACTCCTCCTTAGTAATGAAGTAAAAGATTTTATGGTTCATTGATTTTTGTCTGAGTTATGCCCCCTTAAAAACTTAGTCTCTGGGGCTTATTGAAATTGCAGCCTTGCTGGGTATATTGAGTCTATGGCACTCTAGTTTACTCTTATTTTGGTGCTATGTCTTTAATCTGGACCAGTCTAAAATGATGTCATCAAGTTAGCTCTGAAAAGTACCGAAAGCTTTATGTACAGATTACAAAGTTTACTCTCAGTCTTCCAACCTTTCTACAACAAGTACATTTTCGACAGGTCCAAAACAGCAAAATTTTGGACTGGTCAAAATTGAAAAGTTCCAGACAACATTTTTATTAAATAGTAAAGTTGATGAAATTTTAAAATTATACTTCTTTCTGCATGGAAAATATTGTAGGAAATGGAGAAATAACTTGTCGCATGCAATTTCTTCATTTTCCACAATGTTTTTCCAACCATTTTCTTGAGTGGCATCAAGGAAAATCAAGAATCTTTTTTTTTTCTTTGCCTCAATATTTTCTAAGGCTATATTTGTTTGGGACATCAAAACAATTTATTATTTAGAAAAGGATTTGACTGTGAATCTAATGACTTTAATAGCCCCAATTTGTCTTAATCTAATTACACTGTATCTATAAAAGGTTGATACAAGAATGCAGCCTAATCTGATATCAAGATTTTAGAAGCCATTTTGTACTATATCACATGTTTGCCTATATGTCTGCAATTCCTTTCATTTATTTGATGATAAAATCTACAAATTGTTGTACAAAATCTCAACTATATCAAATACCTTCATAAATGATCCTTACTTTTCACAGCCTAACTTAGAAAGCTTACCCAGGTCATACCAATCATTGGATAAAAAGACAAAATGAAAAAAACGCAATACGTTTATTTTAAAATTGTCTTATTCAAAAGCTGCAGCAGACCAAAAAATAAAATGGTAATTAAGATTGGACCCTGTGTGCTATAAAACATTGAATATAGGGAGGGAAAAGGAGAAAATGCTGATAACCAGCATTTTCTTCTCTTGTATAAATGTTTTCTCAAGGATTTCCTATTAAGGATGTCAAAACCAGGTCTTGTTTGGGAAAGGGTAAATCGATTGAGAAAGGGTTAAAGAATGTTATTTTACAAACTTAAGGTGAAATAATTTGATATGACAAGTGCATGATGTTATTTGGAAGAAAAAATATTTAACATCAACGGCAAAAACGGATTCACAATATTTTTTGCATCAGTTTTTGTTACAAAAATGTGTCATAACAAATTCAGTTTGTTTACAAACTTGAAGGTTAATTTATTCATTTCAAAGTCAGAGAAACATCTTTACATAATCCTTATTCCTAAATAAAATTTCTGTTTTGATTCATAATGCATAATATTGAGCAAGGATCTGAGGAAAGGCTGCTTAATTAGGGCATTTGAGATCACCATGATTCCAGATCAGCCTGTGATCAAATACAGTCCAAAAAGGATACATGCTTCTTCCTCAAAGTTGCTACAAGCAATGAAAAGTTATCAAAGAGCAATAAGGATCTCGATCAGACTGTGTAAATGAACAGGATGATCTGGATACATGTTGTTCTCAAATGCCACAAGGGTGCTTTTTTTCCAGATCCTGGCTAATAATTTTTGTAATGATAAAAATGTCACAGATACAGTTTTAATAAGGTGTTGCAGACACCACACTTTTATATTGCAGCTGATATTTTATTTGCAGATATAAAACCATTAGCTATCAAGTGTATCTAAAACATGCTGTAAAATGGATCATTTGACAAAGTGAAACTAAATATTGCACTCTTTTGATTAAAGTTTTACCCTTTTCCAAACAACCAAGTTCAAGACAAGCCAAACATATGAAAAGAAAGTAGGTGACAAAATATGTGTTTCTTAATGACAGGATTGAATCAATTATAAAATAAAGAAATATTTTAGATATAGGGATATTTTAAACTCTTTTATTATTTTTGTATAATTTCACGACATTGCCTCCTTTTCCCTCAGGAAATTTGCAACTTACATTATGTAGGGTTGTCAAAACCCTGTGTTGTTTGAGAAATATGTGACCCGTCACGCTAAAAGGGACCTTATCCGAACCACAAAAATCCAAATTTTGACAAACTTGTCAGACTAAGCACAGGTCAACCAGATACTGTATGCGAAAAATGAACATATGGTAAGATAGGGAAAACTTTCCGGATTTAAAAAATTACATAAAAGTGAAAAGTGTCAGCCCTAGTCTGGCTGCGCGAACTGCGCAGACTGACAAGGGTCGATATTTTTCACACTTCCGATAAGGTCCCTTTTAGCGTGACGGGTCACATATATTTACCCCGAGTTACACATGTACACCACATTCAGTGGCTCTGGCAACGTTGCACAGATTCTCTCAGCAAGCTTCACAATGTTATCATGCAGAAAACGATTGTTTGTGTTCAATGTTTGCATCTGTTTATATCCCGCCTCCACGACATCCTTGTGACAATGGCCGACTGAAAAAAGTCACAAAAATCAATTAAACATCATTATAGCAAACACACAGTAATTGAGCCATTTTCATAATGTTATGATATGTAGAAAACGGTTGTTTGTGTTCAATGTTTGTATCCATGTTTACTCGGCTTTCACAACATTCTTGTGACAATGGCTGACTGAAAACAAGAAAAAATATTTCCCTAACAACAGATGAGATTGTTAAAGAATACATGAATTACCATTTCACTTAGTGAGTGACAAGTCCATACTTCAAGTTAATGGCAACACATTAGGTCTACTGTGGTGGTCAACACATTCATAATGAGTGTCCTTTTGACCCATTTCCAAACTGCAAATTTTAGACTTATCCCAATTCAACGATTTTACAGACAGCAATTTCTAGTGAACCAAATTTTACATATTTTGGTCCTTTAGGAGAGTAAACAAAAGTCATTGTGGGAAATGAAGAAATTGCAAGTCACAAAGAATTTCTTCACTTTCCACAATGTTTTTCAAAGCCATTATCTTTAACCCTTTCCCAAACAAGACCTAGTTTTGACCTCCCTATTAGAAAAGGCTTGGGAAAACATGAAACAAAATGAGAAACTTCTGATAACCAGCAGTTTCTCCTTTTGTGTAAATATTTTCTATGTCATATTTAACACCAATTCTATCTTTAAAAACTACCATTTTGTCATTTGTGGCAGTTTTTGAAGTGGATAACCCTAAAATTTTGCCGTTTGGGAAAGGGTTAAAGGGAGTCAAAAAGAGTCATTGTGTGGGAATAGGATTGCCAAGAGTCAACTGGTTGGTTGGAAATCTAAAATATTTATCAAATTAAGAATTGAATATGCAGGAATGGCACTAGCTGTGACAAAGCATTAAAATTTCAGCTTAACCCTTTCCCAAACAATACTGGTCTTTGAAGTTTCTGATGGAGAAAGCGGGTAAAAAACATAGAGGGAAAAGAAGAAAATACTGATAATCAGCATTTTCTCATTTCCATTTGATGTGTTCCTAGCTATAATGTACAAAAAAATCCATATTGATTTACATCCATTTCAATACCTGTAGCATCTTTCTGGTATGTATGAAATGTTTGCCATTTTGGAAAAGGTTAAATATAAGCAAAAGGTCAAAGTTGTGGAGAACAGGTCCTATTGCTAGATTCAAATTGGAATTTGAATATTCTGTGATTGATAGTTATAAAACATTATTATACAAATTATTACTAAAATATTGCATTCTAAAGCCTGTATCCTGGAGAAACTATTTCATAGAATACTTTTTAATATGTAATGGATTTAGCTTTCCAAAGGGCAAGTTAAACACCTCATTTAATAACGAAAAATTAGATTTTTTTAAATTTGAAGTAGTCCACATAACGGCCAGAGCATGTCTAAAACAGGGGACCTGTGCAGTATAATTCTGGACGTGATGTGGATGAGATATGGCCTTGGAATCTTATGTGACCGGACCTTAACAGTCATTTTGTCATTTTAAATGAAGTTGGTCATCTATTTTAATTAGTGTTGACCTAAATGTATTCCTACACACTGACACCCTAAAAGGTAAAGGCTATAAAAATAACCGTAGGTAACTTGGCCCCCAGAAGCCAAAATTTCAAGGGATATCTTGGCTTACCTTACCACTTTGGGCATCTTGACCCCCGGGGGAAGCCACAATAGACTGGCTGGGGTATCAGTACCTACCGTGGCAAACATTGTTGATACAGTCGAGATAGTGGTTCCCTTTCTCATCATACGGTAACATGTACTGACCGCTGGCTTGCATTATCTTCAGGGGATCATTGGCGAAAAATAGCTGGCAATTGTGCCTGAATAAGTACATGTGTACTTACCATGGCAAACATTGTTGATACAGTCCAGATACTGGTTCCCTTTCTCATCATACATGTACTGACCGCTTGCTCTCGTTATCTTAAGGGGATCATTAGAGAAAAACAGCTGGCAATTGTCTCTGAAACAAACATATAAACATTATAGATCTATAAAGATATGAGAGGGTAAAGGCTTTTCAAAATGCAATATTGCGATATTTCATTTTTGTTGATGAAGGCTGGATTTGTGTACAATATCGTCGGTGCTATTGCAAAACCATGTAACTCCAGCTTCATTAAAGCTGGAGTTACGAGGTTTTGCAAGAATAGCATCGACGATATACTTTGAAAATATAAGGCAAAATATTAAAATAATGGAATGATTGGAATCAACTATTTTTCTTTTTTTTTGCGTCAATTTCTGCCAGCCTTTTTCTATTAGGTGCATCAAAAAGCTTCATTGTATGGATTACCTCATTCCCACATATTGACTCTTTTTGATACCTCACATGAGTAATAAGGGCTTTGGAAAACAACTTTGTCATTTTCATCATTGTTTCCTATCCAGAAAGATAAAAATAATAATATTAAATTGCATTCACTTAAAATGTCAGCAACATCTTTGAATTTGGACCAGTCCAAAACTTTGACATCTGGTGATAGGTAAAAGAAGGATATGTGATAGCAAAGTCTATCTTGTTAGGAAAAACTGCTTTATGGAAGACCAAAATATATTCGATTTGCAGTCAAGGAAAAAAAAGTAAGGCAATGGTGCAAATACAAGTAACAGAATCCAGGACTGTGGATCTATTTTTCTGAACAAGTGCCCATTTCCTGTGTTAAAACCTTATCCCTAGGCTTAACCATTTTCCAAACAAGACCTGGTTTTGACGTCCCTAAAAGAACTGGTTCCGGAAAACATTGAAACAAAAGAAGAAACTGTTGATAACCAGCAATTTCTCCTTTTGTCTCAATATTTTCTGTGCCATATTTTACAGAAATCCTATCTTTAATGACATCCATTTTGTCATTTGTGGCAGTTTTTGAAGAGGATAACCCTGAAATTTTGCCATTTGGGAAACGGTTATGGGGCAAATGTTTGGACTTGTCCCATTTGAAAGCTGCTGAAATTGACAACATGGATATTAAAATATATTGGATTTATTCCTTTCCCAAACAAGACCTGGTTTTGACGTCCCCAACAGAAAAGGCTTGGGAAAACATTGAGACAAAAGAAGAAAATGCTGATAATCAGCATTTTCTCATTTTGTCTCAATATTTTCAAGGCTATATTTTACACAAATTTCACCTCTCACCCTTTCCCAAACAAGACCTGGTTTTGACGCCCCTAAGTGAATATGCTTGGGAAAACATTGAGACAAAAGAAGAAAATGCTGATAATCAGCATTTTCTCCTTTTGCCTCAATATTTTCTGAGCTAAATTGGACACAAATCCAACCTTTATTAACATCCATATTGTCGTCTGCAGCAGCTTTCAAATTGGATCACCCTAATTTTTTGTTGTTTGGGAAAGGGTTAATACACCGTTTACTTTGTCGTCTGTGGGAGCTTTGGAATAAGACCATCATGTGCTGTTTGGGAAAGGGTTAAATTGACCTTAACCCTTTCCCAAACGGCAAGTTTTTGGACTAGTCCAAATCCAATGATGATGCAGACGACAATTTAAAATGAATGAAATTTTGAATTGTTTGGTCTTTTTACATAGAAAACATTGTGGTAAATGATGAAATTGCTTGTCACAAGCAATTTCTTCATTTTCCATGATGTTTACCAAATCCGTTACCTTGTGGGGAGTCAAAAGGAGTCACTGTGTGGTAATGGGTAAATAAAAAGACATTCGGAAGTCTGTCCCATGGGCATCAAAGCCAAACCATGTTTTAGAAATTATTAACCCATTACCAAACGCCAACGGCAAATTTCAGACTTGTCCAAATTCAATGATAATGCAGACAACAATTATAAGCCTCTGGCATTTGACATTTTTCGGTCTTTCTGGGTAGAAAAATAAAAAAGATCTAGTATTTATTGAGTAAAACGTGAAATTCAGTTTACAACATTTCATTTTAAAGTTTTATATAATTTGAATCTCAAATTTCAAAACATAGAGGATGAATTACACATTTTCACGTTTGCAAAGATTTTTAGATCCTAACATTCAGTATTTTACCTACTGAAGACTTGGTTACAAAACAAATTATGATTTTCAAATTTTGCCCTTTGGACTAAATTTAAGGTAAATACCTGTAATGTGGCAATTTTGAGATTCATAAAACATTGGAATTTTTTCAAGCGCCGTTGTTTCGTATCTGAACTTATTTGGGCACGGTCGTAAACATTAATTTTGGTGGTGGAAAGTTCCACCTCCGAATGTTTTTGATGTCCCCCGATTAATTTGGATGTTGCCCGATTCTCAATGTACTTGTAGACTACCTTAACATGTCTATAAATAGGGAGCGATAGCAAACAGCTGAATCTTCAGTTTTTATAATTATTTCATACACTCACTTGATAATGGTTGCATTTTGTTAAGAAAGACAAAATGATAAAAGATCTTTAATAACACTTAAATCTTTTTACCCTTTTCCCAAGTGAAACAAAACTGTGTTTTGACATTCCTATAGTCTCAGTCTGCTTTGGGAAACAATTTTAACATTGAGGCTAATAAAAGGAGAAAATGTGAACAGAAATGGGAATCAGCATTTTCTCCTTTTGCCTTAATATTTTCTGTAACATGTTGTACACATTTCCATTTTTACAACATCCATTTTGCTGTCATCAGCAACTTTAAAATTTACTACCATAGAAAATTGCTGGTTTGTGAAAGTATTATTTAAAGGCAAACAAGTACAGCAGACGATCACCAGTGAATATTTGTCCTTAGTGCACTAATACTTTTTCTGGCTTCAACATACTGATCTTAGGAGAAATATTGAAGGAAAACATTGAGGAAAAACTAGAAATAAGACTTATGATCAACAATCCTACCTTATTCCCTTATTATTTTATACAGTCTTTCTTTTTGTAAACATTGAAATTGTTGTCTGCAACCTTATCAATTTATCCTGGTATTCAGGATAGACATCTGGGAAAGGATTTACAAATGTTATAGGATGGATACTTTTGCTAGTGAAATGGTAATATAAAATAAAACAAGAGGGCCATTGGCCCTGAAGCGCTCACCTGACAGGCCCATAGGAAGCAATTTCATAATGGGGGGCTATAGACTCTATCCTAAATATTGGGGGGTGGGGGCTAATTGGGATTTCCCCAAAATTTTAAGTGTAAAATTAAGAAAAATTGGTATTTTTGGCCAACTTTGGAAGGGTTTAGCCCCCCTAGCCCCCCTGTTCCTACAGGCCTGCCTGACATAATAGCTTTCTGTATATGGTGTGTCTGAGCCTCCAAAATGATCACATTTTACTAAGATTTGTGGCCTGTATAAGATAATCATTCTGACAAATTTTCAGCTTGATTGGGCAAAAAAAATCCCCAAGACTGGACCCCATGACCTAGTTTAGGACCCCAGATGACCAAATTTTGAAATTGTCTGAGATTTTATCAAGATAATTATTCTGACTAGGCTGATTGGGCATAAAATGTGGCCTCTAGAGTGCACACAAGGTTTTTCTTAAATTTGACCTAGTGACCTAGTTTTTGACCCCAGATGACCCAATTTCAAACTTTTTGTACATTTCATCAAGACAATTATTATGAGCATATTTCAGGTTGATTGGGCAAAAAATGTGGCCTATAGAGTGCACACAAGGTTTTACAAAGATTTGACCCTGTGACCTAGTTTTTGACCCCAGATGACCCAATTTCAAACTTGTCCGAGATTTTATCAAGACAATCATTCTGAGCAAATTTCAGGTTGATTGGGCAAAAAATGTGGCCTCTTGAGTGCACACAAGGTTTTTCTAAGATTTGACCCTGTGACCTTGTTTTTGACGCCAGATGACCCAATTTCAAACTTGTCCGAGATTTCATCAAGATAATCATTCTGATCAATTTTCAGGTTGATTGGGCAAAAAATGTGGCCTCTAGAGTGCACAAAAGGTTTTTTCTAAGATTTGACCCCGTGACCTAGTTTTTGACCCCAGATGACCCAATTTCAAACTTGTCTGAGATTTCATCAAGACAATCATTTTGAGCAAATTTCAGGTTGATTGGGCAAAAAATGTGGCCTCTAGAGTGCACACAAGGTTTCTCTAAGATTTGACCTAGTGACCTATTTTTTGACCCCAGATGACCCCATTTCAGGCTTGTCCGAGATTTCATCAAGTCAATCATTTTGAGCTAATTTCAGGTTGATTGGGCAAAAAATGTGGCCTCTAGAGTGCACACAAGGTTTTTCTAAGATTTGACCCTGTGACCTAGTTTTTGACCCCAGATGACCCAATTTCAAACTTGTCCGAGATTTTATCAAGACAATCATTCTGAGCAAATTTCAGGTTGATTGGGCAAAAAATGTGGCCTCTAGAGTGCACACAAGGTTTTTCTAAGATTTGACCCTGTGACCTAGTTTTTGACCCCAGATGACCCAATTTCAAACTTGTACGAGATTTTATCAAGACAATCATTCTGATCAATTTTCAGGTTGATTGGGCAAAAAATGTGGCCTCTAGAGTGCACACAAGGTTATTTTAAGATTTGACCCAGTGGCCTAGTTTTTGACCCCAGATGACCCAATTTAAAACTGGTCCGAGATTTCATCAAGACAATCATTCTGAGCAAATTTCAGGTTGATTGGGCATAAAATGTGGCCTCTAGAGTGCACACAAGGTTTCTCTAGGATTTGACCCAGTGACCTACTTTTTGACCCCAGATGACCCAATTTCAAACTTGTCCGAGATTTCATCAAGTCAATCATTTTGAGCTAATTTCAGGTTGATTGGACAAAAAATGTGGCCTCCAGAGTGCACACAGGGTATTTCTAAGATTTAACCCCGTGACCTAGTTTTTGACCCCGGATGACCCAATTTCTAACTTGTCCGAGATTTCATCAAGACAATCATTCTGAGCAAATTTCAGGTTGATTGGGCAAAAAGTGTGGCCTCTAGAGTGCACACAAGGTTTTCCTAAGATTTGACCCTGTGACCTAGTTTTTGACCCCAGATGACCCAATTTCAATCTTTTCCAAGATTTGATCAAGACAATCATTCTGAGCAAATTTCATATTGATTGGGCAAAAAATGTGGCCTCTAGAGTGCACACAAGGTTTTTCTAAGATTTGACCCTGTGACCTAGTTTTTGACCCCAGATGACCCAATTTCAAACTTGTCCGAGATTTTATCAAGACAATCATTCTGATCAATTTTCAGGTTGATTGGGCAAAAAATGTGGCCTCTAGAGTGCACACAAGGTTTTTCTAAGATTTGACCCTGTGACCTAGTTTTTGACCCCAGATGACCCAATTTCAAACTTGTCCGAGATTTTATCAAGACAATCATTCTGAGCAAATTTCAGGTTGATTGGGCAAAAAATGTGGCCTCTAGAGTGCACACAAGGTTTTTCTAAGATTTGACCCTGTGACCTAGTTTTTGACCCCAGATGACCCAATTTCAAACTTGTACGAGATTTTATCAAGACAATCATTCTGATCAATTTTCAGGTTGATTGGGCAAAAAATGTGGCCTCTAGAGTGCACACAAGGTTATTTTAAGATTTGACCCAGTGGCCTAGTTTTTGACCCCAGATGACCCAATTTAAAACTGGTCCGAGATTTCATCAAGACAATCATTCTGAGCAAATTTCAGGTTGATTGGGCATAAAATGTGGCCTCTAGAGTGCACACAAGGTTTCTCTAGGATTTGACCCCGTGACCTAGTTTTTGACCCCAGATGACCCAATTTCAAACTTGTCCGAGATTTCATCAAGACAAACATTCTGAGCAAATTTCAGGTTAATTGGGCAAAAAATGTGGCCTCAAGAGTGCACACAAGGTTTTTCTAAGATTTGACCCCGTGACCTAGTTTTTGACCCCAGATGACCCAATTTCGAACTTGTCCGAGATTTGATCAAGACAATCATTCTGATCAATTTTCAGGTTGATTGGGCAAAAAATGTGGCCTCTAGAGTGCACACAAGGTTTTTCTAAGATTTGACCCCGTGACCTACTTTTTGACCCCAGATGACCCAATTTCGAACTTGTCCGAGATTTGATCAAGACAATCATTCTGATCAATTTTCAGGTTGATTGGGCAAAAAATGTGGCCTCTAGAGTGCACACAAGGTTTTTCTAAGATTTGACCCCGTGACCTACTTTTTGACCCCAGATGACCCAATTTCAAACTTGTCTGAGATTTCATCAAGACAATCATTCTGAGCTAATTTCAGGTTGATTGGGCAAAAAATGTGGCCTCTAGAGTGCACACAAGGTTTTTCTAAGATTTGACCCCGTGACCTAGTTTTTGACCCCAGATGACCCAATTTCAAACTTGTCCGAGATTACATCAAGACAAACATTCTGAGCAAATTTCAGGTTAATTGGGCAAAAAATGTGGCCTCAAGAGTGCACACAAGGTTTTTCTAAGATTTGACCCCGTGACCTAGTTTTTGACCCAAGATGACCCAATTTCGAACTTGTCCGAGATTTGATCAAGACAATCATTCTGATCAATTTTCAGGTTGATTGGGCAAAAAATGTGGCCTCTAGAGTGCACACAAGGTTTTTCTAAGATTTGACCCCGTGACCTACTTTTTGACCCCAGATGACCCAATTTCGAACTTGTCCGAGATTTCATCAAGACAATCATTCTGAGCAAATTTCAGGTTGATTGGGCAAAAAATGTGGCCTCTAGAGTGCACACAAGCCAAAGGTTGACGCACGACGCACGACGGACGACGGACGACTGACGACGGACGACGGACGACGGACGACGGACACAGCGGTATCACAATACCTCACCATGAGCACTATCGTGCTCAGGTGAGCTAAAAATAAGTGAAAATTTATGCCAATGTTAGGTATACAAATGGATAATTCGATCGATAAACCAATATTACTGAATAGAGTAAATCCTTTTTCAAGGAGAATATTGCAAGTTCAAGGTCTATTTTTAGTACAAGTGCACATTGTGTAACACATAGAATTCTGTACACGGTAAACAATATACTGGGGCATGAAGATTCAGAACAAATGGGGACAAAGTTGTTTATTTAGCCTCGTGCCACCACGATCGAAAAGGGCAGTACTTTATTTGCCTGGTCGTTTGTTACAGATCACTTGTTCAGCATCAGTCGCTCGCTTGACTGCACCGTTCTTGTTTAACAACCAGCTTATTGTGCTAAAGAATGCCCGAGAACATTGTACAAGAAAACTAAAATACTGTTTAGAAATAGTCTTACCCAATATATTTCTTGCGAAGCGCCTCTGTTTCTTGTTTAGGTAACAGTTCCATTTCCTCCTAGTTTCAGTTCACAACTGGTATTGTTTACATGCGATAGTATCAGAGGAAGCCGAACACTGATCACGTGATTTTATCGGTTATCTTTTTTCCACGCCCCTTTTCGCGCCAGCTGTCAAACTATCCTTAAAACCCTTTTCCAAGTCGAAGAATTATTATTAGATGTCTAAGAATTTCTTCCGTTGAAAAAATGACACTTTCCCAAACAGCATGAACGTAGATATATCAAATTCTAAAAATCAGTTTGCAGATGAAAACGTTTTGAGTCAAATTTTGACATGGAGATGGGCTAGATTGTTCAAAGCCTATGGCGACAGCAGCTAAGGTAAAATAAAATCGGAAAATTGTTTCAAGTCTCAACCAAAAGTCGATCGTCGCAGTTAGATTTAAAAGCCACCCCCTTTATCTGTAGCTCTACCTCCACTTTTTCTGTTCTCTGAACCACAATAATTAGGCATAGGCTATGCCTACAGGCCAGTAGGAACAGGGGGCTTGAGGGCTTAGACATCCAAAGTTGACCAAAAATGCACAATTTTCCTTGTTTTACAATAAAGATTTAGGGAAAATCCAATTAATCCCCCCCCCCCCTCCAATATTTCAATAATTCAGACACATGGGCTTTTAGCTATGGGTCTGGCCTACATTTCCCCCAAAGCGGCATCTGAAAAGCATGTCGACTAGCCTTCACAGGCATTTTATAAGCTACTGAACGACGTGAACAGATAGCAAAATTGAATGTCAGGCAAAACATTTGATGAATTGAATTGACACATATTTTTTTTTTATAAATATAACACATTTTCAAAGATTTCTACTCTTAATTAGGTCGCTAAACCGAACATTGTTTTGGGAAATGGTATAAAGAATCGGGCTTAGCTTATGAATTGTATAGACTTTTCATCTTTATAATAAATGGACAGTGAATGCTATGACCCATCCACAGAGATTATCTTATTGCTTTGTCAAAGTATAACGTGTATGGCGCAAGTGGATTCTCAATAGTAGGACCCCAAAGATAAAGATAGGTAAAGTTAGCTACCGGTATATAGCCAGTTACTTGTTCCAGTTACTTGAAAAAGAAAAGTTAGTTACCGGTAGCCAGCTACCGGTAGCCAGTTACTTGAACAAGAAAAGTTAGTTACCGGTAGCCAGCTACCGGTAGCCAGTTACTTAAAAAAAAAATTAGTTACCAGTAGCCAGCAACCGATAGCCAGTTACTTGAAAAAGAAAATATGGCTACAAGAAATTAAAGGGGCCAACTACAGAAAAAAAAACTTCGGTATAGTCTAAAATTTTGCTCCACCCTTCCATCAAACGGAACCGGTAGCTGGCCAGAAATACGATACCAATCTATACTGTTGTAACAGTTTATGATCATATATTAAATGTACTTTTCATAGAAATATAAATCAATCCTTTTGTGGAAATTAAAGGGGCCAGCTACCGGAAAAAACTTCGGTATAGTCTAATATTTGGTCCATCCCTCCTTTAAACGGAACGGGTAGCTAACCAGATAAACGATACCAATCTATACTGTTGTAACATTTTATGATCATAAATTGAATGTACTTTTCATAGAAATATAAATCAATCCTTTTGCGGAAATTAAAGGGGCCAGCTACTGGACAAAACTTCGGTATAGTCTAATATTTGGTCGACCCCTCCATCAAACGGAACCGGTAGCTGGCCAGATAAACGATACCAATGTATACTGTTGTAACATTTTATGATCATAAATTGAATGTTCTTTCCAAATAAATATAAATCAATCCTTTTGCGGAAATTAAAGGGGCCAGCTACTGGACAAAACTTCGGTAAAGTCTAATATTTGGTCCACCCCTCTATCAAACGGAACCGGTAGCTGGCCAGATAAACGATACCAATCTATACTTTTGTAACATTTTATTATCATAAATTGAATGTACTTTCCACAAAAATATAAATCAATCATTTTGCGGAAATTAAAGGGGCCAGCTACTGGACAAAACTTCGATTAAGTCTAATATTTGGTCCACCCTTCCATCAAACGCAACCGGTAGCTGGCCAGATAAAAGATACCAATCTATACTGTTGTAACATTTTATGATCATAAATTGAATGTACTTTTCACAGAAATATAAATCAATCCTTTTGCGGAAAGTAAAGGGGCCAGCTACTGGACAAAACTTCGGTAAAGTCTAATATTTGGTCCACCCCTCTATCAAACGGAACCGGTAGCTGGCCAGATAAACGATACCAATCTATACTGTTGTAACATTTTATTATCATAAATTGAATGTACTTTCCACAAAAATATAAATCAATCATTTTGCGGAAATTAAAGGGGCCAGCTACTGGACAAAACTTCGGTTAAGTCTAATATTTGGTCCACCCTTCCATCAAACGCAACCGGTAGCTGGCCAGATAAAAGATACCAATCTATACTGTTGTAACATTTTATGATCATAAATTGAATGTACCTTTCACAGAAATATAAATCTATCCTTTTGCGGAAAGTAAAGGGGCCAGCTACTGGACAAAACTTCGGTAAAGTCTAATATTTGGTCCACCCCTCCATCAAACGGAACCGGTAGCTGGCCAGATAAACGATACCAATCTATACTGTTGTAACATTTTATTATCATAAAATGAATGTACTTTCCATAAAAATATAAATCAATCCTTTTTCAGAAATTAAAGGGGCCAGCTACTGGACAAAACTTCGGTAAAGTCTAATATTTGGTCCACCACTCAACCAAACGGAACCGGTAACTGGCCAGATAAACGATACCAATCTATACTGTTGTAACATTTTATTATCATAAATTGAATGTACTTTCCATAGAAATATAAATCAATCATTTTGCAGAAAGTAAAGGGGCCAGCTACTGGACAAAACTTCGGTAAAGTCTAAAATTTGGTCCACCCCTCCATCAAACGGAACCGGTAGCTGGCCAGATAAAAGATACCAATCTATACTGTTGTAACATTTTATGATCATAAATTGAATGTACTTTTCATAGAAATATAAATCAATCCTTTTGCGGAAATTAAAGGGGCCAGCTACTGGACAAAACTTTGGTATAGTCTTATATTTGGTCGACCCCTCCATCAATTGGAACCGGTAGCTGGCCAGATAAACGATACCAATCTATACCGTTGTAACATTTTATTATCATAAATTGAATGTACTTTCCAAATAAATATAAATCAATCCTTTTGCGGAAATTAAAGGGGCCAGCTACTGGACAAAACTTCGGTAAAGTCTAATATTTGGTCCACCCCTCCATCAAAACGGAACCGGTAGCTGGCCTGATAAACGATACCAATCTATACTTTTGTAACATTTTATGATCATAAATTGAATGTACTTTCCATGAAAATATAAATCAATCATTTTGCGGAAATTAAAGGGGCCAGCTACTGGACAAAACTTCGGTAAAGTCTAATATTTGGTCCACCACTCAACCAAACGGAACCGGTAGCTGGCCAGATAAAAGATACCAGTCTATACTGTTGTAACATTTTATGATCATAAATTGAATGTACTTTCCAAATAAATATAAATCAATCATTTTGCGGAAATTAAAGGGGCCAGCTACTGGACAAAACTTCGGTAAAGTGTAATATTTGGTCCACCCTTCCATCAAACGGAACCGGTAGCTGGCCAGATAAACAATACCAATCTATACTGTTGTAAAATTTTATGATCATAAATTGAATGTACTTTCCAAATAAATATAAATCAATCATTTTGCGGAAATTAAAGGGGCCAGCTACTGGACAAAACTTCGGTAAAGTCTAATATTTGGTCCACCCCTCCATCAAACGGAACCGGTAGCTGGCCAGATAAACGATACCAATCTATACTGTTGTAACATTTTATTATCATAAAATGAATGTACTTTCCATAAAATTATAAATCAATCCTTTTGCAGAAATTAAAGGGGCCAGCTACTGGACAAAACTTCGGTAAAGTCTAATATTTGGTCCACCACTCAACCAAACGGAACCGGTAGCTGGCCAGATAAACGATACCAATCTATATTGTTGTAACATATTATTATCATAAATGAAATGTACTTTTCATAAAAATATGAATTAAACCTTTTGCGGAAAGTAAAGGGGCCAGCTACTGGACAAAACTTCGGTAAAGTCTAATATTTGGTCCATCCCTCCTTTAAACGGAACGGGTAGCTGGCCAGATAAAAGATACCAATCTATACTGTTGTAACATTTTATGATCATAAATTGAATGTACTTTTCATAGAAATATAAATCAATCCTTTTGCGGAAAGTAAAGGGGCCAGCTACTGGACAAAACTTTGGTATAGTCTAATATTTGGTCGACCCCTCCATCAAACGGAACCGGTAGCTGGCCAGATAAACAATACCAATCTATACTGTTGTAAAATTTTATGATCATAAATTGAATGTACTTTCCAAATAAATATAAATCAATCATTTTGCGGAAATTAAAGGGGCCAGCTACTGGACAAAACTTCGGTAAAGTCTAATATTTGGTCCACCCCTCCATCAAACGGAACCGGTAGCTGGCCAGATAAACGATACCAATCTATACTGTTGTAACATTTTATGATCATAAATTGAATGTACTTTCCATAAAAATATAAATCAATCATTTTGCGGAAATTAAAGGGGCCAGCTACTGGACAAAACTTCGGTAAAGTCTAATATTTGGTCCACCCTTCCATCAAACGGAACCGGTAGCTGGCCAGATAAAAGATACCAATCTATACTGTTGTAACATTTTATGATCATAAAATGAATGTACTTTCCATGAAAATATAAATCAATCCTTTTGCGGAAATTAAAGGGGCCAGCTACTGGACAAAACTTCAGTATAGTGTAATATTTGGTCCACCCTTCCATCAAACGGAACCGGTAGCTGGCCAGATAAACGATACCAATCTATACTGTTGTAACATTTTATTATCATAAAATGAATGTACTTTCCATAAAAATATAAATCAATCCTTTTGCAGAAATTAAAGGGGCCAGCTACTGGACAAAACTTCGGTAAAGTCTAATATTTGGTCCACCTTTGAACCAAACGGAACCGGTAGCTGGCCAGATAAACGATACCAATCTATACTGTTGTAACATATTATTATCATAAATTAAATGTACTTTTCATAAAAATATGAATTAAACCTTTTGCGGAAATTAAAGGGGCAAGCTACCGAAAAAAAAACTTCGGTATAGTCTAAAATTTTGCTCCACCCTTCCATCAAACAGAACCGGTGGCTGGCCAGATAAACGATACCAATCTATACTGTTGTAACATATTATTATCATAAATTAAATGTACTTTTCATAAAAATATGTATTAAACCTTTTGCGGAAATTAAAGGGGCCAGCTACCGAAAGAAACTTCGGTATAGTCTAAAATTTTGCTCCACCCTTCAATCAAACAGAACCGGTAGCTGGCCGGATAAACGATACCAATCTATACCGTTGTAACATTTTATTATCAGAAATTGAATGTACTTTCCAAAAACATATAAATCAATCCTTTTGCGGAAATTAAAGGGGCTAGCTACTGGACAAAACTTCGGTAAAGTCTAATATTTGGTCCACCTTTGAACCAAACGGAACCGGTAGCTGGCCAGATAAACGATACCAATCTATACTGTTGTAACATTTTCTTATCATAAATTGAATGTACTTTCCATAAAAAATATAAATCAATCATTTTGCGGAAATTAAAGGGGCCAGCTACTGGACAAAACTTCGTTAAAGTCTAATATTTGGTCCAACCTTCCATCAAACGGAACCGGTAGCTGGCCAGATAAAAGATACCAATCTATATTGTTGTAACATTTTATGATCATAAAAAGAATGTTCTTTCCATAAAAATATAAATCAATCCTTTCGCGGAAATAAAAGGGGCCAGCTACTGGACAAAACTTCGGTAAAGTCTAATATTTGGTCCACCACTCAACCAAACGGAACCGGTAGCTGGCCAGATAAAAGATACCAATCTATACTGTTTTAACATATTATTATCATAAATTAAATGTACTTTTTATAAAAATATGAATTAAATCTTTTGCGGAAAGTAAAGGCGTCAGCTACTGGACAAAACTTCGGTAAAGTCTTAAATTTGGTCCACCCCTCCATCAAACGGAACCGGTAGCTGGCCAGATAAAAGATACCAATCTATACTGTTGTAACATTTTATGATCATAAATTGAATGTACTTTTCATAGAAATATAAATCAATCCTTTTGCGGAAATTAAAGGGGCCAGCTACTGGACAAAACTTTGGTAAAGTCTAATATTTGGTCGACCCCTCCATCAAACGGAACCGGTAGCTGGCCAGATAAACGATACCAATCTATACTGTTGTAACATTTTATTATCATAAATTGAATGTACTTTCCAAATAAATATAAATCAATCCTTTTGCGGAAATTAAAGGGGCCAGCTACTGGACCAAACTTCGGTAAAGTCTAATATTTGGTCCACCCCTCCATCAAACGGAACCGGTAGCTGGCCAGATAAACGATACCAATCTATACTTTTGTAACATTTTATGATCATAAATTGAATGTACTTTTCATCAAAATATAAATCAATCATTTTGCGGAAATTAAAGGGGCCAGCTACTGGACAAAACTTCGTTATAGTCTAATATTTGGTCCACCCTTCCATCAAACGGAACCGGTAGCTGGCCAGATAAAAGATACCAATCTATATTGTTGTAACATTTTATGATCATAAAAAGAATGTTCTTTCCATAAAAATATAAATCAATCCTTTCGCGGAAATAAAAGGGGCCAGCTACTGGACAAAACTTCGGTAAAGTCTAATATTTGGTCCACCACTCAACCAAACGGGACCGGTAGCTGGCCAGATAAAAGATACCAATCTATACTGTTTTAACATATTATTATCATAAATTAAATGTACTTTTTATAAAAATATGAATTAAATCTTTTGCGGAAAGTAAAGGCGTCAGCTACTGGACAAAACTTCGGTAAAGTCTTAAATTTGGTCCACCCCTCCATCAAACGGAACCGGTAGCTGGCCAGATAAAAGATACCAATCTATACTGTTGTAACATTTTATGATCATAAATTGAATGTACTTTTCATAGAAATATAAATCAATCCTTTTGCGGAAATTAAAGGGGCCAGCTACTGGACAAAACTTTGGTAAAGTCTAATATTTGGTCGACCCCTCCATCAAACGGAACCGGTAGCTGGCCAGATAAAAGATACCAATCTATACTTTTGTAACATTTTATATTCATAAATTGAATGTACTTTTCATAAAAATATAAATCAATCATTTTGCGGAAATTAAAGGGGCCAGCTACTGGACAAAACTTCGGTAAAGTCTAATATTTGGTCCACCCTTCCATCAAACGGAACCGGTAGCTGGCCAGATAAAAGATACCAATCTATACTGTTGTAACATTTTATTATCATAAATTGAATGTACTTTTCATAGAAATATAAATCAATCCTTTTGCGGAAATTAAAGGGGCCAGCTACTGGACAAAACTTCGGTATAGTCTAATATTTGGTCCACCCTTCCATCAAACGGAACCGGTAGCTGGCCAGATAAACGATACCAATCTATACTGTTGTAACATTTTATTATCATAAATTGAATGTACTTTCCATAAAAATATAAATCAATCATTTTGCGGAAATTAAAGGGGCCAGCTACTGGACAAAACTTCGTTAAAGTCTAATATTTGGTCCACCTTTCCATCAAACGGAACCGGTAGCTGGCCAGATAAAAGATACGAATCTATACTGTTGTAACATTTTATGATCATAAAAAGAATGTTCTTTCCATAAAAATATAAATCAATCCTTTTGCGGAAATTAAAGGGGCCAGCTACTGGACAAAACTTCGGTAAAGTCTAATATTTGGTCCACCACTCAACCAAACGGAACCGGTAGCTGGCCAGATAAAAGATACCAATCTATACTGTTGAAACATATTATTATCATAAATTAAATGTACTTTTTATAAAAATATGAATTAAACCTTTTGCGGAAAGTAAAGGGGTCAGCTACTGGACAAAACTTCGGTAAAGTCTAATATTTGGTTCACCCTTCCATCAAACGCAACCGGTAGCTGGCCAGATAAAAAATACCAATCTATACTGTTGTAACATTTTATGATCATAAATTGAATGTACTTTTCATAGAAATATGAATCAATCCTTTTGCGGAAATTAAAGGGGCCAGCTACTGGACAAAACTTTGGTATAGTCTAATAATTGGTCGACCCCTCCATCAAACGGAACCGGTAGCTGGCCAGATAAAAGATACCAATCTATACTTTTGTAACATTTTATAATCATAAATTGAATGTACTTTTCATAAAAATATAAATCAATCCATTTGCGGAAATTAAAAGGGCCAGCTACTGGACAAAACTTCGGTAAAGTCTAATACTTGGTCCACCCTTCCATCAAACGGAACCGGTAGCTGGCCAGATAAAAGATACCAATCTATACTGTTGTAACATTTTATGATCATAAAATGAATGTACTTTCCATGAAAATATAAATCAATCCTTTTGCGGAAATTAAAGGGGCCAGCTACTGGACAAAACTTCAGTATAGTGTAATATTTGGTCCACCCTTCCATCAAACGGAACCGGTAGCTGGCCAGATAAACTATACCAATCTATACGGTTGTAACATTTTATTATCATAAAATGAATGTACTTTCCATAAAAATATAAATCAATCCTTTTGCAGAAATTAAAGGGGCCAGCTACTGGACAAAACTTCGGTAAAGTCTAATATTTGGTCCACCTTTGAACCAAACGGAACCGGTAGCTGGCCAGATAAACGATACCAATCTATACTGTTGTAACATATTATTATCATAAATTAAATGTACTTTTCATAAAAATATGAATTAAACCTTTTGCGGAAATTAAAGGGGCAAGCTACCGAAAAAAAAAAACTTCGGTATAGTCTAAAATTTTGCTCCACCCTTCCATCAAACAGAACCGGTGGCTGGCCAGATAAACGATACCAATCTATACTGTTGTAACATATTATTATCATAAATTAAATGTACTTTTCATAAAAATATGTATTAAACCTTTTGCGGAAATTAAAGGGGCCAGCTACCGAAAGAAACTTCGGTATAGTCTAAAATTTTGCTCCACCCTTCAATCAAACAGAACCGGTAGCTGGCCGGATAAACGATACCAATCTATACCGTTGTAACATTTTATTATCAGAAATTGAATGTACTTTCCAAAAACATATAAATCAATCCTTTTGCGGAAATTAAAGGGGCTAGCTACTGGACAAAACTTCGGTAAAGTCTAATATTTGGTCCACCTTTGAACCAAACGGAACCGGTAGCTGGCCAGATAAACGATACCAATCTATACTGTTGTAACATTTTCTTATCATAAATTGAATGTACTTTCCATAAAAAATATAAATCAATCATTTTGCGGAAATTAAAGGGGCCAGCTACTGGACAAAACTTCGTTAAAGTCTAATATTTGGTCCAACCTTCCATCAAACGGAACCGGTAGCTGGCCAGATAAAAGATACCAATCTATATTGTTGTAACATTTTATGATCATAAAAAGAATGTTCTTTCCATAAAAATATAAATCAATCCTTTCGCGGAAATAAAAGGGGCCAGCTACTGGACAAAACTTCGGTAAAGTCTAATATTTGGTCCACCACTCAACCAAACGGAACCGGTAGCTGGCCAGATAAAAGATACCAATCTATACTGTTTTAACATATTATTATCATAAATTAAATGTACTTTTTATAAAAATATGAATTAAATCTTTTGCGGAAAGTAAAGGCGTCAGCTACTGGACAAAACTTCGGTAAAGTCTTAAATTTGGTCCACCCCTCCATCAAACGGAACCGGTAGCTGGCCAGATAAAAGATACCAATCTATACTGTTGTAACATTTTATGATCATAAATTGAATGTACTTTTCATAGAAATATAAATCAATCCTTTTGCGGAAATTAAAGGGGCCAGCTACTGGACAAAACTTTGGTAAAGTCTAATATTTGGTCGACCCCTCCATCAAACGGAACCGGTAGCTGGCCAGATAAACGATACCAATCTATACTGTTGTAACATTTTATTATCATAAATTGAATGTACTTTCCAAATAAATATAAATCAATCCTTTTGCGGAAATTAAAGGGGCCAGCTACTGGACCAAACTTCGGTAAAGTCTAATATTTGGTCCACCCCTCCATCAAACGGAACCGGTAGCTGGCCAGATAAACGATACCAATCTATACTTTTGTAACATTTTATGATCATAAATTGAATGTACTTTTCATCAAAATATAAATCAATCATTTTGCGGAAATTAAAGGGGCCAGCTACTGGACAAAACTTCGTTATAGTCTAATATTTGGTCCACCCTTCCATCAAACGGAACCGGTAGCTGGCCAGATAAAAGATACCAATCTATATTGTTGTAACATTTTATGATCATAAAAAGAATGTTCTTTCCATAAAAATATAAATCAATCCTTTCGCGGAAATAAAAGGGGCCAGCTACTGGACAAAACTTCGGTAAAGTCTAATATTTGGTCCACCACTCAACCAAACGGGACCGGTAGCTGGCCAGATAAAAGATACCAATCTATACTGTTTTAACATATTATTATCATAAATTAAATGTACTTTTTATAAAAATATGAATTAAATCTTTTGCGGAAAGTAAAGGCGTCAGCTACTGGACAAAACTTCGGTAAAGTCTTAAATTTGGTCCACCCCTCCATCAAACGGAACCGGTAGCTGGCCAGATAAAAGATACCAATCTATACTGTTGTAACATTTTATGATCATAAATTGAATGTACTTTTCATAGAAATATAAATCAATCCTTTTGCGGAAATTAAAGGGGCCAGCTACTGGACAAAACTTTGGTAAAGTCTAATATTTGGTCGACCCCTCCATCAAACGGAACCGGTAGCTGGCCAGATAAAAGATACCAATCTATACTTTTGTAACATTTTATATTCATAAATTGAATGTACTTTTCATAAAAATATAAATCAATCATTTTGCGGAAATTAAAGGGGCCAGCTACTGGACAAAACTTCGGTAAAGTCTAATATTTGGTCCACCCTTCCATCAAACGGAACCGGTAGCTGGCCAGATAAAAGATACCAATCTATACTGTTGTAACATTTTATGATCATAAATTGAATGTACTTTTCATAGAAATATAAATCAATCCTTTTGCGGAAATTAAAGGGGCCAGCTACTGGACAAAACTTCGGTATAGTCTAATATTTGGTCCACCCTTCCATCAAACGGAACCGGTAGCTGGCCAGATAAACGATACCAATCTATACTGTTGTAACATTTTATTATCATAAATTGAATGTAATTTCCATAAAAATATAAATCAATCATTTTGCGGAAATTAAAGGGGCCAGCTACTGGACAAAACTTCGTTAAAGTCTAATATTTGGTCCACCTTTCCATCAAACGGAACCGGTAGCTGGCCAGATAAAAGATACGAATCTATACTGTTGTAACATTTTATGATCATAAAAAGAATGTTCTTTCCATAAAAATATAAATCAATCCTTTTGCGGAAATTAAAGGGGCCAGCTACTGGACAAAACTTCGGTAAAGTCTAATATTTGGTCCACCACTCAACCAAACGGAACCGGTAGCTGGCCAGATAAAAGATACCAATCTATACTGTTGTAACATATTATTATCATAAATTAAATGTACTTTTTATAAAAATATGAATTAAACCTTTTGCGGAAAGTAAAGGGGTCAGCTACTGGACAAAACTTCGGTAAAGTCTAATATTTGGTTCACCCTTCCATCAAACGCAACCGGTAGCTGGCCAGATAAAAAATACCAATCTATACTGTTGTAACATTTTATGATCATAAATTGAATGTACTTTTCATAGAAATATGAATCAATCCTTTTGCGGAAATTAAAGGGGCCAGCTACTGGACAAAACTTTGGTATAGTCTAATAATTGGTCGACCCCTCCATCAAACGGAACCGGTAGCTGGCCAGATAAAAGATACCAATCTATACTTTTGTAACATTTTATAATCATAAATTGAATGTACTTTTCATAAAAATATAAATCAATCCTTTTGCGGAAATTAAAAGGGCCAGCTACTGGACAAAACTTCGGTAAAGTCTAATACTTGGTCCACCCTTCCATCAAACGGAACCGGTAGCTGGCCAGATAAAAGATACCAATCTATACTGTTGTAACATTTTATGATCATAAATTGAATGTACTTTTCATAGAAATATAAATCAATCCTTTTGCGGAAATTAAAGGGGCCAGCTACTGGACAAAACTTCGGTATAGTCTAATATTTGGTCCACCCTTCCATCAAACGGAACCGGTAGCTGGCCAGATAAAAGATACCAATCTATACTGTTGTAACATTTTATTATCATAAAATGAATGTACTTTCCATAAAATTATAAATCAATCCTTTTGCAGAAATTAAAGGGGCCAGCTACTGGACAAAACTTCGGTAAAGTCTAATATTTGGTCCACCTTTGAACCAAACGGAACCGGTAGCTGGCCAGATAAACGATACCAATCTATACTGTTGTAGCATATTATTATCATAAATGAAATGTACTTTTCATAAAAATAAGAATTAAACCTTTTGCGGAAAGTAAAGGGGCCAGCTACTGGACAAAACTTCGGTAAAGTCTAAAATTTGTTCCACCCCTCCATCAAACGGAACCGGTAGCTGGCCAGATATTTTTATGAAAAGTAAATTTAAATTTTGATAATAATATGTTACAACAGTATAGATTGGTATCGTTTATCTGGCCAGCTACCGGTTCCGTTTAGTTCAAAGGTAGACTAAATATTAGACTTTACCGAAGTTTTGTCCAGTAGCTGGCCCCTTTAATTTCTGCAAAAGGATTGATTTATATTTTTATGGAAAGTACATTTATTTTATGATAATAAAATGTTACAACAGTATAAATTGGTATCGTTTATCTGGCCAGCTACCGGTTCCGTTTGATGGAGTGGGGGACCAAATTTTAGACTTTAACGAAGTTTTGTCCAGTAGCTGGCCCCTTTACTTTCTGCAAAATGATTGATTTATATTTTTATGGAAAGTACATTCAATTTATGATCATAAAATGTTACAAAAGTATAGATTGGTATCGTTTATCTGGCCAGCTACCGGTTCCGTTTAAAGGAGGGGTGGACCAAATATTAGACTATACAGAAGTTTTGTCCGGTAGCTGGCCCCTTTAATTTCCACAAAAGGATTGATTTATATTTCTAAGAAAAGTACATTTAATTTATGATCATAAAATGTTACAACAGTATAGATTGGTATCTTTTATCTGGCCAGCTACCGGTTCCGTTTGATGGAAGGGTGGAGCAAAATTTTAGACTATACCGAAGTTTCTTTTCTGTAGTTGGCCCCTTTAATTTCTTGTAGCCATATTTTCTTTTTCAAGTAACTGGCTATCGGTTGCTGGCTACTGGTAACTAATTTTTATTTTTTAAGTAACTGGCTACCGGTAGCTGGCTACCGGTAACTAACTTTTCTTGTTCAAGTAACTGGCTACCGGTAGCTGGCTACCGGTAACTAACTTTTCTTTTTCAAGTAACTGGAACAAGTAACTGGCTACCGGTAGCTAACTTTACCTATCTCAAAGATAAACCATTTGACAAACAAAAAAGTTTTGGTGAAAAGAAGCAGAACTGATTTTGATAACAAGGATTTCTATCCTAAATCGTAGACCTCCCGTTTTCATTAACATTTAGTCTACTTTGTGGACAGCGATATCTTTATATTTGTAGGGGATTAACCCTTTCCAAAACGACAAAAAAATAGACTATTCAAATTCAAACCCTGTTGCAGAGGACAAAATTATGGGTGTTAATAAGTTAGAATTTGTGTACAATGTAGCTCAGAAAATATTGATTATCAGCTTTTTCTTCTTTTGCCTCAATATTTTCACAAGCATCTCCGATTGGGGCCTTGTCTGGGAAAGGGTTAAATGTTAAAGTGGCGCCCTATTAATAATTTGGAAATCCTTACAAGAAAAGAAGAAACTGCTGATAACAAGTATTTTCTTATAACTTTAATGCTAAAAATCACAGACGTTTTTTTCTTCATGGACAACAACAACTTTGGGCCAGCATTATATGTTTGGGAGTTTGTGAAAAAGGTTAAAGTGGCATAGTTTTCAAGCCAAATGCGATAACATCGTGAAAACCAGTTTCAACCAGTGCACGTACGTTCACCAGACACACTTAAAAGCTAACGTTTTCCCAAACTGCAATTTTTTACTTAATAAACTTGTTCAATTGAAAGGAGTTGCTGAAGATAGAATACATGTTGATAAAGATAAGATTTGTGTTAAATGAAGCACAAACAATATTTAGGCAAAGGTAGAAAATGCTGATTGTCATTATTTTCTTCATTTGTCTAAATATTTTCCCAAGCCTTTTCTAATAGGGACCTCAATAAAACCCAGATCTTGTTTGGGAAAAGATCAAGTACCGGATCAAACCAAGTCCATGTCGACCAAAGATAAACGATAAAACTGAAACCATATGCAATTCAAACCATTGTTTTGTCGACATAACTATAATTATGCTGGATTAGAGACCATTATTTAGAGAAAATAAAGACATGCTGATAGCAACATTAATTTTTCACCTGCATGGTCGTAAAGGACTTCTCGATATATAAATCGTAGATAAACTTTTAATTATTCATTATTACGTCGCTTTTCAACGAAAACCTAGTAACTGCAGCTTAAAGCAAGCTGCAGTAACGATACTTTCGTTAAAAAGCAGCGATTTGTTTTGCGAAAATCCTCCTATTTGAGACTTTGGCGCTCATACAAACTGTGAAACGTTTAATGAGAAATGACCGCCGTCTGATGATAATAATACGCGAAGATCGTTAGAAATAGCAGCTGCAACACTATCTATGGAGCTTGATGAAAAGACAATAACATCATGGAAATGACAAAGGCTACATATAATATTGATTATAATCCGAGTTTGCAATCTGCACAGTCTGTACTGCATCGAACGCAATTGTTTTAACCCTTTCCCAAACAAGACCTGGTTTTGACGTCCCTAAGAGAATACTTAGTAGGCTTGGGAAAACATTGAGACAAAAGAAGAAAGTGCTGATAATCAGCACTTTCTCCTTTTGCCTCAATATTTTCTGAGCTAAACTGTACACAAATCCAACCTTAATTAACATCCATATTGTCATCTGCAGCAGCTTTCAATTGGACCACCCTAATTTTTTGTCGTGTGGGAAAAGGTTAAAGTTATTGTTTTATAGTCTGGTTAAAATATTATTGCAAATGTTTGCAAAATTTACATATTCAAAACAACACAATATCGAACTTTGAATTACTGTAATCTTTCGTGCGATTGTTCGAACCTTGAATGTGTCTCACACATTCAATGTTCGAATAGAATAACGCATGCAAAATTATATTGACAAAAAAGGGCTTTTCGCTTTGTTTACATAGATATTCTAGATAAAATTTGTAAACAGATGTCACAATATCATGACCGGACTATAGCCGTCCCCTGATTTTTTTAATGATCAACACGACACTTACTAATTATAGCTTTGTATTATGATATAGCCTAATGGACCTTGAACGACCGATTCTGTCCTTAATTAACCCCTCAGAACCCTGTTTAAGTTAGTTACGTCGTCGTACTTTTTGACCTTCTCTTCATACTTGTACCATAAATTTGTTCAACCCTGGAATTAAGGTTGAGACTGATAAAAAATCGAATTTTCTTTTTCGGGCGACGTCGTCATGTATCCGAACCTATTCGGGCGCAGTCGTAAACATTTGGCGGTGGAAAGTTCCATCGCCGAATGTTTTCGATTTCGCCCGAATAATTCCGACGTTGCACGAATCTCATTAGGGATGGACTACCTTAAGATATACCTTAAGATCCCCGTGTGGTAAATAATGAAGCATGTCTTTCCAAGGCCATGGGATACAAGGTTGCTGGTCTAAATTCAATTTCTTCCTTGTGGGCACCCACCTGTAGCACAGGTCACATTTTATCCACGAAATCGTTGAAAATTTGCATGTGATTTGTCCCTGGGTAGGAGGTTAGCAATTGACCAAACGCCGACTGTCAATCAAAAACATCGATTAGCCAATGAACGCTCACAAAAATGTTATGCCCCAATTGTTCATCGTTGCACGTGGTTTTGTGCAATTTTGTGCTAACAATAGACTAGGTTCGCGGTTATGTTTTGATAAACCGCGTCGGTGTTGTTATAAAATCTCGTAACTACGGCTTAAATAAAGCCGTAGTTACGAGATTTTATAACAACAACTACGAAATACTACTTTGTTTGTCCGAATTTAAGTCACGATTAACTGGATAAAATCGTTCCCTATTACCGACCACATGCACATTGTTTGCCTTAAATTCTATGTTGGGCGGAGCGATCTGTAGATTGGCGTTTGGTCAATTCAATCAGGATACACACAGCTCTATTACATTCTGTACTGAGTACATTTAATTACGTAGAGATACTTCGTTCGCTTATAGGATGGAAATGATAAGCAAAGGCTACGTAATTCGGATTCATTTTCGTTGATTTATCTAATTCCATAAATTCAAAGGATCGAGGAAAAAAAATAAATACACGTCGAAATAGAAATTGATTTTTTAAATTGAGATGGATCAAATCAATTGATAACGAGTGTGTCCACCTAAAGCTTGAATCAAAGATGTACATCGTCGTCCCATAGAAATGACTTTTTCGCAAAGCAAGCTCTTGTGGCATTTTGTTCCGCTCTTGAATAATAGGAATACAAAGTTGTTGCAACGTTTTAGGTGGTGGGGTACGTGAATACACGCTTTTCTTCAGGCCATCCGAGGCATGTTCTACACGGTACATAACAGGACAGAAGTGTGCAACTACAGTATGTGGTTTTAGCCATCGTGTCATAAGTCGTGATATTAATGAGTTACGGCATCTTACGTACCGTGCAATGTCCGAGTTTGAAAAACCAAGCAAATGCGTTCCAGTAGCTTGATTCCTCACATTTTCAGAAAGACAGGATTTAGTGATAGAATTGAGAAAATTTCAATGAAACGTGTTTTTACAGTATCCCTATAGAGAAACTTTACAAACATCTTAAAATCTAACTCGAGTTTCACGTGCATCAAATCTACGCAGCGTCAACGTGTTTAATGCTTTGGCTATGGCGCCGTAAAATATTCCACAATAACTCACTCTAATCGTTTCTATTCACGTTTCAAAACTTGTGGGAGATTCATAACCAACATTTTCATTTCTAATATCATCTTATAACATCTTGATCAAAGGCTTTAAATACTCTGCGTTTTTTAAATGTACTAAGTATATACATATATGTAGTATTGAAGTCATAGGCATAGACAGTTTAACTAAGTAACGTAAACTATACAGTTTCTTGTTACACACAAATTTTAAACAAAATGACAAACAAGGTCAAATAAAATAGCTTATAAACAAATTACAAAACTACATTTGGAACAAATGAAACAAAAGAAACATAACGACAAATGAAACAAAAAAAACAAAGAACAAAAATCATGTATCTTTTCAAAAAAGGTGAAATGAAGCAGAGAAGGTGGGCAAATGCCAAGAATAAGCTGGACGTGTTGGATTTTTGAAAAATCAACTGAAAGTTTTGGTTTATCTTCAATAACTTTTTTATCAGTTGATTTTTCAAAAATCAACCATGTCCATCTAATGCGTGGCGTCTATCCACATTCTCAGCTTCAAACCGAATTCAAATCGGTCCAGTATTTACAAAATCATTGAAGATTTTCAGAAAATATTGTATCACGTGATTATCCACCGCATATAATGCAGAATCGGGCCTGTTTCTCTCAACAGTTTCTGTACTACAATGTATATGTGACTCTTTTATAGAAATCAGTTTATTCTTCTGTATCTGCTTTCAAATTTGAGAAGTGGAATATTTCGTCGTTTGGAAAAGAGTTACAGACACATCACGAGACTTGAAAGACGTCTTTGCGGTGATTGCACCGATATCAGACCAACAAATAAGATGGAATGAAAATATTATAAATTTATTATTTCAAAACTAAACCTTATGTTGTGGGTACTCATTGGAATCGTCTCGTCGAGACGATTCCAATGAGTACCCACAACATAAAGTTTGTTGAACATGAAATGAAACATTGCATTTTGAAAACCATTCACTCCCTCTCATCTGTAGCTCTGACTGCACTGACATTGTCGATATTTTGCTTAAATACCAAACTCATAAATAATATCTGCTTCAGATGTTCTGTATTGGTCATGTCAATGTATTTGAAGAAAACATCTGCACGCGAATTTATTATCTCTTCATTAGGGAATAATTGTGACAAAACAACACAAAGAAACAGGAAATTAAGATCGATTAATTACCCATGTAATTGATTATGATCAGGACCATGGTTTGTCTTCACGCCCTATCCTTCTCCAGAACGGCGAGTTCTGAATTGGTTGATATTAATCAAGAGTTCTTACTCAATTTAAATAAATACAATAGTACAGACGAACACGTGAAAGACAACATACATTATTAGCTATAAAAGTCAGTGTTTAGAATTTAATCAGCAAACTGTTTTCTTTTTTCCTTTTTCTGTGGCACTAAAACGAGTTCTGCGACTGTAAGTTTCCGATGACATTCTTAGTACAACAGGCCTAAGCAACGGAAATAAGTTATTGTCAAATGACATGCATTGTTGTGTAAGGAGGACTAAATTTCCAGACGCTACATGACAGTGGAAATATTTAAGCTGCTACCAAGGAAGACACCCAGTTAGTTCTAAACACAACTGTTCCCTGTTAGTTATCGTTGAAGATTTGACTCGAGGATCACGATGGAAGTTACGCTGCAAGTGTTTGTTTTGACGAATATGTGGATTTTAAATTTAAATTTTGCGCATACAGGCAGTTATGCCAGTACTAACACGACAACTAATAGAGATGCTGTTAACATAAGTAACACTTTCAACCAAAGCACGGATGTAATAGAGGACATATCAATGCATACAGAGACGGTAACACAAGACATTTCTGTCACAGATAACGAACTGACTTCATATCAAACCACAATAGTAACAGAGGACGTCTTGGTACAAAATGTTACAATGACACAGGAAAATCCTGCTACAAATAACCTCTTGACGACGCCATTTTCGGCCGATCCTGACGATGAATCGAATACATCTACTCGGGCAACAACAGATATAACACAAGACCATGAACAAAATGCAAAGATCGGGAATTTTGTATTCGATTCTGATTATGTAACTAAGACTCATACTGACGAAATATTACATGGTGTCTCAAACGAAACAAATAATATTTACAATGGTCAAGACATTTCCACAACTTCACGAGAGATGGAAACGAACCAGTTTCCCCAAAGTACAAATGTAAATGATATATTTGAAAGGGACAATAACACAAACATGATTACAAATATAGTAAAAACAGAGGAATCAACAGAAACTGTCGTTACCAACCCCGCGAACGAGGAATACGAAGCTGGAAATCTTCAAACGACATCTGCGCTTACGTTAGAAGAACACGAGACGGTAACCAAAGGTGCGTGCAATTTATAAAATCCCATCTGTATATGCGAAAGCAAATGGTCCAAACGAATTCAAAACCAGAGACTGATAGATCTAGGATATGATAACTAAATGAGTGTCCTTTTTTCAAAGAACACCGGGGTTTGACGTCCATAATAGAAATGTTTAGGGAAACATTGAAACAAAAGAAGAAAATACAGATTAATTTCCATTATTTTCACTAACATTTGCTTCAGTATTATAGTCATTTTCTTGTTGTGAGCTCCAACCCATTTAACCCTTTCCCAAACGACAAAAAATGAAGGTGGTGCAATTTGAAAGCTGAGATGTAGACAACCAAACTGGGTGTTGATAAAGAATTTATTTCTTTGCAATGTAATAATAAAACTATTAAGACAAAGGGGGTGCTAGTTTTTCAGGACTTTCTTCTTTCTCTCAATATTTCATACGCGTTATCTATTACTCTGGGGAGGGGCGAATCGCATGACACAACAGTTTAAACAATTGCAGAAAAATTCAATAACTGTTAATACAAGACCGAGTTTAATTCGATTTGAAACAGAGAAAGTGTGAACAAAGTTACAAGTCAAGTATTTTTTTGGAACAAAGTTTTGTTTTCTCATCAATAACTTTTTATACATGTATGGTGATCCAAATTCATCCAGAAAACACTGGTGTTTTTTCCGCCTTCTCTGTTTCAAAACTTTATTCTTTCAAACTGTCACGTATGAACGTATGAAAAGAATTATTTAAAATAATCGAAAATGTGTATGATGATTCCCCGTCAAGTAGTGACATTAGAATGACATATTCTTCAAAAAAGAAGTAGAGAAGTGCGAGATTTTATAATAAACGTAGAACTGGAAAAGACATGTTTTGTAGTTGGCATGGGTTTGATATAATTTTTAAGTGATTCAAAAACAAATTTACCTTCCATTCCTTGAAAAATATATTTTGATACACAGACAATATCACGTATATAATTTACACCATGGATGCAGATCAGTTTATACCCGAGTGCAGATTGATCAAGATCCCGTATTTCTTATGTAAAAAGCTATCCGAACAGTGTTAGGGTAATGGTATTTCAGAAAAGCATGGCTCTCCGTATTAGATAGAGGCTGTATAGTAGATTCTACGCGATATAATCGTTCAAAAGGCGCAGCCTTTGAACGTTCATGTCGCGTAGAGTCTACTATACAGACTCCATCTGACTTAGTGTTCGTCAACCAATGAAAACATACGCGTCTACTGTCATTCTTCAAACCACGCCTCCGACCGGAGCTACTATCAAGCGGATCTTGCTGGAATTACATCATTTTCCCAAAAATTACATCATTTCCCAAAATTACATCTTTTTTCATAACTGCACAGGAAACGGGGCGTGGCTATGTATATACGTGACATAAACTGACCGGCAGTGCGTTTATGTGAAATATAGCGCCGAAATTTTCAAATATACTGCAATTTCATTGGCCCAAAAACTAGGACGAACACTAAATAAAATGCAAAAAGCATATGCTGATCTGGACATAGGGACGACGCGCACTGTATTGCGTCACTTTTCAAAAAAACGCTACCCTCCGGGGCTCATAACTGAATTTTGCAAGACCTATTTTCCTTCTCATAACTTTGTTATACATCAAAATAACAGTAAAATCGTAATCTTTTTCAATTTCAAACATTTTTTACTAGAAAGACTTTTATTAGTAAATTCTGCGAAATAACGCGTGTAACATGTAACATAAATGTACAAGTGCGACGGATATTTATAAACAAGTCTGCGGTAAGTTAACGTCAAACACATAGAAAAATATATTTTATGACTATGGAGATGCTGTAAAATGTTTTGCCGAACAGAAATCAGATTTCGGTGTCAATTACGCAAATTAGCCCAATTTGTTTACCAAAAACCGCAGTGTAACAATTAGAATTACGTCGAAGAAAAGATGGCAAATTTCCTAAATATTTTGGTAATTAATGACTCAAATGCCACCAAACTTAATATAGAAAATACTATTTTTCTCTTTTTCTATAGTATATATAGAAGAAAGCCGGTTAGAATAATAAACAAAACAATTATTGCATTAAATGTGTGTGGACAAAAATGTTTCGGGTCGTTGAAAACGTGACTTTTTTACTCTTTAGATTTTAGAAAAATACCACTTCCTTATTCACACAAAAATAATTTCAATGTGGAAACAGATCTACTATTTTTTTTTCTTGTTTACCATATTTAAATTTCAACGAAAAGTAATTAAAAGTAAAAGAGATATTAGAATTTGTTCGTGTGGACAGAAATTTTATAAACGTAATTTTTTTATTTAAAGTCATCATCTAATTGGCACATTTTTCAGTCAAATAATAAACTGACACGATTTAGAAACGCAAAACACGTTTTTATTAACCATTCCTTTCCTATTACATTGATCGGCGCCATATTTTGGGACATGTATGAAAAAATGTATACGCTTCACGCCTCAGTGATTTTGTCGTCTTTTCTGTAAACTATCCGGACACGTGTTAAATCACTAAGATATTTTGTGTACAAATTGCCACTTTGATTTACTTATTGAAAACATACGATACCAACGAAAGAAAATTGTGTACAAAATGCTGAGGCTTACTTTGCGCAAAAGGAATCGAGTTTTTTTGGCTTTTGGTTTGCGGTGTTTCGCAAATGAAGGTAGCTAGACGCTTTAATGTAGCCGAATCGACGGTTCCAATGTTTATGAGACGTGTAAACGACACTGGAAGATTTACAGACCACCTACGTCTCGGTCAGCTGCGTGTAACAACTTAACGTCAACATAATTGTATACGTTAACGTCACCAACGCAACAGATTTGTGACGGCTCATGTGACGGCTCAGTATACAGCTAATTCTATGGTTGGTAATCGCGGGCGGCCTATACATCGCGACATGGTGATAAATCACCTGTGAAAACACGGGGTTCGCTGTCGTCGTCCTGTTCGATGCCAAGCCCTTGACTCAACGTGCATTTTGGCATAATCTGGCGTCCATTCAGGCATTATTCGTGGATTTAAAGGTCATTTTCTGTCCTGTTATGTTAACAATTGTAACATTTACAATTTTACATGGCTATACATCGGTTTGGCAAGATGTAGGAGATACCATTTGTAAAAGTCCTTTTTTGCGTTTTTAAATCGTGGCAGTTTAGAATGATCAAAGTGGCGTTAAAGCCAAGGAAAGACAATGGACGAAAAAAGTGGGATATTTCCTAAAATTTGGTCTTGTATATATATATAAATCACTTTAGTTTATACAGAGAGTAAACACACCACACCTGTTTACGCAAAAACTTTAACGTTACGCAATGATTAGAATTGACATTCGCTACTATGACGTTACATTTTAGTGCCGTAATACCGTGTGCGACGTGGTGGTCTCAAAAGCCAAAATAGATCTTTTTATAGATGCCGACTCATACATATTTGCGCTGCAATATGGCATGTAGGGATTCTTTAAAATTTTAGTAGATCACTCTGCAGAAAATCTTAATGGTTCAAGATAGCCTTTTTTTCAAAGAGCAAGCTAAGTAGAAAAACGTTGATACTGATAAGACTGCAATTAGGCAAATGCTGGTCTGTTTCCATTTTTCCGGGTCCTAGCTAAGTACTGTTCTCTTTCTTTCACAGATAAAAACGACGATTTGAGCACGCCAGATGACAGCACACATTACGATGATACACATTTCACACAGATTCTCTCTGCATTGACGACCTATGAATATAGGGAGCAAAGTGATACAACTCAGATACCAAAAGATCATGATCAAACTCAGAAATCAACAGTTCGTGATGAACCACCTGAGACCGAAGTAACTACCACAAAAACAGCGCATGATAATGAAGACACCAATGGCCCAGATATTACACGCGGACACATTTCGTCACAAGACCATACTTTACAGGCCGACACCAATACCCAAACAGATACAATACTTCGAGAAGAAAGCCACAGTTTTCATATATCAGCGACTTATCAATCACCATCCCTTTCGGAGGGTACATCGCTAAATTATACACCTACGTCAAGTAATCTCATAACTCAACCAGAGAGCATTGTCGTGACACAGTCCACAGTTAATGACAAAGAGCAGACAGATTACTCATACCACACTGAAGCTTATGAGATCTCGTCGACGGAAAACATGAGATATACTACACATTTATATCAGAATAATTCTTCTATAAGACCGGTCAGTCTACCATCGGATAACTCTGATGAAAAGGTTTTTCATACAGAATTACAATCCATTGATAATGCAACAACTACTGACTGGATTAGTCTAACTACGGAGATAAACGATAGTTTTGTGCATGTCATTCAAAATGAAAGTGAAGTAATTACAAATGATTTGAAAGTTGCGTCTCCTGACTCGTATAATAGTTTTGTTGAAGGTGACATAACATCAACATATAAATCAACATTCAACGATGTTATAAATGAATCATTATCTTCGCCTTTAGCAACCCAAACTGTTGAGCCGACTTTAACTACTGAAACTGAAAACACAACATATAACATTCGAAATGATTCAATTAACTTTTCGCATGATGTCAGTTATACTGAGCTTAGTACATCAGAGAATGACGTAACAAGTCAAATATTCTTGAGCACTGGACATACTCCGAATATAACTGATACCACAAGTATTCAACCCGGCAACGTATCATCTTTCGAAAACACAACACCAGAAATGGGTACTCTTGAAAGTGTTTCAACACATGCGAACAATTCTGATCTTTCAAATGTGTCTTTTTTCATAGAGCAAACAAGCGTAACCAATCCAGGTCAGGAATCCAATACAATAATCAAGAGCAGTACACATCGTGTTACATGTGAACAAACAACAATTGAAAATGATTTCTCTGAACTAAACTTCATTGAAGATATTATCTCAGTACTGACAGATGACACTGCTCCTTCAAATTCTGGACCACATACCAGACCGTCCCGAAGCGCCGAGGTAAATGACAAAACCGACAATACATCACTGTCAGTACCGGTTACTGTTCATGACACGGAAACGGGAGCTGGTACAACCACGAAGCATTTAATGTCCTTAAGTACACAGTTCAGTACAATTCAAAATCATGTACAGAGTTCGACTGATGATGAATCGACCACAGAATTTATGACAGAGCAGACTTCCACTGATGATAATCCATCTTCAGAAAGAATGATTAGATCATCTAATTTTTCTGAAGTAGGGGAAGATCTTATGAGTGAACCTCGTACGATGAATAACAGTGGTTACTTTACTACGGGAAGCACAATGGGAAAAGAAAGCACAACACAAACATCTAGTGAAAATTCGGATACAGATAAAACGCAAACAGTTTATACCTACGAGAATGTCACATCAACCATTAGAGACGAATATTCTACGTTACACCAAACTAGCACTGACACAAATATTGATGAAATAACTAGCATGTCACCATCGGGTTGGAAAACTGTTACCGACTCAGAACAACAACATCAAAAGCATTCAGCATCTTCAACAGATATAGATGTTTCAACAAACGAATTGACCTCCACAACTGAAAACAATGAACATACACTAGGTCAATACCATTCTACAAATCAACCGCTATCAACAACAGGAACCCCTACTGTAAAAGAATATCATTCTGAAATATCCCATGAAATGATGACTACGGATAAGATATATACAGACGGAGTCGATACCAGCCATTCAATGACCATAAATTCAATAGATATCGAAAGTACTACCCGAACGGCTGCAAAGCGTAGTACAATATCCAAAGAAAATGTGTTTCCGAAAGAATACACAAATAGAGATTTTACTAACAATTCAGTTCATTTAGAAGAGAGCTCAGTTTATCACAATTTCACAGATGAATCTACGATTAATCCCGAAACTGTAATGACGACAGATCATCTAAATGTATCTGGAACTAGCAGCTCATCGAAATATCGCAAAAACGAAATTCAAACTACGAGTCCCGACAATATGATTCCATACACAAAACGCCAATACGAGGGTGAATATACGTCGATGGACGGAACTAGCATTGAATCAATCAATCAGTCACATGAAATTCAAAACACAAACTCTGACAAAACGACACCAACATATTCTGGAAGCTCGTTGACGACAGAGACAGATAGTTTTAGGTTTAATGAAAGTAGTAGTACATCAATGCACACTTCGTATGAAAATCAAACAACGAGCCTACACGACCTGACTTCTCCTATAACACACAAAGAAACCTTGGTGACTACAGAAAATCCTTTCTCGCCTGACAGTTCGTCTAAAACAACAAGTGAATTAGTGAGCGCAACCGATACGTTTTTGTCGACAGATTCAACAGATTACCAAAACTATCTAAGTGGCGAATATCAGGTGGCAACTACAAAGGTAACATCTACAGGCAATTACCAAAATACCCAAGTGTATTCAACATTTATCAGCAGCATGACCTTATTGAAAACTACAACAAGCGCTACCATCGATCTAAAAGAAAACACTGAATATCCCGAAGATATGGCAATCACACAGAGAAATCAAACTGTACTTTCAGAAACAACCGAGAGTTCCTTTGGGAAGAATGAGTTTATGACCACTATGGAAGAAACGGAAACGTCGTCTAGTCTACCTGACAATACATCAACATCAGTTGACGATACGGTCGAAGATGGGGCTATGGTGCTAGGAAATGGAAGTTCTGGTAATACAATGACTGCCTATAGTACTAAGAGTGTCCAAAGCACAAGCGCGTTTACAGAAGAAAGTCTTGCTGCTATGCCCTTCAAACTACAAAGATCGACGACAGAAAGTACGATAAGAGTAGAGCAGTCTCACTATCCTGAACAGACTAGCATGACAACGTTCCTTCAAGGTAATAACAATGAAATGGGTTTGTCAGAATCACGATCATCATCCCGTCATTTGGCATCTGTTGCATCAGAAATCAGTAACCCGACAAGCGACACTCCTATTAATACAACGAGTTCAGCTGTTATTTCAACTTTCTCAAATGATGATTCTGGAATTTCTTCTGCACAATGGAGTGATAAATTCTCCAATACTAGCGCTTCCTCATCTCTCAGTACAAACACTGAATCTCTTGTTGAACACAAGACAACAGCTGAAGAATTTGATTTACCAAATGATACCGAATATTCATCGGCAGTAACTACAGAAAATAGCTTTACACAAACATTAACAGACCAAAGTACGTCTAAGGTTGAAACAGCAAAAATAACCACCTTTTCCATCAGCAGTATTTTCAATATCAATTTGAATGAGCCTACGACTGATACTGCAGAACATGAGAATCAAGGACAAAATAATGCAGAACATGAAAATCAAGGACAAAATAGTAATTACACTTCGAATACTAACCGATCATTAATTGATACTACTGAACCATTACTTAATAATATTCACACCAATTCAACACAAATTTACTCAACAACTCCGCATAAGATGACGGGTACAATGTCTGCTACTCAAGATCTAACAAGTAACACTCAGTTCAACAGTTCAACTGGCAATATAATGGAAACAGATATCATAAAACACTCAGAGTCCATTTATAACCATTCTTTATTCTCGACGAGTCCAGATACACAGCCTAACACAATAACAATTGAAACATCGAGATACCATTCATCAAGTGGTGATATAAGAACTATGTTTATATCGACAGAGGAACCCTCTTCAACTCCCAGTCCACAGACTGTGACCAATGAGGCAACTCTGGACAACCCGTCATCACCAACAGACCCATCTTTAAAACCTACACATGCTCCTGTAGAAAATCAAAGTATGACAACACAAGGGAGAACAGGAAGTACACTGGACAAAACAAATGCATTTACTATAAATAGTGAAGGTTCATTCGAGTATAGAAACAGTGGAAATAGCACTAATTCAACCACATCTTCTCTGGAATATTATTGGCATGGAAAAGCTGAGACGACATTCGATCCCAACCAAGGGAGTAGCGATACAGATTTAGGTAGTATCATTTCAACTGCTACATCTTCGACCATAGAACGTGAGACAAATAAAGTTACGTTTGAACAACCAGAAACTGAGGATTCAACAAACAGTATGAGTTTAACACCAGAACGGTCAACACATGTAGAAACAGTAACCGACGGAATTACAGCGCAAACTACTGAAATGAACACCCAAGAGGCACTGTTCGACAATTTCAGTACCGTTGGCGAAACAGTCTTAACCAGTTCCACGGCAGTAGAAACAAGTAATACCTTAGTTAATGAGCCGGAAGGATCTGACATAATTTTGACTTCCACCCATAGTCAGGATGATCATAGTACGACTATCGAACTTGAAGCTCAAGATGATCCTGTTCGTCCTCCAAATACTCAACAGCATACGGGATATACAAAAGCAGTTTCAGAATTGACAGAGATTGTTTCGAATATTTTCAGCACGACGGAAGAAACAACTTATGATACGGGTACAACTACATCCTCAAATAAACCAGTGAGTCTTGTCGATTCTTCTGATGAATCTACATCATTTGTTGATACACAATCCGCATTATCATACGTTGACGCACAATCCACATTACCAGACACAAAATCAAGTTCAGCTACAACAGATTATGAATATACTCAGGTCGATAGTACTTTTGAATTGCATCCAGAGTCCAGAACACCAATGATGCATCAAGATAATTCTACAACTATATATAATGATGTAATTTCCGAAACAAACGTTCATCATATAGAATCAAGTACCTCCATTAATTCTTTGTCTCCAGATGAATTGCTTAACCCTTCGGAAGATAAAGGAAGAACTGAGACCGGAAATAAAACGCAATTTTTAACATCTTCAATGACATTTACGAACACATCAACACCAATATCTAGTATGTCTAATATTATAATAGGCAGTGTGAAAAACGAACAATCAACCTTATCCGCGGTAACAAATGAAAACAGAACTTATTCCAATCAACAAGACAAATCAGAAATTTACACCGTGAATCCATCCATACGGAGTGATAACCATGAGACAACCACCAATGTCATAGGTAATACAGAGACAACAAATTATGAGTTTGAGTCAAAATCGCCACAAGAATATTTTGCCGAACATTCATCCATACCCATTCAAAATGACGAAACCCATGATCCTATTTCTGACAATATTAGTACCACAAGATCAGACTATACTGAAAATTCAAAGAGTGACATTAATGAGGATGGAACGACAAAGGCATTCGTTCAACTAACGCATCCCTATACAAGTGTACTCGAGGTTGTGAACACAAACAACCAGACGTCTATAACTAGAGATGTATTTGAAGAAGATAACATCACTACGATTACATTGAGTCACAAACCTGCCTCCAAAATAACTCCAAAACAAGCATTCACGGAGACACACGATGTAGATGTGTCTACTACACAACCATATGTTCAAGAAAATAGTTCTTATACTACACAAAGCAACGGGATATTGACATCAACATATTCACCTGGTTATTCTGCTTATAGTTCAGAGGTACAAACAACAAATATGAACGAGCAAGAGGTTTCGACGTCTGAAAAACATCAAATATCTGTTTCTACTGAAATATCGAGACAGTATACAACAACTACGGCTCAAGTTACGTCTGATGAAGACAACATCTCAGGTGAGAATGATCTAAGCATGATACAATTTGCAAGCGGGCCACATGACTTTACAACAGGGTATTTAGACAAGGACTTGGGGACGCAACAAACAACCACATTCAAGTATGTCATAGCCTCTAATTCAATTAAAAAAGATGTCACAAATCCAAAATATACAGGAAGTAGCATCGTCGAAAATACAGAATTCCTGCCAAATTCCACAAAGGCTGTTCTTACCAAGATGTATTCTGCCGAGCAAACATCGTCGGATATACACACTTCAACTGTTTCTTTGTCAGAGAAAGGATCAAATACATTCGAGCATAACATATCACATGAACCTTTATATCCCTTCAGTCCAACAAGTACAAACGAGGGGGGAATGCCTGAAAGCGTACAAGATGTATCAATACACCCTATGACAATGAGTAATCCTAGTTCAAATACAACAAATCCAATAAATATAAACCCTACAAATCCTTATACAAACATTACGCCTGATCAAACTACAGTAGAAATCGGACAAACAGACCACCATTCCACGCCTACAATAAACACAGATGACATATTTACAACTAACCTCGACACCAGCAGTATAGTAACGGATGAACAAGATGCAACTCAAGTCGGGGTTGACAATGTTCCCTCTACAACTGATGATATTTTAGATGGTACAACAAAATATGCGTTTCCTAACACTGACAAAGCAGGGTTAAGTACTAGTGAAACAAATTTGAGCACACATTCGCAGCTTACGAGCACAACATATTTCCAATCTTTTGGGTCGTCAACGAATCAGTTAAGGACGACAAAAATGGTCGAGAATACTGGGACATCTCAAGATAAAGTCTCTGTCATGTCTGAAACACCTATCTCTAACAGCTATAGTTTAAGTCAGTCAACAACTTTAGTATATAATTCTAATGATATCACATCTGCAAGTCCATACATAGATCGTACAACAAGTGAGATAATTTCAAAGTACGAGTCATATCCCTCGTCTTCATCGACAGCAATTGATAGTACAGCATTAGTTTATGCAGAAACAAACCAAGATAATGACATTTCATTGTCATCTGATACAATCGCGATATCAACAGAACCTACCACCGCGTTAGGCCTTGGTACAAAAATGTCTTTAAGTGACAATCAAACCAAAAAATATTTTAATTCGCAAACACTTGACAACTACACGGTTACATCACCATCAAGAACAGAAAGCTTTACACAAGTTGTGGACAAAGAAAATTTGGATATTAGTCAAACTCATACTACAGATTTAGCATTGAAGGGAGAAATAACACAAACGACATCGGATATTTCTTCATTTGGAAATACCTTCTCGCAGTTGATCGGGTCATATACCCCAAATTCAATCACATCGGATTTGGATAAAAACTCGGACATATATGAGATGACATTTTCAACGATCGATCAAAGTCAACAAAGTTCAAAGGAAAATGAGTATGAGAACGGCAATGTTCCTGACACTACAACTCCAAATGGTACTCCTACCAGTGATACGTCAGAAACGGATGTTCTATCGGAATATTCCAACGTCACTTTTCTCCCAGTTTTCACAACACAATCTGAATACGACGTCGAAAGTACAAATATAGAAATGAAGAAACCAGACACACCAAACGATCCCGTTGATATATCAACACAACAGACATATTACTATGACAACGACGAAACAGATATTGAAGAGATTACAACATCTTTTACAACAAAGGCAACATCTAGTTCACTAGATAGTGAAGCTTCAGGCGACGATATTACCTATGAGACAATGACAGAACGTATGTCTACAACGGACAGCACTACTTCAAATGATTTAAAGCTATCAACTTTTGGAGATACGCAGGCCACAACCATCCATAATCCTAAATTTACTACAGACAATGTATACATGGAAGAGACGCAATCTGTAATTATAAATAATACGGAGCATGCTACTGAATTAAACAATCGGATAGTCACGTCTATACCAATTAGTCAAATAACGACAACAACATCGAACTTAAATAGCATTATCTCAAACACCATTAAACCTATAACAGATCATTATTCCACATCAGCTGAAACAACAGATTTTAATGACGGGTCGTCGATATTACAAAAGCGCATTACAACCGATCAAGAAGATGTTACAATTTCTTCAACAACCAAAAGTGACAAAACTACAAACACTTATACTAACAGTGAAATACGTTCAACTCCTCACATCGCAAGTGAAACTGTATCGTCTCCTGAAACTAATGGAAACGTAACTTTCCTTGATGAAAGTTCTACGTCATTTTATTCTGGTCAGGATAGCACTGACTCTAATTACGGATTAACACAATCTATCAAAAGGTCTATATCTTCAGACACCAGCACCATTATAGGGCAATCTACCACAGTGACGGGAACATCATATGACGCAAATAGTAAGATACTTGCGACAGAAAGTGGACAATCCGGCTTCCAAACCGAAGCTATTGGAAACAGTTCTAATTCCTATTCGAATAGCACTGGGAATGGTTTAGAAAATGTGACAATGTCTACACAGAACACTGAAAGAACCGACGGCACTAACCAAGAAGTGATTTACTCCTCGACTAGTACAATGTCGACATCGTTTACAAGCCACGAAGAGAGTCCTGTCGAGTCTCGAGAAACTACAAGTGTGTACGACGAGCATAAAGTAAGTACTGTTACGAAAATACACGATGGTCATACTAAAGATATTGGGTTTGTAAGCAGTGATACCATAACCGACGCATCTACCACTGAAAGTGAAACAACTGCAAACTCTTTGTATTCAATACCTTATACGATGAACTATGATTTAATTACAGTATCAACTCTATTTGGCGTTTCACAAACAGAATCTGACAACATCGATAAACAATATGGAACGAACATTTATAAGTCTACTTCAAGCCCAACATCTTATGTCGCAACAGAATCAGGTGGTGAAACTGTATCAGAAACGGAAGAATATTCAAATGACTTTAGCAGTGTAACTCCAGTATCCTCTAATCATGACGACATAAATGACAATGATATTGTGAGTAGAGACGGTTCTTCTACCTTAAGTACCCAAATACCTGATAATGATCATCTGCAAGACAATACAAGAAGTCCCTCTACATGGTACGTAAACGAGAGAAGCGGTAGAGATAAAGGATATAGTTGGACTACAGCTGACAGTATAACTTACAGCAAAGAACAAATGAGCGAATCAATTGAAACAACTGTTGAAGATGAAGTTCGAACAAATAAAACAGAATTTCATAGAACAAATAGCATTCCTGATAATTCAGATTTGCTTTCATCGAAAAGCCCAAATACTAGAGAACAAAGTGACACGACATCGTGGGCACAAACTGTGTCTAAAAGTTATCCTATCACTTCTTTAGGCTTTAACCAAGATACGTCAGAATTAGATGAAGGACTTGATGAAACTTCCAAAGACATTTCATCAAATACAACAGAAAGTGTTATATACTATGACACTACAACAAGTATATCACAGTCAAATACAGTAAACAAAGAAGAAGAAACGACATCGAGCATTTTAAAAGAGCTTTCAACATTTCCTCGAAACGAAAAAGAAAATACTAGTTTAATGTTTGTCGAAACAGTTTTACCCACAGAGGAAGTTAACACAAATCAGGACGAAGGAACGACAATGATACAGACATTAGATACTAATACCCAATTGAATTCCAATACATTTAAAGAACAACTTACCACAAATGGGGTAGATATACGACAGACGGCTACAAGGGTAAATTACGCAAGTAAGGATTCTACAAATGAAGGGAAAACAGATGAAAGTAAGACTGATTTTCACACAAGAACACACACGGTGTCAACCAATTTAGTTCATAGTTCTCCTTTACCAGATTCAAATGATGGCGGTGATAATGGAAATGTTACAACAACACCACAAGGAATTACTCTTGACTCTTCCGATCCGAATTCTGAACTGATGTCGAATACGAAAACTGTATCTAATCATTATAGTACTGGTCAAGAAGAACCTTCAACTGTTCACGGAATAGATGTGAGTACAGCGGAACATGATACTTCAGATTTAATGACATCTGACAAAGGACCAATCACCGCTACCTTATACGCACATCCGGAGATCGAATTGACAATGGGTTACGTTCCAGATGAAACTGCCTATATTTTTTCTGACGGAATTAGTCAAACACAGACCACTTTAAATGTGACCACCACTCAAAGTCCAAATAGAATTTTATCTACGGACAGCAAATCTGCAACTACTGATTCTGACGTGGAAAGCACCACAACTGTCCCCAATTATAAAGTGTCAGAGAATGTTCCAATTGTAGACCAATCAACAGATGGCTTTATAGATGATAATTTTCAAGGAACAGAAGCTCGAAACACACATCTACTGTTTGATCCAACTACAATTACAACACTGGGACAAAAAAGAGACAATCAAGATCTTAATTCCACAGAGATTCTGGATGACGACGGAATGCACGAATTTGAAACTACACAAAGAACTTCAGATAAGAATATATCAGCAACATCTTTTCAGATGTCGTCTGGCATATCTCTCGAGACAACGCAATATATACCCTATAAAGAAACATCTGATTGGTCGACAAATGATTTAGATCACCCATCAACATCCTTTACAGGAGCTAGCGTTTCTTCTTCTGTAATAAAGACGTCTACCTTTGATATTATATCAACAACACCAGAAGAGATGTCGACATCAAATGAAAACACAGTAACACAAAATACAGATACAGAAAATATAACAGAAGATAATTTAAAAGAAATTACAGATATAATGTCGTTTTCAACAATACAGCCTATTTCTAACATACTACAATCTACCAAATTGACTGATAAAACAGCAATATCTCCAACAACCAATACAAATCTTGATACCGTTTACTCACATATTCCAAGCAAGGATACCACAATAAGCACTGAAACATATTTAACAAAAGATGGGTCGTCACCTGCTATATCTATTCAAAGCTTGCCGCTGACTGAATCTATAGAAGTGGAGAAATTACAAACACAATCAAGCTTCACGGGGATAAGAAATACCAACACTGATGCCAATCCAAGTACAAGTGATTTTACTATAGAACAGTCTCATTCCATTGACCCCAATAATTTAACTCCTCCAGTTTCACCTATAGAAGAAGTTTCGTCAACAGCAGTTACGTTCAAGTCAGACAGGGTTGAAAGTAGCATGTTTACTGATATAGCAAAACACACAGACGCATCAGTTATTACCACCATCACATCCGGAACAACTAAAATACCGACAATGAATGTGTTCGATACGAATAAAGGCGGTAGTATCTCAACCACAATCGTTGATACTACAGGCAAAAACAATATGGATGTTACGAGCTCCGAACCTTTGACTACATTGGCTAGTGAGATTCCTATTATAAGCATTACAGATGATCATTCAGTAGGTACAATAGAAGTATTGAAACCGGATTCTACGACACCTAAAACATATGCCGATTATAGAACATTAACAAATGCCTTTTCGATAGGTGTTGGAGAAGCTTTCTCATTGTCTAACTCAAATGGTCCTGATACTAAGATAGTGATATCAGAACACACAACATTGGAGGCAGGAGAAATATACAACACATCTACTACTAAGTACGATTCAACAACAAAGATTCTGGACGAAAGTGTAAAAACAAAATCTTTCGACGGTTCAAAAAGTCCTTTGTATGATGTATCAAGTGGTGATATTCATGCTTTTGGCACTACATCCCGAGACATAAAATCTTCAATTACTTCATCTTCATTTACAAATACTGGAATTGATGTATCAATATCTGAAGGCGCAAGAACACAAGCAGCTTTAGAGGAAAACATTATTTCGACAGTGTCAAATTTCCATTCAAGCAAATCGCTTCCATTATCGCTATCCTCAGAAACGGCAGTTACAGATTCATTACGCTCTACTCCACAAGGAGATGAAGACGTTTCAACTCACCTTCCTTTAAGCAAATCGCCCAAAGTCTCTTCCTCAAGCGATAGCATTATATTTTCAACACATGAAATGAAATTCAATATGCCAAACGAATCACTTACACAGCATGGTGTCATTGACGTTTCAACAACAAGTTACACAGTCGAACAAAACACCTCACAATTTCTAAATACAACTACAAGTGCAATTGCGCGAGAGACCTATATTCCTACTGAAATATCCAGTCAACAACAAACGGACACCATGCTTTCGAGTTCAATATACAAAAGCAAGGGTGAGAAGTCAGATTCACCTTCGACTGCAATTATGCACTCTGTATCAAATGAATTTTCAACCGAACAAGATGTTACCTTGCAGTCAACTGTACGTATGAGTGAAATTAACAGTGGAACTTCAGGATCAGAAGGGGTGTCTAAATCGTCTAACGTTTCTCCGATGCAGTCACTTTCAACTGCCCCTGAAAACAAAATAAATGACAAAAACAACACAGATATATCTACCAAAGATGTTATCAGTACAACTCAATTATCAACACAATGGATCAACTACAGCGGTTCAGCTGTTACACTGATTTTGGACACAACAGATCAATTATCAGCTTCCGAGAGCCTACAACAAACTACCGGAAAATCACATTACAATCAAACACAAACTTATGAAAATCAAAATACAAACCAAGATCATCTGATTTCATTATCTTCTACTGGTGCAAGCACAAATTTACCCACAAATAACACCACATTCTCTAATGAGATACCTACGCAAATGATAACATCATCTACAACACCTGAAAAGCAAACAACAACGTCTACGATGACAACCCTTTTGACTTCTTCAACTCATTCTATAACCAATGTACAAAATTCAGAAGATTCCACTACATTGCAACCGACGCAACATACTGTGGATATGTCAAGCATGTCATCAGCTCAGAATTATATGGCAACCGACGTGTCAGAAACATTCCCAAAACATGATTACACGACAACAACATTAAGACGGCCGTTTACAGTGTCAGCATCTACAGTTCTGGTAACAGAAAGTGGTTTAACAACATCACACACTCCGTTGGCTTACACATATGTTACTCTGTTAACTGGACATACATCCCAAAGCACCATGGAAGTAATGTCGACACCCGATACCATTCCTACTTCAACAGAACAAAGTGAACACTTGTCAACAAGCACTTTCTCGCCATCTGCAGAGACTGCATCAAGTACAAAACAATTGTCTAGTACCAAAACATCTATAACAAAGGCACATCAAAGTACCTTTCATTCTGATAGTCTTGGGAAGGATTTGCCAACATCAGAGTCTAAATCATTGACAAAAGCCCAAGATGATTCGGGTGAACAAACTGAAAATAACGATGACCGGGTTGTCTTATTCGGAACCACTATTGAAATAGATACAAATCCCACTGGCACAGACGAAAATGATGTTAGTACATCTATATCAAAATCACCGCCAGCTTGGTATACTGAAACTGAAGTTCAACCAGACAAAATTGAAAACGCGTCAACATCCCCGATTTACAAAAGCACAACGCATTCTACTTTCAAAACTAAAAAGTCAATGACTGGTACACAAATGTCGGAAAAAGATACAGAACCAGTAGATATGACAACAGAATCTTCAACAAAGTTGAATGATGTAATTATAACGTTTACTTTGACACAGTCGACTTTAAATGACCAATGGATAGTGGAACGTTCAACAGACGACATATCAACAACATTTTCAACCACTGAAACCCAAGCTTCACGAAATACACTAGAACAAGATTTGCCTTCTTCTCCAGTAGAAACTACGACCATTTCCGATACGACGCAAAACTTTCATTCACTCTTGTTCACAATTGATCAATCCACAAAGATGGAAGCAAAAACTGACGACGAGAAGTCTACTACATCAACACAATTAATGGGAAAGATTGACAGTGACCCCACTGCGGCAACACATGTAACATTATCTCCGCTACCAAGTTCATCTGTAAACAGTCAGTTACCTTTAGAAATTACCTCCCAACAAACAAATTCACCCGTCATAATTACTGATTTCACTCAAACGAGTTATGCTGATTCACAAACTAAGAATGACCTCACGCCGACAAAAACAACACAGGATACTGTACAAGACAACATGGGCACCACTGAATCCATAGATATATCAACTTTATTCAATGTTAATATTTCCACAATTCAAACCGACCAAACTAAGACCATGTCAGTGCTTACTCATACTGATAGAGAAACAATAGCATCACACGAGATGACTTCTATTACTCACCCTGAGGAAACTTTAGATATTCATGATCCACCCCGAGTCTCAGAATCAACAACCCATCCAGCAACAACCAGTGCGAGGCAATCAGCTTTAACATCCAATCCCTTATATTCCGTTGATACCACAGTATCTTACGCTCAGGGTGAAGAAACATCTGAATATTCGATGTCTTCTTCAAAAGCACAAGCTAGAACAATTGCTGCTACTTCAGCCAACAGTCCAACTCCAGCCGAAGGCATACAACTAATGGAAACAAGTGAATTGACTCCGACTTCTGATAGCACATTTGTGCATAAATCACAAAACATAGAAACAAGCGAAGTGTCCTCGACATCAGTGGATACATCGGAATCTGTCCAAAGCGTAACTGTCACACATATTCAGAGTACTGACTTCAGTAGTACCCTATCAACAGGTTTTAGCGATGAATTAACATCTTCCACCACAATTTCAAACGGCGACATCACTATTGATTTAACAAGCAAGCCGGAAAACAATACCGTTACTTCTCCGTCATACACGTTCGTCACATCAGAAGCTTTGGTATCAGAAGTAACTACTGGGGTACATACTACAACAGGTTAGTTTTTTTTTTTCGTGTGTATTTTGCAAATCCCTAAATTTATTTATTTACTTTAAATAATACTTTTAATTGTGCAAATTACCAATTCATAATTACAGTAACCTACAATCCCTGTTGCCAACTCGATAATTTTGTTTTGATCTGTCTAACCTATCATTGCAAAATGAGCATGGTTTATATGTTTTGTTGATTAGTAGATCCCGTATATATCTGCGAATATGTAATTGTAGCTTAGTTTGACTTGTATATAATGCAATTCATGGTTAAATTCGTGGACAGGAACATAAATATCTAAAAGATTAAACATGACTTATGTCATCTGATTTATCATAAGGTGACGGATATTAACTCATCTATTTCAGCAGTTTCATTGCCGTCTTTTCAAAGAATACCTTCATACAACGGATTGATCATTACTTTTATAAATACTCATATCCTTATGAGTAGAATACTGAAGTCATGTTTGATATTACAGATATATGTGAAAATTGTCCGTCAAACTCCGAATGTACGCTGGCTGAGATGGTTCGTCGATGCATTTGTTTGGATGGATACCAAATGAACAATCAACTCTGTGAAGGTAAATGAAACATATCAGTTTATAAACAATCGTTGCTTATTGACAAATTGCTAACCACGCCCACTTTACGATGTGGTTTGTAAAATTCCTATCACATTTGGCAAAATGCGTGTGACAGAAAGCATTTGTGAACTATTGGAACTTCAGACCGTTGTCTTTTCAACACTCGGCAGATTCATGAGACAATCAGCAAAGGCGAAACAGTTCTTGCAATGGTCTCGGTGTTAAAAATACAGACTTTGAACACTATTGTTAAGTTTGTGATACACGATTCTAAATGAAACATTTTTATTTGTCAATGGATATTACGTTAATGGTAATTGACAATCATGATTGAGTAGTAAATCTCAGACAATTTTGTTGTTTATATCTTTTACAGACGTCGATGAATGCCTGGGTAGTCCTTGTGGCAACAAGACCATTTGTACAAATACTCACGGGTCATACCAGTGTGACTGTATTCAGGGATATGTTCTATTTGATGGCGATGACTGTAATGGTGAGTGTGAAATAATTCAAAAAGTATGTGTTACAATAAAGAAATTAGGATCATATGTTATGTAAATATATACATTTGATACTAGGCCTACCATGAAAAAGTCTAGACTTCGATCATATGAGTGTATTTTATCAGTAGGCCTATCCATTCTGCTAGAGAAGTTATTAAAAAATCACATCAACATGGGAATCGAATAGATTGCGAATATAAGCAGTCTGGTATGATTTTTTTTCAAAGAGCGTTCGAGAGTGTCGACGCCTGTGCCATACCCACACTCACCATTTTTTCTGGTGTAGGCTTATGGATTTCTCCCATAAGTGCCTGATAGATTTTTTAAATATAATATTTAGCTAAAGCAGCCATGGTAATGAAACACTCCCTTCAGTCCTAATTACAGTCCATTCACGCTACGCGGTTAAGGTTAAACAGCCAGGCGAAATAGAATTTCGCAGGATAGGCTTCTAGTCTAGACCAAATGTGTTTCGGTACCTAGACTAATTTTCTGAGCGAAGCCATTGAATTTCGTAGCAGAAGTGAATTTCGCGGGTTACTTTGAAATATAACGTAACCATTAGACAGCCGTAGGTTTATTTGCTTTAGAGGTTATTTACCCTTTCCCAAACAGCAACGATTTAGACTGTGCCAATTGAAGTTGAGAAAGACAACCAAAAAGATCTAGACTAGAATCTAGATAGTTTTAAAGATATCCAGATCTATAGACTAATATTAAAGCTACTATATTTCCCAGATTTGGACCCAAAAATTGTCAAATACAAACGAAATGTACACTTTTTAAGCTTTATATGACCTGATTAAATGATTACGACAAACTATTGAAGCAACGACTCATTTTTTTCGCAATTTGATACCAAATTTACGAAGCGATATCGAAAGTAGGTCAAAACAGTAGGACATGCGACTTTCTTAAATGACGTCACAACATACATGATGACGTCATATTGAAATTCAAGTATGAATCTCGTTTGAATCATGGTCCGCGCTGTATGCGCATGTGCAACAATTTCAAAATAATTCTAACCCCATCAGTGATGGGGTTGAATTTAGGTTTGGATTCTCCCTAAATTCAGCTATCTGTCTTGTAATTTCGGCTCATTCTCTGTCTGAATCGCATATTATTAACCATCCCGAGGTTGTCAACACAAAAGTTTTGCATATTTTTTCAAAAAAAATCATTTTTTGCAATTAGGCCATCTGTTACCGTCGCCCTTTAATGTTTACGATAAAGAGTCTACCAGACAATTTTAAGGCAACGGGGAAAATGATCAGATGTATAGGTGTTCTTCTACTGACTAGATCAATGTTTTTTCATGTTTTTTTTCCTATCAAGGACGTCAAACCCACTCTTTTTTTCGGCAAATGCTAGGGCGATTGACATGTTTTAGATCTAGATCTACTCATGGTTTTCCTTTAGGTAAGACCTGGGTAATGCACTTCCATTATAATCATTATATTTCGACCTAGAGGTTCCGTGACGTCCGTAAGTCTGAGTATTTTTTAACATATCGTTATAGTTACAATATCGCTTGTTTTCTTAAAAACAGAAATAATTGAGCATGCTCATATTTCAGGTGAATATTCTAAACAATTTTTGTGAAAATGTTTCTTAGATGTATTAAGAGTATGTAAAAAAAACAACAAAAGTCAAAAAATCAAAATTTGAGAGCAATGAAAATTACTTCCCTTGAAATCGTCCTTTCGCGCCATACAGACTTCATTCCATAACGGGTCACATTGACCATTACCCAGGTCTTACCTTAACTCTCTTTCAGATGTAAATGAATGTACAGACTCTGTGAATATCTGTCCTGTAGATTCCACATGTATAAACACAGTTGGGGGATATCAGTGTAGGTGCAATGAGGGATACCAGTCTTTAGACAACTTGTGTATTGGTAAAGTTTGTTTCACTATACATGATGTATTTCTAAATCTATCAAAAAACACTTCTTGTCTTTTTAAAGAATTCTTTTTTCGAACTTTTAAAGGACCAGATCTATGAACCCTGGAAGTTTGTATTTTTCCACAGGGCAAAATTTGTGTTTATGAAAAGTTCAAAGTCACTAAGTTACAACAATCAAATACTTATTTCTGATAAGGGACACCAAAGCCTTGTAATAAATGTTTGGGAAAGGGGTTGCAGCTTCCAGTGATTATGTAATTTCATTTAAGATGTGAATGAATGCCTGACAGAAGATATCTGTCCTGAGAACTCTGACTGTATCAACACTAAAGGCGACTACAGATGTGATTGTACAACAGGATATGTCATGAATGGTTCTGTTTGTCAAGGTAGATACATCTAGATCTTGATTAGTAATTAGGAACACTTGTAGGTACCAATTAGTGCACATCTGTCAGAAGATGTCTGTCCTGAGAACTCAGACTGTATCAATACGAAAGGCAGCTACAGATGTGATTGTACTACAGGATATGTCATGAATGGAGCACTATGTCAAGGTAGGATCTAAATCTTGATTGGTAATTAGGAACACTTTTAGATACAAATTAGTGCACATCTGGCAGAAGATGTGACTTGTCTGTCCTGAGAACTCAGACTGTATTAAACGACAAAATTTTCAGGTGGTCCAATTTGAAAGATGTTGCAGACAACAAAATGGACGGAATTGAAGATAGAATTTGTGTTAAATATGGCATAGAAAATATTGAGACAAAAGGAGAAACTGCTGGTTATCAGCAGTTTCTTCTTTTGATTCAATGTTTTCCCAAGCCGTTTCGATTAAGAACGTCAAAACCAGGTCTTGTTTGGGAAAGGGTTAAGACTAAAGGCAGCTATAGTTGTGATTGTATAACAGGCTATGTCATGAATGGAGCACTATGTCAAGGTACGTTCTAGACCTTTATCTTGATCAGAAATAAGAGTCTGAAATGAGAATTGGAAATGGCAGACTTTTGCCAACAAGTAACTGCTAGATAATTGATTGAGAAGGTTCTTGTCCAGATAACTTACAAAATTCAAAGTTATTAATATCAATACTGGAAGCAGCTTGAGTTATTATTGTCCAATAACATATGCCATGAATGATTATCATTATCTTTATGTCATCAATATTATCATCTTTAATAAGTTTTTTAGAGTTTACAAAATTGGAATAAGCATGACAGAAAGTAAAGGCCCATGTAGAGACAATTAGTGTAACATAAAATAGGCTTATTCAGACAAGAAAGAAAAATTCAAATGGGTTTGACCTTGATTTTAAGGTTGTATTCCAAATGCATTTGACCAAAGATTATATATATTTCCTTTTAACTTTTCCAGACCTCAATGAATGTGCTGATGCTATGATTTGCCAAAACAACAGTGTGTGTGTAAATTATCAGGGTGGATATAATTGTAATTGTGTAGTTGGTTATAGACTTGTTGTCAATGAATGTAAAGGTAGGTAGTTTTACATTGTTTGCTAACATTTGAAATCATCTCTTACAGTAATGTTTCCATGCTCATCTTGCTGTAGTATGTAAACTCTTTTTTTTTGTCTGGAAAAGGATTTACCATAAATGTGACATTCAATTCAAAGGTTAAGATAAAAGAATCAAGTAATTGCCTTTTCCTGGATACCAAATTCTGTTTTCTTCATTATTGTTACAAATGGTATAAAGATCAATAACAAAATGGAATTCAATACATTATTTTGCAATTTATTTTTGGACTTTTGGATATTATTTACAGGCCGAGACTTTGTGTCTTGGGAGCTTATGTCACAGCCCTAATAAGTGTCGGCTTGGCGTCTCGTCTTCACTTGAGAAAACGTTAACCTGGTCTATAGTTCATGCACTATTACAGATACAGCCTTCATATTTCGCACAAACATACTTGCCATCAAGACCTTTCTTTTGAGTTTATGATTTTTGACCTAGTGACCTTGACCTTAGAGTTTGACCGACTTTGCAAAAACTTAAACCTGGCTCATATCTTAGGCACTATTAGAGATAGAGCCTTGATATTTTACACATAGATGCCTCCTGTTGAGACCTTTCATTTGGAAGCATGACCTTCGACCTCATGACCTTGACCTTGTGACATGTTTTTGTGACAAGCTCCCATATAGGTGAGCTACTTTCCCAGCAGCCAACTCTTGTTATTATTAACAGTAGTAATAAGTATTTACATGTAACTAAATTCTTAAATATTTTTTAGATGTCAATGAATGTGAAACAGATGTTTGTGGCAAGCAAACCACCTGTATGAATACACCTGGTAGTTATTCCTGTTACTGTATACAAGGGTATGACCTTGACATAGAAGGTCATTGTACAGGTAAAGACGTTCAATATGATTAACCCATTACCAACGACAAAATTTTAGGGCGGTCCAAAATGAAAGATTCTGCAGACGACAATTTCAAGTGAAATGAATTCTTAATTCTTAGGTCTTTTTGGATGGAAAACATTGTGGGAAATGATGAAATTGCTTGTCACAAGCAATTTCTTCATTTTCCACAATGTTTTCCAAAACCATCATTTCATAAGGAGTCAAAAAGAGTCATTGTGTGGACTGGTAATGGCTTAACCAGTTTCTCTATGTCTGGGTATGGTAACTTATTAATCTAGCTGAACAAAAAGGCTTTTTAAAATATAGTTGAAAATATATAGATCTAAATGGGCTTCTGGATAGAAAAATGTACAGTAAAACACATAAACATGGAAAGGGTTTATACCCATTGTCCATTGAATTCTGAGTAAGTTTCTCTCATTATTTTACTAAGTATTCATGTTGTACTACACCATCAATTGGCTGTAACGTTACATAAGAGCCAGGATCTGGAAAAGTGTCCCTTATAGCATTTTAGAAAACTGAGTTTTAAGATCAACCTTTAGTCAAATGCAGCCCAAAAATGATCCATGCTGGCATATTCAAGCTACTATAGGTCATGGAGATGCTTTTAGAGAACATCATGGATCCTGATCTGACTGTGCATATGCACAGGCTGATCTGGATTTATGTTGTTCTCAAATGCCTTAAGGGACGTTTTTCCAGATCCCGGCTATTATTTGCTACTTTAGATATAAATGAATGTCTGGAGGACCCATGTGGAGAAAACAGTCTGTGTAAAAATGTGCCTGGGTCCTATACATGTCATTGTGTGACTGGTTTTGAAGAGAACTCATCATTAGTTTGTAGTGGTAAGTGTGTTGAATTTGTTTCTCTTTAACCCCTTCACTGCCCCGTGACGGCCTGAAAAAGCTAGAGTTATGAGGTTTTAACTCCCCACCGACGATATTATTTGCTACTTTAGATATAAATGAATGTCTGGAGGACCCATGTGGAGAAAACAGTCTGTGTAAAAATGTGCCTGGGTCCTATACATGTCATTGTGTGACTGGTTTTGAAGAGAACTCATCATCTGTTTGTAGTGGTAAGTGTATTAACTTTTTATCTATTATGTTTTTTTCTTTAAAATGGTGTTATGTGGATTAAAAAATCTTATTTTGCATGAGAAGAATGTGCAGTGTTCTCCCCAGCCCAATAAGCTGTATCTACCAACTACAGCTTCATGTAAATTAGGGTAATGCCCCTACAGCTTTAAAAGTACCCCACACCTTAATTTCGTCAAAATGGTCACCAAAAAGAGAGATTTTAAGGTACTTCATGTCAAAAACTGATTTATAATGCACTGTAATAATTTAAAATGTATTAGTTTTGTATAAAAACATTATTGGAAAAGAAGGAATTGCTTAAGATGAGCCATTTTTCCCATTATGTTTTTATTCACAATTATTTGAATAAACACTATGTATTTCAATGTTTACTGATTTGCCACTACAGCTTCAAATTATCCTGTGGAGAACCCTGATGTGCAACATTGTTGATTTCATTATACATTTACTCTAGAAGCAAGCACCAAATAATATCAAAATAAAGATCTGCAAGATGTTTGGGATTTGGATTTCCAGCAACATCACTGAAAGCACCATAAAGCTGTAAACATCTGTTTAGTGTTCAAATGATTTTTTATCCTGTCTACACTTTTTAATTTACTTGTTGTTTTTGTTTGAAAATAGATATTAATGAGTGCCTCGTTAACCCATGTCCGGATAACTCTGACTGCATCAACACACAGGGCAGCTATAGTTGTGATTGCCATGAAGGCTACATTATGCAGCTAGAGACAGGCACATGTATAGGTAAGTGGTTTCCTTAAAATGGTCACATTTTTAAATCTGGCGAGTTAAGATTAAGAGTATGTTTAACCCAAGCATGTACCCGGGAATTACCAATGTCACTCTTGTGTTGCATGTCATTATGCCTATATTTTCTATTTTCAGTTAATTTTGACTTATAGTGTCTTTAATGCAATAATCTATTTGTAGATCTATTTCATTGTATTTAGTTATGTTGACAACCACTTAAATGAGATTTACAGAACAAGAACTCAAAAATCACATTAAACTATGTATTTCCTCACAGCGATTTAATTGTATCATCTTTCAGGAATAAAGTGGTACCTTTGTATTACTACTGTACCTCTATGCTATTTCTTCACAGTTTACAAAATCTTTCTATTCAAAAGAACTATTTGGCTATTTGTCAAAAAAATTTGTACTGTTTACTGTTGCATCTTGTTCCACTTTCAGAGTCCAATATTTACTCTATCAGTGTGAGGGCTGTTAGCTACAATGGAAGTACTATAACTCTTCCAAATCTATCCAATGAAGAGGTAGAACATGTTGTTGATGCTGTCAAATCTTCTGTAAGTACATGTATCCTACATTGCAATCAGTCATTTTACCATATGATTTTGAGGGCCTAGTTCAAAACTGATAAAAGTGCATGAATAATTATGAACATTCAAAAATATTACAATTCAATGTGCAAGAACATGACCCGTAATAAGGACCTTTGATTGTCTATTTATTGAGCCATATGTGAAAAATTCATTTTCTGGTCATATTTATGTTCAAGTAAAAATATTTCACAAGAATAATGCTGTTTTTCCTGATAAGAAAAGCCAGAAGACTGCAAATATATGTTTTTTCTTCCACTTGTCAAGATGTTTGTAACTGCTTGTTTTCAACTTTACAACAGATTTGGGATTCTGTAAACCCCACCACAGCCAGTATGCTAGGTTTGAACCTGACAAGTATAACAGAAGGCAGTGTAAAAGTCAACCTCACACTATATATGGGCACAAACAGCACAATGGACAGTGACTATATCTATAGTTTATTGATGAATGATCCGACAGTATGGACAGGCAATCTACTGAATGTTGACAGTATTGTTGTAGAAGGTATGCACTTTGTTTTATTGTGTTGAGCAGATTTGGGATTCTGTAAACCCCACCACAGCCAGTATGCTAGGTTTGAACCTGACAAGTATAACAGAAGGCAGTGTAATAGTCAACCTCACACTATATATGGACACAAATAACACAATGGACAGTGACTATATCTGTAGTTTATTGATGAATGATCCGACAGTATGGACAGGCAATCTACTGAATGTTGACAGTATTGTTGTAGAAGGTATGCACTTTGTTTTATTGTGTTGAGCAGATTTGGGATTCTGTAAACCCCACCACAGCCAGTATGCTAGGTTTGAACCTGACAAGTATAACAGAAGGCAGTGTAATTGTCAACCTGACACTATATATGGACACCAACAGCACAATGGACAGTGACTATATCTATAGTTTACTGGTGAATGATCCTACAGTATGGACAGGCAATCTACTGAATGTTGACAGTATTGTTGTAGAAGGTATGTACTTAAGGGCTTGACTAAGCGAAGAGTATAGGGGCTATTCCTGTCATCTGTTGTCAACATAATGGCATTGACATCCATGTTTGTGTAATGCTTTGGTTCAGGTTATTGATGCACGTTTCTGCCTGTCCAAAACAACTAATGATATTCATGTTTTGAACAATAAGCAAATTCTTATTACTGTAGCCAAGCACTCTGACATTTGTTTTTGTTCTTGTTGATTTTTTAAGGATATTATAAATATCCCCAGTACAGAAGAATTATCCAAAGTTTGTCCAGTGTATGACTACCTCATATCATTTACCAAAAACTACTTTGTATTTCTTTATACATGAAGAATTTACTTTGAAAGCAGAAAGTGTACATATTTTCAGGGTAATCTTATTTTAAATTGTTGATAAAGCAACTGGGTAATTCTGCTAATATGTTGTGTATCTATTTTCTCTAGATTTAGATGAGTGTTCAGACCCCTCACTGAACCAGTGTTCAGAGTTTGCCCAGTGTATCAACACACCAGGGTCTTACACATGTGTTTGTAATCTCGGATATCTAGATGTATCAACAAACAAACAAGGCAGAACATGTGCTAGTAAGTTTTTGTTATTAAATTTGTTATAGACAAATGATTTTGATTTACCTGTTTCATAAACAAGGCTGTGATTAGAATCTTTTGTAATGTACAGGAGCATTAATTTGATAATGCTGCAAAAATTTAAAGATTTACACAGGGGATACTGTGCAAAATTATTGTATATAGAGTCAGAGGACCCTTGCAGCAATTAAGACTACCATATTTATAGATCTGTTTAAGCATAAGTGCCATCTGATCAGGATCTACATTGCTCTCGTGAATTTGCTCGTACAGTTCATGAAGAAATTCTTTGGAAAACAACAGGAATCTTGATCATACTGTATATGGTTATGCAGGTTGATCTCGATCTGAATCAATGTCAAATGCTGTAAAAGCCCTTTTCCAGATCCCAGCATATGTGATCACACTAAGAAGTACCTTATGCAATGTCCATAAAACGAATTTTAAGAAGATATAGCAAGGTAGGGAAAAAAATCTATATTCACAAATAACCCAAGAATGAAAAGATTCGACCATTTTTGCAGACTGACTAGGACCGTGACTTTTCACAATTGCCATTAGGTCCCTTTTAACATGATGGGTCACATATAATTCATCTGTCCTTCATTTTTTAACAGTGATAGATGAGAATCACCAGGATCCTATACAGGGGGTCACTGTAAGACATGATAGAGAGGCCTATGTTGTTGATACCATGGTAACATTTACTGTTGTCATGGAGAGGGGGTCACATGTGACCTTCACCTTTATATATGGAGATGGGACACAACAGATAGTACAACATGACCAAGTTTTGTCATTCAAATATGCTACCAATGTAACACATAGGTAAATAGCAAAAATGTTTTTTTATTATTTTAACCCTTTCCCAAATAAGACTTGGTTTTGATGTCCCTAATAGAATTGGCTTTGGAAAACATTGAAACAAAAGAAGAAACTGCTAATAACCAGCAGTTTCTCCTTTTGTCTCAATATTTTCCATGTTGTATTATACACAAATTCTATCTCTTTCAACATCTTTTTTGTCGCTAGCAACAGCTTTCAGATTGGAAAAACGCATTGCTATCATTATTTACATAGCTTGCTTATAAAGTTTTTCAAATTAGAGAAAAACACTGAAGCTGGAATGAATAGATCTTGAATGGAGAGGCACATGAAAATTGCAAATGTAATTCTTGGAGCTTGAAAAGAAGACACATGGGATTCTTTAAAGATGATATGTGTAATATGACATCGACAGGATACACAATATTTCAGTTGCACCCAATTACAATAAGAATCTAGAACTGATTGGCGGACTGAATGTGGTAATGCTTAAATGATTATTTTGTACTATAATCTGTATCTGAGCATACAATCAATCCAATTTTAGATAACAAGTTTTAATTTAGCAGTTTTACCTTTCCTCTTAATTTTTTCAGATATTCTATACCAGGAGACTACAATGTAACAATAACAGCATGGAATGATGTAAGCTCTGTCACAACTACTGACATGGTGATTGTACAGGAAAGTCTTGGATTGTTCACCTTGGAGGTCAATAACCTTGACATTGTGTACACTGGTTACCTTGAGTTTGTTATCAACAGTGATAAGCATTACAAAGATGTGACTATTTCTGTAGAATTTGGTGATTCAGTGACAGAAGTAATACAAGTAGAGAATTTTGTTAACATTGTTACACTAAATCATTCATATAATATAGGAGAGTACATAATGCGAGCTAACATATCCAACATGGTAAGCTGGTTGATGCTGGAGAGGAATGTAACCGCAGTAGAACTGATCACTGGTGTAGATGGACTATATGTCAACACTATAGCCCAGCCAGGTGATGTGGTACAGGTGGTGGTTGATACAGTCACTGGTAGTGGTCTACAGATTGTGGTAGATTATGGTGATGGGAGGGGAGATGTCATTAATAAACCAGACAAGAGAGGCACCACAGAGACGGTACTGTCTGTTGTGTATGATTATCCAGGGACATATGTAATGAATATCACTATAAACAACAGTAGATCATTATATGTTGAACCAGCCAGAAACATCTACATACAGAACCCAGTAAAACACCTTAATGTCCTGATAGCTCCTATAACAGCCACTCCTCCAGGTATTGTGGAAGTAAACATTACTTACACACAAGAGTTATCTCCCCCTTCCGATGTCACATGTATCATGGTGGTCAATGATTACTATACTGGTACTGGTTATATGGCAGAGATAAGAAAGGGGTCATATCTAACTGTCCAAGCAACAATAGATGACCCAGACATAGCAGGCTGGGCAGTGGTTAAACTGAACTGTAGCAACAGATTATCTAGTCAGTATATTGAAACAGGAACTTATCTACAACATGTGATACAAAATGTTTCTATAGATATGGACAGACCCTATATACCTGTAGGAGGGTCTATTCAATTCTTGTTTACTATTGGACGAGGGTCCCATGTTGATTATGCCTTCAACTATGATGGGATATTGAATAAATCTAGTCACATAGCAGAGGACTTGATACTAGATGCACAAATAAATGATTCACATACATTTGTAGAAGCAGGACTTCATATTGTATCATTTTACTTCCAGAATTCTGTATCGGTGAGTTCAGTGTTTACATCTGTTTGGGTACTCCAGAATGTATCAGGGTTGTCGGTGGAGAGATATTATGAACAAAGTACCATCAACAGTCTGATATCATACGGTCATGGTGAATATGAGGACATATTTCCTGTACAGAGACCCCTCATATTGAATGCTACAGTACAAACAGGGAACAATATGCATTATGAATGGAATTTTGGTGATGGAAACATTACAGTAACACAATCGGGTGTGGTTCATCATTTTTACCAGGATGCTGGTTCATACAGTATTGAAATTAGAGCATTCAATCAACTTTATTCTCAAAGCGTATTTGTCAGCGTACAAATGTATAATATTGTGTCACCAAAGAAGTTATCTAACAATGGACCAAAAAAATCTTACTTGACTATTCTATTTACTCTAGAATTAACAGTCGCAGCAACAGAACCTTGTTTTATATGGAACATGGGAGATAATTCATCCACAATATTGTATGGTGCTGATTACTGCCCTTTTGAAAGTGTTGAAAATAACCTGGATTATAGTTTACATATGCCATTAAACATTTCCACCTCTATTGTACAACATAGCCATATGTATCAAAGTGAAGGAATATTTGATGTGACTGTTACAATGTTTAATAAAGTGTCTCTAACATCAATAACTGGGACAGCCATTGTTACAGGCATCAGCTGCTTCTACCCACATGTGAATTTCATTGGTGGAAGACAGACTGTAGATAAACCAATAAAAAAGCTGCGTTCAGATTGGATCAATCTAGAATGTACTGCGATCATCGTATGTGAAACGTCCAACATTCCGCGCTACAACTGGTCAGTAGCGAGGGTGAGTGAAGGAGACACGTACCTGGACTATAACCTTGACCCCTACAACACGGACATCGCGAGTGTAGATAATCTGAAGATTTACTTCCAGCCTCAGTCACTAGATGTTGGCCTGTACAGGGTGGCCATTAATGTTTCTATGGAGGGAGTACCAGGGCTCTATACAGAGGAGTTCACATATCTAGATATCAGTCCTTCACCTTTAGTGGCGACCATCAGTGGGGGTAGTGCAAGGTAATTATTCTTTGTTTACATACGTGATCCATCACGCTAAAAGTGACCTTATCAGATGTGTGAAAAATATCGACCCTAGTCAGTCTGCGCAGTCCGCGCAGCCAGACTAGGGCCGACACTTTTCACTTTTATGTAATTATCTAAATCCGGAATGTTTTCCCTATCTTACTATATGTTCATTTTTCGCATACGGGATCTGGTTGACCTGTGCTGAGTTCTACAAGATTGTCAAAATTTGGATTTTTGGAGTCCGGATAAGGTCCCTTTTAGCGTGACGGGTCACATAATGCTCTCTACAGGGTGGCCATTAATGTATCTATGGTTGGAATACCTGGGCTCTATACAGAGGAGTTCACATATCTAGAAATCAGCCCTTCTCCTTTAGTGGCGACCATCAGTGGGGGTAGTGCAAGGTAATTGTTCTTGGTTTACTTATGCTCTTTTACTGTTTATGTACCAGTACTTTACTTTACTTGTCACACATAAAATTGTTTCTTGACCTCTTTCACAAGTTGACAATTTGATTGAGGTCATTATTGTATGGCATATAATAAATGTTATTTCATTTTCCTGCCCTGAACTTAAAAGATCAGGAGCATAACACTGTACCGTTGCCTGTCTGCTGGAAATGTACAGTGAAAACAACTTTAGGGGCATTTGTGTCTGATGTATGTGTCTTGATCATGATAATTTCATATAGCAGTTAGATCTTATAAGCAATGAGTTGTTTAAATTGATTATTGATATTTCTACTCTGTACCTAGGTCAGTAAGTTACGACCGAGATCTACAGTTAGATGGACTGAAAGGCTCCTATGATCCAGATGGGAGTACCAACCTGACATTTGAGTGGTGGTGTAGACAGGAACAGGAAAGTTTTGATGGCATCACTTCAGACAATCCCATTGACGTACCATCCCCTGACATAATCCTCAATATGACCAGGCATGGTGGATGTTTTGGCACTGGTATAGGAAAGCTGCCGCTGACAGAGGGACTGGTTGAGTTACCAGCAACATTATTAGAGCCTAATTCTCTGAATGTATTCCGTCTGGTTGTTAAGACTGAAGATAGAGAGGCGATATTTGAACAAACAGTACATGTGGTGGAAGGTGATCCTCCAGACATTCATATACAGTGAGTAACTTTGAGATAATAATTTACCAAGCAGTTCAAATTTTGAAATATCTTAGAGAAATGAGCTTTGAAAATATCCTATGAAACAAGGAGATGCATTGTAACAGTTATATAGTTATAAGTATCATAAGTTTTAAACATAAACTTTACCAAACCAATATTAGTCTTTGATTTAATTGTAGTAACTGAAACTGTCCTGTACAGTTTGATGGTGTACATTCCTGCTTTTCAACAAAAACTTTGTAACTGCAGCTAGTTTTAAGCTGCAATTACGAGGTTTTTGTTGAAAAGCAACAACATGCTACATCTTAATCTATTACTTTCAGGTGTATCAAGAACTGTAAAGCCAAGATGAACCCCTCCAGTGAGCTAGCCTTGGTTGGTCTATGTGACAGCTGCCATAATCTTACATCTATCCAGTATAACTGGTCTCTATCTGTGGAGGATGGTGCCCAGTTCACACTGCTTGATCTACAGCCACTTATTAGCACTGGTAAATTAGGCATTTTATTATCCCCCGCCGAAAAAATTTTTCGGGGGGGATATTGTTTTTGCCATGTCCGTCCGTCCTTCCGTCCGTCCGTCCGTCCGTCCGTCCGTCCGTCCGTCCGTCCGACATTCGTTTCCGCGCTATTTCTTGGAAACTATAGACCGGATTTCGATGAAACTTGGCACACAGCTTCACTACAAAGTGGACATGCGCATATCGTCGGGGTTACCTGGTTCGACCATTGAATTCAGAGTTACTGCCCCTGATTGTTTAAGCAATATACATACAGAGTGATATTCGTTTCCGCGCTATTTCTTGAAAACTGTAGACCGGATTTCGATGAAACTTGGCACACAGCTTCACTACAAAGTGGACATGCGCATATCGTCGGGGTTACCCGGTTCGACCGCCGAATTTAGAGTTACTGCCCCTGACTGTTTTAGCCATATACATACAGTGATATTCGTTTCCGCGCTATTTCTTGAAAACTGTAGACCGGATTTCGATGAAACTTGGCACACAGCTTCACTACAAAGTGGACATGCGCATATCGTCGGGGTTACCCGGTTCGACCGCCGAATTTAGAGTTACTGCCCCTGACTGTTGTAGCCATATACATACAGTGATATTCGTTTCCGCGCTATTTTTTGGAAACTATAGACCGGATTTCGATGAAACTTGGCACACAGCTTCACTACAAAGTGGACATGCGCATATCGTCGGGGTTACTCGGTTCAACCGCCGAATTTAGAGTTACTGCCCCTGACTGTTTTAGCCATATACATACAGAGTGATATTCGTTTCCGCGCTATTTCTTGGAAACTATAAACCGGATTTCAATGAAACTTGGCACACAGCTTTACTACAAAGTGGACATGCGCATATCGTCGGGGTTACCTGGTTCGACCATTGAATTCAGAGTTACTGCCCCTGATTGTTTAAGCCATATACATACAGAGTGATATTCGTTTCCGCGCTATTTCTTGAAAACTGTAGACCGGATTTCGATGAAACTTGGCACACAGCTTCACTACAAAGTGGACATGCGCATATCGTCGGGGTTACCCGGTTCGACCGCCGAATTTAGAGTTACTGCCCCTGACTGTTTTAGCCATATACATACAGTGATATTCGTTTCCGCGCTATTTCTTGAAAACTGTAGACCGGATTTCGATGAAACTTGGCACACAGCTTCACTACAAAGTGGACATGCGCATATCGTCGGGGTTACCCGGTTCGACCGCCGAATTTAGAGTTACTGCCCCTGACTGTTGTAGCCATATACATACAGTGATATTCGTTTCCGCGCTATTTTTTGGAAACTATAGACCGGATTTCGATGAAACTTGGCACACAGCTTCACTACAAAGTGGACATGCGCATATCGTCGGGGTTACTCGGTTCAACCGCCGAATTTAGAGTTACTGCCCCTGACTGTTTTAGCCATATACATACAGAGTGATATTCGTTTCCGCGCTATTTCTTGGAAACTATAAACCGGATTTCAATGAAACTTGGCACACAGCTTTACTACAAAGTGGACATGCGCATATCGTCGGGGTTACCTGGTTCGACCATTGAATTCAGAGTTACTGCCCCTGATTGTTTAAGCCATATACATACAGAGTGATATTCGTTTCCGCGCTATTTCTTGAAAACTGTAGACCGGATTTCGATGAAACTTGGCACACAGCTTCACTACAAAGTGGACATGCGCATATCGTCGGGGTTACCCGGTTCGACCGCCGAATTTAGAGTTACTGCCCCTGACTGTTTTAGCCATATACATACAGTGATATTCGTTTCCGCGCTATTTTTTGGAAACTATAGACCGGATTTCGATGAAACTTGGCACACAGCTTCACTACAAAGTGGACATGCGCATATCGTCGGGGTTACTTGGTTCAACCGCCGAATTTAGAGTTACTGCCCCTGACTGTTTTAGCCATATACATACAGAGTGATATTCGTTTCCGCGCTATTTCTTGGAAACTATAAACCGGATTTCAATGAAACTTGGCACACAGCTTTACTACAATGCGGACATGCGCATATCGTCGGGGTTACCCGGTTCGACCGTCGAATTCAGAGTTACTGCCCCTGACTGTTTAAGCCATACACATACAGAGTGATATTCGTTTCCGCGCTATTTCTTGAAAACTGTAGACCGGATTTCGATGAAACTTGGCACACAGCTTCACTACAAAGTGGACATGCGCATATCGTCGGGGTTACCCGGTTCGACCGCCGAATTTAGAGTTACTGCCCCTGACTGTTTTAGCCATATACATACAGTGATATTCGTTTCCGCGCTATTTCTTGGAAACTATAGATCGGATTTCAATGAAACTTGGCACACAGCTTTACTACAATGCGGACATGCGCATATTGTCGGGGTTACCCAGTTCGACCGTCGAATTCAGAGTTACTGCCCCTGACTGTTTAAGCCATACACATACAGAGTGATATTCGTTTCCGCGCTATTTCTTGAAAACTGTAGACCGGATTTCGATGAAACTTGGCACACAGCTTCACTACAAAGTGGACATGCGCATATCGTCGGGGTTACCCGGTTCGACCGCCGAATTTAGAGTTACTGCCCCTGACTGTATATACATACAGAGTGATATTCGTTCTGTTGAAGCCATATACATACAGAGTGATATTCGTTCTGTTGAAGCCATATACATACAGAGTTATATTCGTTTCCGCGCTACTTTATTGACAATGAAAATATATTCGGCGGGGGATATCAATTCAACGAATTTGCTTGTTTTACTTGAATTATCTATCAAACTTTTGTGAGGTGATGTCTAGCTTAAATGTGCACAAAATTTTCTGCATTAGCTTACATTAAGCAATGTTCAAGTTTTTTTATGTAGAATGATTCCTGGTTTTATCTAATTGTACATCACGTGACAGAGAGAAGGTAATAGCATAGACTTGCGCACCAGTATTCATTCTCAATTTGTTATCATTGTCTGCCCCTTGAATTGTAGTTTAAATGTTTAGTTCAATCAGAAATAGCAATAGATGTACCCCATGTACAGGCAGTACAGCTCTTGGTCAAAAACACCATATGGAATCATGAATATGAATTTCTTTTTTCCTTAGATACAGACAGTGCTGGACTGGTATTTAAAACAAAGTCCCTGATAGGCGGCCACACCTACAAGTTACGACTAGATGTGAAGGTTTATGGTCACTCACCAGCCTTTACAGAGTATACCTTCATCACTAACCTACCACCATATGGGGGAAACTGCACTATAGATCCAGAAACAGGTAATGTCTTCAGATAAATCTTTTTGTAAATAGGTACCAATATCTCTGCTAAAGTCTGACATTCAGTTTTACACATTCAGATTTATATCTCAGAACTTGTTTGATTAAAAAGAGCTGACTTAGACTTTGATGGATTTGGATGCATGTATTGATAGGTCATTTTTAATACTGCAAAATTGCCCTCCTGTTTACAGGTATTTGAATTTCTGGTGAAAATATTTTTCATGTCGTTTTTTGAAAAGGTGACTCATGTCAATTATAATTCTTCATCAATCAAAATGTATGGTTACTCAATAATACAATGGTCAGCTCTGTTTTATTAATAATTGCCTTTACTCTATTTAATTTCAGGATATGCCCTGGACACCATATTTAAGATCCAGTGTCAAGGCTGGGTTAATCCAGGAGAGGAGCAGCTGCAGGGTGAAGGTCTGCTGTACAGATTCTGGACCCAGGTGCGCGGAGGCTCGGACCTGCAGCTCCTGTATTATGGACCTGACCCCTTCACAGCCCCATCTAAATTCCCCCTGGGTCTGCTGGAGGCTGACTACAAACATGATATTGTGGTACATGTGTCTGATGCTATAGGAGAGTTTGTAGAGACACAGCTGGAGACTAAGGTAAGTGCTTGCAAAAAATACTTCTGATTTATATCTTCTTACCAAACATAATTTATCATGACGATTAATCAATAAATGTGTAAACTTGCAATATTGTTCTTCAAAATTATCTTTTTGAGAAAGATGTTTTTTGGTGGTATATTTTTGTTGAATAATCTTTTCTGTGATACAACAGTGCTATCTGTTAAGGTTTTGGTATAGTTCAAATGTCACAGTTATCAAATATACTGCTCTTGCTTGGGCATCCACTTGTCACAAATACATGTCATGATTGGTTCGACTTGGACACAATATTTTGACTTTTGACAGGATAAAATGTGTACATTTCTTACATCCACAGGTCATACGCAAGCCGGCACAGAACCTAGATGAAGTAAGAGCTCTAGGACTAGAAAGCACTGGTTTGCTTCAGACATTGAAACAAGCTGGTCAGGATCAAGAACTTAAACAAGTTATTGTAGCAATGGCATCAGTACTCAATGATTATGTAAGTATGTGTGATTGTCTTTAATCTTTACCCTGCTTTATGCTTATCTGAAGCACGTTCTTCAGAGCAAGATTTCTTAAGATATTTCAAGATTTCTTAAGATATTCTAAGATAAAGCGTTCTTTAGATTTTTAAGCAGCTTAATTGGAGATTGAAATGTGAATTTTCTACTTGTTACGGACCAACATCAGGCTGATTTCCAGCCAATCATGAATATCGGGCGGATAGCGTTTGGTGTTACAGAGCTGATTTTGGGCCGATCTGAATGTTTGCTGGGTACTCTATGCTTTTTGCGGAATACCTCGGTCAACTCTGTAGAAACAGTGTAAGAAAGAATTGTCCCGAGTTGTTCCGAATACTCCATAATTCATAAATGGCAGTGTGTGTTCCGAATGCTCCATACTTTATACAAATGATGTCACGATGATGTCATTTGTATAAAGTATGGAGCATTCAGAACATCTCAGTCAGGATCTCAGTCTTAAAGGGGCTTTATCTAAAACATCTAAGATATCTTAACAAATCTCACTCTAAAGAATGCTCCTCTGTTTGATACTGAGCCTACTTGTTAACTTTGAACTATTTCCATCCAGTGGTTACTTAATAATAGATCTAGAACATTATGAAAAAAGCTAAAGATAAACATTTGCTGAATTAGTTTTGCGGTCAAGGTCAGGGAGAATTAAACATGAAGTATGCCAAATTCTATGCATTGCTCCACTGAAAATACTTTTTAAAACTAGAAATTTACTATAATATATTGTTGCTTTTCAACAAAAACCTCGTAACTGAAGCTTAAAACAAGCTACAGTTACGTTTTTTTTATTGAAAAGCAGCGATATATATGTCCTTTTTTTCTAAACATTTAGTCACAAGTTGATGCCAGCAAGTCCTCCTCAAACAGTGGATCTGTTCCATCACCTGTTACAAATGCTCCAAGTTCACAAACACAACAGATTACTGCGGCAGAGGAACAGATGAACAGGCAGAAAAACACAGAGGTAGGGCCAGTATCCAACCATTTATATCAGATGTCCACCAAAGTTTTATCCTGTGTAATATTGAAGCAGAGCCACATATCAGATATCTGACACTACGAGTTGTAGCAGAAAGGATAGGTCATGTATACTTTTAAACACTGATATAGTTGGTCATTCAGTATATTGATATCATCATATCGGTCTGTCTATAATAATGTACATTGGATTAATTTTTATTCTTTAAGCTTTTTGGTGGATTATCGAGAAATACCGGTTGATTATCATTTTGATGAACTCACCACCTATCCAGTGAAATTATCAAAAATGTGTGTCCCGCTTTCGTTCTTTTTAACCTATCTGACGTTATCTAAGGAGGGCCAAATAAGTGTCGTCATCGTAAGCGATGCATAGCACTCACATGCAAAATGGCGCGCTTTAAGAAAATTTGTCTAATTTTTGCATTAAAGAAATAGAATAATTGTTCGTTTTTCAAGTAAGATCGATTGATATTTCATTTCGTGAACAACGAAAGCTACACTGTGGCTCATTTGTTGAATGAGTTTACAGCTCGTTGACAATTTTCACTCTCTTGAATGATAAGAAGTATCATTAACGGTAATTCTCAAACATTATATTTGTATGTCTTAAGTTGATGTAGAAATAAAATTTTTCAATTCAATCGAAATAACTATGGAACAAGTCTTGACAGCTAGCAATAACACAGCATTCTGTATATTTATAGTTGAGGACTACAATCGTTCTACAATTGGCTGAGACAGATCATGTGACCTTGGATGCTCTACAACAGACAGCTCTGTGTTTTAAAGTTATCACCAAACAGAGGGATGAACTGTCCAAGGAGTCTCAGGTAGGATACACCATTAGACCGCATCGAAAGATTGGGTGCATATTGCTTTACTTGTGTCCATCTGTCTTTCAGTCTGTCTGTCCAAAAACTTAATATTAAAAAGCTTTTTCTCCAAAGGCAATTTACACACAAAGCTCAAATTTGGTTTGTAACCTCTTTTCAATGATATCTATGTGTTCCAGGTAAAATGACCTTCCTCAAGGTCATCCGTTAACCCTTATTAACCCTTTACATGAAAACTTAACATTTTAGAGAAATAGCCATTTCGGGGGCATATGTGTTTCACAAGCATGTCTTGTTCATTTTGAAGTTTTGGCTTATTTCAAATAGTGTATGTATCTAAATATGCTTTACATGATTTATTTTAAATTCTTTACAGTTTAGCTTGTTAGCTCGACTTTTCGAAGAAAATGAGAGCTTATACTGTCACCCGGGCGTTGGCGTTGGTGTTGGCGTCGGCGTTGGCGTTGCAACAAAGGTTAAAGTTTTTTCAAACATCAATAACTTCCATACTATCAAAGGGATTCAACCAAAACTTGGAATACTTATTCACCATCACACCCTCTACCTTACTATCAGGGCCCATGAACCTGGCTCCACTATATTTAAAGTTATGCCCTCTTTATACTAGGCAACTTAGAAAGTCGAGTGCGCTGTCTTCGGACAGCTCTTGTATAATTTACAAATAGGTGACTGCAGTAGATGCTATAACCAGAATGACTGACCAGTTTACACATATTATAGATGAACCTGCCAGACAACAGACAAGTGAACAAGTTATACTGGCTGCTGAAGGTTAGTGCCCAATCACATTGTTTTTAAGATTTTTGATCGGATAGAAGACATGGCCGTTGTGGGTGGGGTTTATTTTTCACTAAATGAAACTTGATGTAATGTTAAGAAAACTTTGGAAAAAAAAAAAAGGTTTCCGAAACTGCTTATTGGATTTTATTGTATAGCATGACTGTTTGTTGTATTCCGTGAAGAAATTTGGATGTCTAAAAGCCAGTGGAGCAACAGGGGTCTACCATGGCCCTGTTTTTTGTCTGTTTCTTTGTAGGCATTCAGTTAGTCTGTCTTGTTCACTCCCCTAAGGTTTCAATGGTGTATATAGTCAAGCTTATCATGAAGTAGGGGATACAGGCTTTTTTGTTAAGGACATCAAAACTATGTGTCTTGTTTGGAAAAGGGATGAAGAAGGATTTTTTTCCATAATATGTTGATTCTTGATGAATTACGAAGTAATAATCAATACATTTGTCTTTTCTTGTTTCTACAGAGATGTTGGCGAGTGTAGGTAATGTAGTACTTGCTGCCAGGACAGAGGTAGCCACAAAACTAGAGGAGCTGAATGTGAAGGAGTCTACAGAAACTGTTGATGATGAGTCTATAGATACTATAGGAGATGTTGACACAAATTCTGACAATAATGCAAACATTGACACACTAATAGTCAATGAAGAAGAAAATCTTGAGGTATGTCAGGGCCTTAGATAAAACATGTTATTACAATGCACATATCCATTTTTATCCCCCGCCGAAAAAATTTTTCGGGGGGGATATTGTTTTTGCCATGTCCGTCCGTCCTTCCGTCCGTCCGTCCGTCCGTCCGTCCGTCCGTCCGTCCGTCCGTCCGTCCGTCCGTCCGTCCGACATTCGTTTCCGCGCTATTTCTTGGAAACTATAGACCGGATTTCGATGAAACTTGGCACACAGCTTCACTACAAAGAGGACATGCGCATATCGTCGGGGTTACCCGGTTCGACCATTGAATTTAGAGTTACTGCCCCTGACTGTTTAAGCCATATACATACAGAGTGATATTCGTTTCCGCGCTATTTCTTGAAAACTGTAGACCGGATTTCGATGAAACTTGGCACACAGCTTCGCTACAAAGTGGACATGCGCATATCGTCGGGGTTACCCGGTTCGACCGCCGAATTTAGAGTTACTGCCCCTGACTGTTTTAGCCATATACATACAGAGTGATATTCGTTTCCGCGCTATTTCTTGAAAACTGTTGACCGGATTTCGATGAAACTTGGCACACAGCTTCGCTACAAAGTGGACATGCGCATATCGTCGGGGTTATCCGGTTCGACCGCCAAATTTAGAGTTACTGCCCCTGACTGTTTTAGCCATATACATACAGTGATATTCGTTTCCGCGCTATTTCTTGGAAACTATAGACCGGATTTCGATGAAACTTGGCACACAGCTTTACTACAATGAGGACATGCGCATATCGTCGGGGTTACCCGGTTCGGCCGTCGAATTCAGAGTTACTGCCCCTGACTGTTTAAGCCATATACATACAGTGATATTCGATTCCGCGCTATTTCTTGAAAATTATACACCGGATTTCAATGAAACTTGGCACACAGCTTTACTACAATGAGGACATGCGCATATCGTCGGGGTTACCCGGTTCGGCCGTTGTATTTAGTGTTACTGCCCCTGACTATTTTAGCCATATACATACAGAGTGATATTCGTTCTGTTGAAGCCATATACATACAGAGTGATATTCGTTCTGTTGAAGCCATATACATACAGATTTATATTCGTTTCCGCGCTACTTTATTGACAATGAAAATATATTCGGCGGGGGATATCAATTCAACGAATTTGCTTGTTTATAGTATGAACAGACATAGGGATTGTTAAGATGTAGATTTTTCTCAAAAGAATTCTTGTCTGAAAACAAGAAAATCCATCTTCTTTTTTATTTGAGGTGAGATAGAATGTCATGTTACCAAAGATGTTTTTATTTGAAATATTAACATTAATATGTTCCATAACATATAAAGCGGATGAACATATTTCCGAACAGCATTTAAGTCCGAACAACATTTTTGACGTCTCACAACATCCCCAAAATGCAATCAAATGACATGGAGACCTCTTTATTCTTGACCCATATGTCATCCCCTTCCTTTCTTGCTATTTTAGGTCTAGTTATGATGTAAATCGCCGAGATAAATGCCGAAGTTTGAAGTTAACTCTAATGGGCAAGTAATATTATGCATGAAACAATTCTACCTCGGACATTTCTTAAGGTTTTCATTACCAACGGCTACGCTATTTTCCCAATCCAAATAACTTTTAATGTTGAATAAGTGTTGCTTTACCATGCTAGATTGTGTTTTGAAGGCTACAATGTATCTAAGTATCAGAAAGTTGGGGTTAGGAATTAAAACCACAGATTTTGTGTCGTGGTTTTATTTCCAAACATTCATTTCAAAATGCTATTTATATTCACTGAATACCAATTTAGCGAGAACTCCCAAACAGCAAATACTTGTCTTGTGATATTTGTCGCCTGGGATCATACTTTATAACATTTTAAAAGGATTTGGGAGGGTTTGTGTATTTGCCTAACTCTTAAAATTGCGGCTTTGATGTTCGGTAATAGGTACATCCTTAATCTGATTGGTAAGTTTATTTTTTTCATTGATATCTGCGACCTGTTATTAATTGTTTGTGAGTAAAACATAGTTTAAACGATGGTGAATATCATGAAAGAAGTTTGCATGTCTTTCTTTGGTTATTTAAAAGGAATCTTGTCAATGTTCGGAATGTGTTCGGATTTACAACCACCGTTTGGAATTGCTATCATTCACCCCATGACTTTCACAGCGAATATCTATCCTAATACAACACTTATTGGTCTCGATATATGACAAAACAACGCCATAAACATTGACGTTGCCATAGGCAACAAAGAATTTGGCGAGGGTGGTTGTATTTGCGAACATTTAAAATAGTGGCTTAGGTGTTTGGTAATAGGTACACCCGCTCTAGTACCGGTTTCCAGTTCCTTGGAAAGAGTATAGCATGCTTTCAAACAACTTTTGAAGCAAAATGATTTCATTGTATTTAATTTTGTTCTATTTTATAGTTTTATCCTAATAGCTTGAGATTTAATTTATAGGTTTGACATTCTGGTTTTAATTTTACAGGTTAAGGCAGTGATAAGTAAAGCCATTGATGTAAAAGACAAGATCCTTGAAACATTAGCTAAGACCAGGGCACCTGGTCAGAACCTACATCTACAAACTGATGCCTTTACTATTCATGCTAAACGAGAGGATGTCAGTAAAATCGGTGAGATATTTTACAGTATGCTTTTACTCACTTGATGAAATGCAGGTTGAATGGGTAAAAATAGAATTACTTGACCCAAAAATTTACAGGTAAGTCTTTAGTTGACCTGGTATCTTTGCACATAAAGCAAAGTCTTTCCGTGTTATTACATTGTTTCTAATGCTTTCTTGAAATGTTTGCTTGTGATTTATAAACCTTTTTCTTTACTCTTCTGTTTACAGATGCTGCCACTTTAAATTCATCCTCTGGTACATTTGTGCTGCCTTCAAGTGATGTCTTATTTTCAACTGAGATTGCAACTGATCAGTTCATTGACATCAATGTAAGTTTACTTTTTGAGTATATTTACATAGTATAATCTCCGGAGAAATATTCCTTCACACTTAAAATAAAAAAATCTGAAATAAAACATAAGGTGCAGGAAACTTTTGTGGGGATTGTTTGAGAATTTTTGTTCTATCTTTGCACAAGATCGTTATAAATTGAGTTCTTGGGAAATGGAAATTCCAATACTATGTCCATTTGAGCTGGGATCTGGAAAAAGGGCCTGTATGGTATTAGAGACCAACATGGATCCAGATCAGACTTTGCTTATGTACAGCCTCATTAAGAAACCCCTTGTTTTCTAAAAGCTTCTTCATGGTATGCAGCAACTGTAAGAGAGCATGAGTTCTGACCAGCCTGCATTTAGGCAAAGTCAAATTTTGAAACATGATACTCTCGAATGCTGTAAGGGCCCTTTTCAGATTCAGCCTCATTTGTAATTTGACTCTTACTTTTCTCAGCTTGTTGAGTACCCTGTAAACCCCTATATATGGAGTACATCAGCTTAATATGTTTACTCTCTAGTGGTCAGCTTGGAGATAGTGGACAGTGGTGGTCAGTCCATCAATGTAACCAACTTGACCACTGGTATACATTTAGATACCAACAATGTTTTCCAGCTTGTGGAGTACCCTGTCAACCCATATGTCTGGAGTACATCAGCTAAATATGTCAACTCTCCGGTGGTCAGTTTGGAGTTAGTGGACAGTGGTGGTCAGTCAGTAAATGTGACCAACTTGACCACTGGTGTACAGTAATATACAATAATCAGACACCCTACATATAATATTATTATTTTTATGTTCTGTCAACATTAATAAGTATACTTCAGCAGATAGTGTAGACAATGATCATCCTGCATATACATGCAGTCTGATCTTTGTCTACACTACCTGTTTGTAATCTTTAAGCAAGATTTCCTTTAATAAAAACATTTTTCTTGTTTCACCAACAATGTTTTCCAGCTTGTTGAGTACCCTGTCAATCCGTATGTCTGGAGTACATCAGCTAAATATGTCAACTCTCCGGTGGTCAGTTTGGAGTTGGTGGACAGTGGTGGTCAGTCCATCAATGTAACAAACTTGACCACACCAATACAGATTGATATACAACTCAACCCAAACTTTGTCAACTATGAAAATGTGCAAGTAAGTTTTAAAATGTGTTATTACTTGTCCAAAAATGATAATGATAATATTCTTTTTGGCGATATTTATTCACTTTCTTTTGAAATTTATTCTTTCAAACTTTCAAAGATTTAAATAGAATCACTATTTTGGTAAGAAATTTATGAACCTATGATATTCAGTTCTCATTGAAAACCATATTTAAACATCAATGATATTTATTCAATGACTTTTATTCAGGCTTCGCTGTACAGTAAAACAGATCAACAGATTCATGCATTCAAAGTACGAAGTAACACCAGCAATGTTCATGTGATTGTCAGGCCCAGTGATGAAGACACTGTACTAGAAGTGTTTGTAACCTTCAATAATATACCAACAGATACAAACTACATACTGACAGGTAAGTCTTGTTGTAATCTTAGTTAAACCAACGAACTATGGAGGCATATAGGTTATACCATTGGCATTGACAATCTAATTTTGTAGAGGCTTCTTAGGATTGTAAATTGAAATAATGCATGTACTGCTTGTTACCAACAAGTTTTTCATTGACCAATCAAAGAACAGATATCTTTCCCACATCTCATAAAAGCTGTCATACTGTTATACTGTGTACTGTACTTTCATGAACATAATATCTTACTTTTATAGTTGAGCTCTCGGAGGAGCACTTCTTCAAGAAAGGAAAATGAACTGCTAATTTACTTCATGAACTCTCTTCCATGGTGCTATAAAAGCTTGATGACAAGCACTTACCAAAGGAAACTTTTTGGAAGTTGTGATGCATTTCAGACATTTTACCTCACAATGGTACGGCGACAGAAGAATCTGACAGCACAATGAATGTAACTACATACCCTATACAAGAAGAGCTCAGATACACTCTTGTTCTACCAGTCAGTCTGATACAGCAGTATGGTACAGGGTGGTGGTACCTGGGTATTAGACAACTTGGTATGTTATCAAAATATTTACAAGATGGTGTCTTTCCACTATGTTCTTATCTCAATATTACCGCCTGTTGAAATCATTTAGTCTTATCCAGCATTGACCTCTATAAGTTTGAACAAAGTGCTTTTTCTTACTAGTCTTAATTTTAGTATTTGATTTCATTGATGTTTGATATCTGTATGACTTTCATATCATTATTGAATAATACCTTCAATAAAAGCTTATTACAGGAATAAAGTGCAATTGAAATGTAACAACAATTTTATTCCAATATTGTGACATGCTTACTTGATTTTCATTAAGTGAATGACTCCAGTGATGAGTACAGTCCAGACTATGAGGACCTTTCTGTATATTATGATGGTGACCTTGGAAATGACCCAGTGACCTTCAACTACAGTATTGGGTTCATGACCTCTGGATGTTATTACTGGGACATTCAAGAAGAAATATGGACAACAAAAGGATGTCAAGTAAGCAGATATCTAATTATGAATAGATCTACTTGCAAATGAGCCAGGATCTGGAAAAATGTCCCTTAAGGCTTTTGAGCCCAACATGGTTCCAGATCAGTCTGTGTACACACGCAGTCTGATCAAGAACCATGATGTTCTTTAATAGGTTTTCCTTGACCTGTAGCAACTATAAGAGTGTTTCAAGGGTCCTGATCAGTCTGTACTTTGGCATAGATTGACCTTGAAACATGAAATTTGTAAATGCTATACAGCATGACAAGCAATTTCTCCATTTCCCCCAATGTTTTCTAGGTATTTAAAGACCAATAAATGCAAAATTTCATTCACTTGAAATTTTCGTCTGCATCATCTTTGAATTTGGACTAGCCGAAAATTAGCCATTTGGTAATGAGTTAAATTGATTAGTTGAATATTTATACATATTTTGCAATAGGTTGCTTGGATTAGCCTTGCCAATTTTATAGGTTGATACCAACCCTTTGCAAGTATTTGTGATTTCATATCCAATCATGCAGTTTTGTGGTGAATCCTTGATTTGCTGAAAAATCAAAATAAGCGTACAATAGGCTGGTGAATTTAGGAACATGTACTGTAATTATTCTAATAAACGCCCATATTCTAATAAATGCCCGCCCCAAAAACTGGGCTGAAAATCTACTTATTTTAGGCACAATTTAAGCAAAAAAGGGTGATTCTAATAAATGCTCATCCCTTGACTGCAGATCGAAGTAATGTATGTCATAAACGGAGATCATTTCCAAAGCCAATGAAAAAGAGGATGTCTAGCCCTCAGTATGTTTGCATGGAAGGAGTTTAATCGAAATATCATATTTTGCAGTCTTTATAACAAAATTTTGCCAAATTTGACTTACTGAACTTGGAGTCCATGAACTTGACACTTGATTCGCAAATTTTGACCGACAAAATTAGAATATGCCTACCTCTTACAAACGTCAACCGACTACTTTTCATCGACCATGTTTCTTATAAACACCTAGGAGTTTATTAGAATAATTATGATAATTGACTTGTCATCATGTTCAAATAGTTTTTAGCTTATGAAATTCAATATATGCTTTTCTCTAGGTGAGCTTGGAATCCAGTTCCTACTTTACTCTCTGTACCTGTAACCATCTAACATCATTTGGAGCTGACTTTTTTGTTCCACCTAACAGTATACAGTTTGATACTGTGTTTCTGAATATGGAGAACAACTTGAAGGATAACCATGCTGTATTGGCCATGTTGTGCTCCATCTATGTACTGTTCTTTATTGGGCTGGGCTGGTCAAGGTATCAGGATAAGAAAGATGTACAAAGGGTAAGTTACACTTTAACCCTTTCCCAAACAAGACCTGGTTTTGACGTCCCTTTTAGAAAATCATTGGGAAAATATTGAGACAAAAGAAGAAACTGCTGATAACCAGCAGTTTCTCCTTTTGTCTCAATATTTTCTTAGCTATTTTCTACATAAATTCTATGTTTAACAACACCAATATTGTCATCTGCAGCAACTTTTGAATAGGACCAGCCCAAAAATTTGTCGTTTGGGAAAGGGTTAAAATGAAACTGTATAATATATAGGTACAAAGTGATGACTAAGTACAAATTACACTCACTAAGTGCCAAAACTAGATATGCATAAACAAGAGGTAGCACAAAGCTCTAAAATGTTGGGAAAGAAATATATCATTGCAAAATCTCTTTAATCACTCTTTGGTTTATTGGTGTAATTCACTATTCTTTTAAATTTCTAATATCAACTAATTCACATCATTCTGGTAGCCTCTGTATCAAATTGTAGAACTAAAATGTTGCTATCCATTGGAGGAAATAGGAGTAGAACCACTGCAAATTGCCAAATGGTAAAAGATTAGACAAAATGACTTTTGTTTTAGATACTAAGTCTTGTAATTTAGGAAAATCTGTAGATATAAAAACTGAACATGCAATGGCAGACTTTCATCTGACAGCAGGACCGACTTTTTCATGTTATATTACAGTGGGGAGTGTTACCTCTTGCAGACAACATCACAACAGATTCCTACTTCTATGAGATCACTGTGTGTACAGGACTGAGACATGGTGCTGGTACTAGATCCAACATTAACTTTATACTGGCTGGTGATGTGGGGGATACCGGGGTTAGACAGATGAAAGATGACAAGGGAGTTAAGGTATACATTTTAATAAGAATTGCACGATGATGTCTTTCTATATTAAGGCTGACAGAAAATGTTGAAAGTCATGATGATGGTAAATTTACCCAACTTTGCCAGATATCATTGATATTTTATGCATGTCATGTTCATAAAACATGGGAAATTTATAACAGATAAGGTGTAGAGAATGATTTGATTCATATTTCTATGATTTTACTGTGTAAACATTGAGGTATGGGCATGATAGCAAGTCCAACATTAACTTTAGGGTACAAAATAACATAAGTCTGCCTTGCATATCAATGATATCTGTCTGTTCAGGATAATTTAATGTTAAGGCTGTGTCACACCATATAGACTCCCAGACAAGCCAGAAAACAACGGAAATGGGAGGAAGCTGCATTTATTGTCTTTTGTATCATGCAAAGTGGAGATGCCTGACATTTTGATGTATTTTATTTTGTTCTGTATGACTTAATTAATTGTAATATATATTTAGAATACGAAATTTACTTTATATAGGTATTTAGTCAAGGCAGCATCAACAAGTTCATACTGAGTGTAGAAAGACCACTGGGACCTCTATCATATTTGAGAGTTTGGCATGATAATTCTGGTACTGGTAAACAACAAGGATGGTATCTCAGTAAGGTTATAGTGGAGGACCTACAAGATTATAACATGTGAGTGTGAACAAAGATCAAAGTATGCTCACATTACATTGAATTTTAACTCCAAAACTGTGCTACTCAAGAGCAAACTGTGTATCTTCAAGCAAACTGTGTATCTTTTTCATTCCATTGCTTGCAAGATATTGATGAACCCTATACTTACTGAAGCATAAATATTTAAACATAGATAAGCACAATTTACTCAATAACATTTGTTCAGCCTAATATAGAGTGAAGATTAGATTTCCTTTACGCACAAATTCAGTTTAGAGGCGCCACCCCTGTCGCCGGTATTTATCTAGCTGAAGAAACGTAGTGCATTGAATTTTGATAGTCCTTACATTTGTACAGATCACTTTACAACTTTGTTAAACATTTCAAGAAAATCGAGAGACTTGTTTCTTCAAAATATCAAAAAATAGGTCGTATTTTTAAATTTCCGTTATGTCGCCAGACGCAGTAGAGTAAATAAATGTGGTACTTTCTCACAAATAGATAAATTTTATCCACTGTATATGCATTTAAAAACATCCGTCATTGAACCAAGTTTTTGAAAAGTACCTCTTTTATTATTTGTCCGTCATAAAAACAAAAATAATTAAGGTTAAGTAAGTGTCGCCAAAGTTCCAAAGATAGAAGAAATGTCCGTTACCTTAATTTGACACTTGGTTTAAACACAGTTTTTCCCGATAGATTTCGTCGTCATTTTTCTGACACTTTGATTCATATAATTATTTTTGAGAAAGACATAAACAAGGTTGATATTTTACGAAATAAAATTGCAAAATGCTGCAATAGAGAGGTACCCCTCATGAAAAGTAAAAACATGAAATTTCCATTATACTAAACTAAGTGCTCTTTTGGCAATATGGTTTGATAATTTATAGATTAAAGTGTTAATGCTATCAGGGAAATGGTATACTGCTAAAGTATTTGTACATAATGGCAATATGATAGAAAACACAGGACAAAATGTGATAAATTTGAAATTTCCGATACCAAATTTCCGATACCATTTTAGAAATTTCCGATACCAAAATTGAATTTAATGGAAAACAGGTGCGTAATATGGTGCTAATGATCTATAACGTAGTGTATGATGATCATATCAATGAACTTACTACACAATACTGTAAACACAGTTCAGTGTTCATGTTTGAGAGACATATTTCATATCTAAAGTAGGAAAGGTACTTGCATTTTCACGTGGTATTTCGGCAATGTTTCTCACTATGCACTTACCTCTACAACTGACAAATATCTCTAAAATACACATGTCCTACGAATTTTGGTGTATTCCAGATAAATTTGCGAGAGATAATTATGAAAAGTCTGTTTTCAATGAGTAAATTTTTCGTTACCAATAGGTAACGGAAATTTAGTGATGTAAATGCAGCTGTACATGTCTCAAAATGTGGCAAAAGCGTAAATACTCGGTACCGGATTTTACCAATTTGAAGTTGCTATGTTTCTAAGTCGTCTTTGATATTGTTTTCTCATAATAATGTGCTCATTGTTACAGAAAACATACAGTTCTATTTTACAGTTAATGCAACTAAAATATTTCATTGCATATTACAAGTTCAATATATATAGTTCGAGATTCTCACGCAGTGATACTTCTCTTTTATCACAAAAGATGATACTTATTCTATCCACACATTTGGAGGACAGAACAAAAGACATAAGTATACATACAACGGAAATTTCAAGTTGGTAACGGAAATTTGATTTGTTTCAGTTTAAAATTTAGTAGAGATGGACACGTAAGAAGCTGAAATCTAAACGGCATATCATTAACTAGATTATTGGCATTGATTAACAACTCGAAGCAGTTTGTCTTTCCCTCTAATGAAATTCATATTCTAATTTAAAAGATACCCGATATTCTTAAAAATGCCATTGAAACTACCTATTTTCGATGCTCAACAATTCCGATGGAAATATCATTTTGCATCCAAAAACATCGAAATATGTAACGTCAGATATACTTGTTTTCAGATATCAATATGGGAAACGAATCTGGTGACATGGATTTTTCGACCTTTTTAGACCCTAGTGGCGCCTCTAAACTAAATTTGGGCGTTTAATTCTGGTCAACAAGGCAGTATTCTGTTTATGTGTTAAACTGACAAAAATATCTGTCACAACTGTATTATTTATGTCCAGGTGTGTGTTTCTTGGTCAATAGTTTAACTCTTGTTATTTCAATTCTGCTTCCATATTTCAGTTGTGTATTTCTGTGTAACCAGTGGTTGGCTGTAGAGGAGGAGGACGGACAGATAGACAGATTACTGACAGTAGCCAACAGGGAGGACTTGACCAGGTTCTCTAGTCTATTTATGGCCAACACCAAGAAAAATCTGACAGACTCACATCTTTGGATATCTGTGTTCTCGCGGCCAAACTGGAGCAACTTTACCAGAGTACAACGACTATCCTGTCTGTTTGCTCTGATAATGACATCTATGTTAGCTAATGCTATGTTCTACAAAGCTGAATCTAGAATAGAGAAGGCACAAGGATACACTATAGGACCTCTCAAGTTTACTCTGCAAGAGTTATACATCAGTATTGTATGTAACCTGATAGTTCTGCCTGTCAGTATAGTTATTGTCCAGCTATTCAGGAGAAGCAGACCAAGGAAATCAGTGAAGGAAAATGCGTTTAACATTGAGCGATCACAGTCAGCTCTATCAAAATTTAGCTTAACATTTTCAAACATCTTTAGAACAAGAACTCAAGTCACTCCTATTCCATCTGAAGATGGCAGTACACAAGATAATACTAATTCAAACACTGGAACTAAATCATCAGATGATGTAGCAGGGAAGCAGTTTGATGTCCCCAGACTAACAGAGACTCCTGCATCACTCAAGTTTGTAGAGACGCCTGCCCCAGCTGTGTTTGGTGGGTCTGTATCTAACCCTCCATCACCGAGCTACTACCAGGCCAGACACCATCATAGTCCAGCACCGGCCCTGGTACTTAAAGTGACAGACAGTAGCAGGAAAACTGTCACATACTCGGATATTGTAGAGGAGTGTAATGACCATGGGACTGGTGAAAATATACCACCCAATCCTAAACATGCATTTGATAGGGCTAAGCAAAATAGCCTTAAGTCCAGCATGAAGACTAAACCAGCTTTGACAATTATGACACAGAAATCTAATTCAGCAGAGATGTTGCCACGATGTGAAGCTAGTCTAGAATCAGTACCTGACCACTCAAACTACAATCAAAACTCTCTATCAGTCACACCTATGTCCATATCACCCAACATCTCACCCAATATCTCACCAGGATATGACACAGTTAAGAGTCCTTCAGGAATATCAGCATTCACCTTCGACTCCAGACGGTCATCCATGTCTCTAACACAAGAAGTGGATGATGTCACTACACTGAAACATCATGAGAACAAGAGATCCAGTAAGGGACTGGTGACCTTGCCACACTGGTGTGTGTATATAGCCTGGTTACTTGTATTTCTGTCGTCTTCTGTGTCGGCGTTTCTCACATTTCTGTACAGTATGGAGTGGGGGAAGGACAAATCTCTAGCCTGGATAGCTTCTATGGTGCTATCTCTGGTGGAGTCTGTCTCCATTGTACAACCTGTAAAGGTAAGTGTGATACACTGATTTTAGACAATTTAGCAATTATAGTAGTAAATGGCTACTCATTTTCTGGTTTGAATCTTTCATGAAGAGTATTCCTTTCAATCATGTGTTTACAGGACTGGTATGATTATATTTTAAGATTCTAAATATTCATCTTCAAGCTCAAAAGTTTTATTTACTTTTTAACTCACAAACGTTTTATTGGAATGATAGAAAATGTTACTATTGGAGAAACCTAAACATTCCAAGTTTAAGTCCAACATTCGTTTTGCAAAAATTGACCGGTATCTTTACAAATGAATTACTTTTGGCTTTGTTTTTATAATGCATTTACAATTCTTTGCTCTAAGCTGTTGATATCTTGTCCTTCTATGCATATCACTCTCTTTTATTGAACTGTTTCCAGATTTTACTATTAGCAATATTTGTGGCTGCCATACTTCGTAAACCTGAAGAAGAAATGGAGAAGGAAGAACAAAATACAGCTTTATATGAAATACAGCCTGATGAAATAGGTGCACCTGCAGCCACAGAAAAATGTAAGCCTATGTGCCATCAATCCATTATGGTCAATGATAAGCTTTTCTTCTTCTGTAAAATACAGTCAATAATGATTTTCACAAAATGTTTTTCATTTGTTTGTTTCAAATTGTTGGTTTTCCAAATGTGATGCCGATTCATAAGAGCAGAGTTGATGCTATGGTAACATATTGGACTTTAAAAACAGGGGTTGCTTGTTCAATCCTCTGCCACTCTATCTTTTGGAATGAGATCATATCATGTTTCCAAACTTGTAGAACCTTAATTTCAATTAGCTTGAAAATGGAAGTTTATTTGTTTGTTTTTGTTCACAGTGATCAGACAGAATGACCTTATTGCACCACCCGACCCAGTTATATTAAAGAAGGCAAGAGAAAAACGCCTGAAGGAGATTCGGATGTTTAGAATCATCCAGGAGATGTTGTTTTACATGTTCTATCTCACCATACTTATACTGGTGGCCTCTCATAACAGGGACTCTAACTCGTACAGAGTTAAACAGGTTCTTATGAATATCCTGTCTCCAAAACACAATCTGTCTAGGGTAAGAATCAGCATTTTCTCATTTTCCCAGCACATTTTCCAACCAGCAAACAAACATATTTTTCCAAAGGAAGTTTTTTTTTTGTCAACAGCATCGCCTGTCAATATGCCTAAAAATTTATTGTTTGGAAAAGGGTCAAGAATGTTTAAAAGACATTGCTATTATTGCATGATTGCAATAAAGTGACTTCAATGTTTGTAATCAGTTTGATTGCCCAATTAGAAGCTTGTTAAGTCCATATTACTATCATCTTCTATTGTTTTGGATGTTTACAAAATGTCTGGGTATTTCATAGAAATGTTACAGATCATAAAAAATCTTAATCATGGAAATGCTGCAAATAGTTTGACTAAGGCACTTTTATTCTGATTCAGATTTATGAGACAAAGCATGCATGGGAGTGGATAGACAAGTTTCTGGTACCCGGTTTATACCCCTCACTAGGTTGGGACAATACAACTATAGAGGATGATGAGAGCAGACTTATATCTACGCAGACAGCTTATAGACTAGGTCCAGTCAGGCTTAGACAACACAGAGTCAAACAAGGTATTTAGACTAGCTTGATGGGCATTAGATGGGTACAAAGTTAGTTGGCATCTTTTTGCAGCAGAAGGCTTTAAAGGACTGTACCTTGAAAGGCAACATTATACACAATGATCTTTATCATTTAGGTTCATCCTTTCACATTCAATGTTACTAAATTATTCTTAACATTTGCAAATCAAGCAAATATATAATTATTATGTTACATTGACTACATACATAATGATTTACTGCACAACAAATGACATATATTCTTTAATGCTTTTCAGTGGATTATCAAGAAATAATGGTAGATTAGTATTTGATAAACTCACCGCCTATCCAGTGAAATTATCAAAAACTTGTGACCCGTTTTCGTTCATTTCACCCAATCTGACGTTATCTAAGCAGGGCCAAATAAGTTATGTCACATGCAAAATGACGTGCTTTAAGCAATTTGTCATAAAATTTCGGCATTTTATCTAATTTTTAGCTCCACTGGCCGAAGGCCAGCGGGGCTTATGTCATGGCCCTGTGTCCGTCGTCCGTGCGTGCGTCCGTGCGTCCGTGCGTAAACTTTTTCTTTAAACATCTTCTTCTCCAAAACTACTGGACCAATTTCAACCAAACTTCACAGGAATCTTCCTTGCATGAACCTCTTCCAAATTCCTTCGAAAAAATTAATTCCGTGCAGAACTTGAATTTTAATTAAATAAATTAAATCAAATTTTCGAAAAAACTTTAAAAATTCTTCTTCTCAAAAACTATTGGACCAATTTCAACCAAACTTCTCAGAAATCTTCCTTGCATGGATTTCTACCAAATTTCTTCAAAAGAAAAAAATTCGCGCAGAACTTGAATTTTAATTAATTTAATTTATTTAAATTTTTGAAAAATCTTTAAAAATTCTTTTTCTCCAAAACTACTGGACCAATTTCAACCAAACTGCACAGAAATCTTCCTTGTATAAATCTCTTCTTAATTCCTTCAAAAAGATAAATTCTGTGTATAACTTCAATTTCAATTAATTTAATTGAATTAAATTTTCGAAAAATCTTTAAAAATTCTTCTTCTCCAAAACTACTGGTACAATTTCAACCAAACTTCACAGAAATTTTCCTTGCATGAATCTCTACCAAGTTCTTTCAAAAGAATAAAATCCGCGCAAAACTTGAATTTTAATTAATTTAATTGATTTAAATTTTCGAAAAATCTTTAAAAAATCTTCTTCTCCAAAACTACTGGACCAATTTCAACCAAACTTCACAGAAATTTTCCTTGTATGAATCTCTTCTTAATTCCTTCAAAAAGATAATTCTGTGTATAACTTAAATTTTAATTAATTTAATTAAATTAAATTTTCGAAAAATCTTTAAAAATTCTTCTTCTCCAAAACTACTGGACCAATTTCAACCAAACTTTACAGAAATGTTCCTTGCATGAATCTCTTCTTAATTCCTTCAAAAAAATAAATTCTGTTTAGAACTTAAATTTTGATTAATTAAATTAAATTAATTTTTTGAAAAATCTTCTTTTCCAAACATACTTTGCCAATTTTAACCAAACTTCACATGAATTTTCCTTGTATGAATCTCCTAATTTCCTTAAAAAAGATTATTTCCGTGCAGAACTTAAATTTTAATAAATTTGATTAAATTGAATTTTCGAAAAATTGTTAAACAATCTTCTCCAAAACTACAGGACCAATTTCAACCAAACTTCACAGGAATCCTTGCATGAATTTCTTCCAAATTCCTTCATGATCGGATGAAAAGCTTATTTTTCGCTATATGAAACAGTGTAATTTTAAGAAAATTTTAAAAACATTTCTGCTCCTTAATCACTTATTGGATTTCATTCAGGTGTAGCATGAATCTTCTTTGGATAGACCTTAATTATATTCCTTGAAGAAATTTGTAGTCTGAATGTCTAAAAGCCAGTGGAGCGATACAGGGCCATCTTGGCCCTCTTGTTGCATTAATGAAATAGAATAATCGTTTGTTTTTTGAGTAAGATAAATTGAAATTTCATTTTGTGAACAAGGAAAGCTACATTACGCCACTAGTGAAAATAAAGCTTTTGTTGTTCACTCAATGAAATATAAATTGATCTTAGACTAAAACAAACAATTATCCTCTATTTATCCCACTATATCTGTTTCCTAGTTAACATGTTTATGCTTCTTGCAATATGTCATTTGTATTACAGAGATTTGCAACATTGCTGATGAGATGTTACCATATATAGCCACATGTAGCATTGATTTCAATAAAGATCACCACAGTACCAAGGATTATTCAGTTGCCTGGCAACCATTACCTGGCAACCAATCTCTGATTCCAACCTTCAGTCAGCCCTGGGTGTATCAAGATGCTATAGAAATAGATGGTCTACCCTATGTTGGAGAGGTAAAGGGATATAACCAATACTTGTGTTTTTGTATCAACCATTGTATATTTCAAAAAGAGCTCTTGTCTTTTTAAAGACGCTTTAATCAACGGACAAAAAAGGTCAGACTTCCATAAGGCGTGTTGTTGTACCTATTTCTATTCAAGCATAATATACTTTGTTGTTTTTATGCCTCATATCAATTCGTTGATGTGAGTGTGTAGTTTTAGCTCTATCTATTTGTCTGAAAAAACATTAGGATTTGCCACATCCTTTTCATGAAATAGTTTTCATATATTTTTTCCATACATCATGTTTGTATTTTTCCTTGTAATGACAATGTTGTTTATGATGTTTTTGTTTCACAAACGCATTTAATATTTCAGATTGGTGCCTATGGTGGTGGTGGGTATGTTGCAGATTTGATTGGACAGAAAAGTCATGTGACTGACACGCTTGTTTTCTTACAAAATAACCACTGGTTAGATGCATATAGCAGAATACTGTTCATAGAGTTCACAATATACAACCCAAATATAAATCTGTTCACAATGACACAAGTTGTGCTGGAAATGTCAACAACAGGAGCTATTTTATCTAAAGTTCATTTCTTCACATTCCGACTGTTTACATATCTCGGTGCATATGGGATATTTATGATTCTGTGTGAGTTGATAGCTCTAGCATGTGTCACTTATTTTATTGGACTTGAGTTGAAGCAGATCAAGCGAGATGGGAAGGGTCACTTTAAAAGTTTCTGGAACTGCCTACAACTGTGTACATTATTGACGTCCATTATTTGTGTGATCATGTATTTATTGAGACATGCCATGACATCACTGGCAATGGATAGAATCAACAAATTAAAAGGTACACAACTTTTTGGATATTTTATTTGTGTAAGATCAGATTATTCTCTGAACATCAATCTACTGACTGGGATGACTACCATTTGGATTCCTAGTTTGCATTTTGCTTAGTATTTCAGAAACGTATTACACAATAGCGTCAATAGCTTTAAATGACACTGTCTTGCTTTAATTTTTAGTTTCTATAATAATGTTTTCATGGTCAAGTCAGATTATCACAGGCTTCTTTAATCTTCAGGGAGAAAATGTGAGAAAAAGACTTGATTCCAACTAAATTATTTTGTTTCAAGTGGAACTGTACATAGGTACATGTATTTTGTTTACTGAGTGATATGGCACTTGTCAGATATCTTATCTTGTTCTTAGCAATTCTTGGTATACTGCCAAATCAAACATTTTATGTCTATAATAACTTTCCCAAACAAGACCTGGTTTTGATGTCCCTTATGTAATAGGCTTGGGAAAACATGGAAGCAAAAGAAGAAAATGCTGATTATCAGTATTTTTTTCTTTTGCTTTAATATTTTTTGGGCTATACTTTACACAAATCCTTTGCCAGTCAACTATCATTTCCTTGTCTACAGCAGCTTTCAAATTGAACTTCCCTAAATTTTTGTTTCTTAGGTAAGGGTTAACAGATAATTTCCATTCTTTTTCCATCTACAGATAGGTTTTACAACTTCCAGCGTATAGCCTGCTGGGATGAGGTGTTCCAAACACTCCTAGCTGTCGCCATCTTTTTCTCCATACTCAAGTTGATCCATCTTCTACGATTCAACAGACGAATGTCGCTGTTAGCACGGACACTGAAACATTGTGGACGAGAAATGGTCGCTTTCTCACTCGTCTTGTTCATATTCCTGCTGGCGTTTGTGTGTTGTGGGTACTTGCTGTTTGGAGCTAATGTTCATGGATTCAGTAACATTCTCCGCGGGTTTGAAACCCTGATGGCATTTTCACTTGGATCGTATGACTTCAGATACCTAACCCGCGCCAATCGTTTACTTGGACCTGTGTTCTTCTTTGTTTACTTCACTTTTGTGGTGTTTGTCCTGATCAACATGTTTGTGACAATTCTGAATGAAGCTGTGACGGTTGTACACCAAGATGTGATAAAACAGAGAAATGAGTATGAAATCCTGGACTTCTTGATGGCCAAACTGAAAACATGGTTGAGAGTTGATATAAACAAGGTCTTACTGGATGTGAAGAAGAAATATATGCCAGGTAATTAAATAAAATATGTCCATGTGCCATGTGATAAATTAAAATTATGTACAAATCTAATGAAGAAAGCTTTGGAAAGCATTAGAGAAATGGGCAAAATGCTGATGATCAGGATCCGATTTTCACTTATTATTTCAATGAAATCTATGTTCAAATAAAAGGATTCTGATGTTGATATTTTTTCCAGCTATTGCTATCTAATTCTTTTTGAGAGTCGTCACAGTGATACATTAACATATGAACATAGAAACTATTATGAAATCCTTGACTTCTTGTTGAAAAAGAAGAAATGAATGTTGGGTAAGAGAGTTATACTTCCAGTGAATGCTATTCTGATACAGTCAAAACTGTCGTATGCAGCCAGCCAAAGGACATACTAAAACTGGCCACATACGACAGTTGGCTGCTTAACACAGAATAGAATATTCATAAGTGTGGATGAATTCCATTAGTTATGGTATAAGTTAATTTCTAATTGAATGAATGGCCCCATAAATATGAAGAAAAGGCAAGTTATAAAGTACAGAGTTGGTAATCACGTGATTTAAGTTTGGATTCATCACACGGAAAAATGGCGACTATTGGGTTAAATTGGCAGTAATTCTGAAGGTAAGCGGATATTTCTTGATCTGTAGGCAATGCCACCAAGAAAGCTATAACCCATGTCCTGGCCCACAAAATTTCTGACCTAATGGTACCAAGATATTATGGCAAAGATCCGTACTTTCAGCAAACACTCTGTCACAAAATTTCTATCGACGAGAATCCAAACTAAAAATATGCGAATACTGTTCACGGACGACTGATGATTTTGGCGATTTTGAGTTCATGCTATGAATTCTGTGCAAAAATCGATCTTCAAATCAAATGTAGATAGTCTCGGTAACCCAAAATATCCTTGTTATTTACTTACCTCCACCAAACTAGTGAAGAATTGAACATTTTAAAAAAGAATACCTCACACGGACAAAGAAAATCGAATTCATTTCACGGACAATCTTTAGTGATTGGATAGCACTCACGGATTGGGGCTTGTCGTGAACACGAGGATCGAGGCAAATTGGAATCAAACCATAAAATACTCACTTTTTGTGTAACAATGATTTAATGTATGTCTTAACATACTATGTAATATGTTATAGTTCCAATTGTCTTCTCCCCGAAAAAGGAGTTGTTTAAGACAAAACGGTGTAAAAATAGAACATTGAATAAATAATATTAAAGGCAAATGATAAAACGACGATTGCCAGCATTTTGCTCTTTCCTTCAATACCTTTCCGAATTATTTGTAATTTGTTAGAGAAGGACAAGTCTTGTTTTGATAATAGTTTAGCATCTGCGACCTTTAAATCTGAAAGGGAAAATCTTGGAAGTCTGAAAAGTGTCACTATAAGTAAATGTTTGGCAATGAGTATGTTTTTTTTCACAAATTCGAAAACAGTTTGACCACGAACAGGTCTGAAAATGTCTCATATATTGCATTTTTTAACTTTCTTGGTTGTACCTTTCAGCGTGTTCACGAGATAACATTGTTTTTTACTTTCAGGTGCAATGCTCACAGTTCAACTGCTAAACGTTATACATGTGAGACATGCGGAAACAAGTTTGCAACGCGGGCAGATTTATCAGCACATTTACGCAGGGTGCACGCTGAATGTCCTTTTGTATGCCATACCTGCGATATGTCATTTGTAACGAAACAAGACCTCCAAGATCACGTAGGAGCGAAAAGAACATTTGCCTGTGTGGAAAGGCATATCGGTACAGGTCGGGCCTAGCGAAACACAATAGACTCCTTTCCATTATCGTTTTAGTCCGTTCCCGCAGAACACTTCCGGTAATTCGAGTCTTCTCTGATGAAAATTCGCTTGTTGATATTTGGATGTCGCTATTTACATCGGAGCGCTGTCCTATTCAAAAACAAAAGAAAAGTCTGTCACAGCGACATAAATTGTGTCGGAATTTTCATTTTTTTAATGGGACAGCGCTCCGATGTAAACAGCGACATCCAAATATCAAATAGCGAATTTTCATCAGAGAAGACTCGCATTAACATCCAGTGGCAAACAATGGGTTTATGGGAAATTAACTGTGTTAGATCTATAGGGAATCGAAATGGTTTTAAACTGCATCGTTTATCAATGCAAGAATCGGAAAAAAGATAAATGACGAAAGTAAGGAGAACCTTCACTTTTTCCGATTTCCACAAGATCAACGCAAGTGTGGAGCATGGATAAAGGCAGTGAATAGGGACGAATTTCGCCTTTTGCCTCTAAGGACTACTTCCGGTGGATGTTGTGTGTGTGAGTCTTAGTGGAAACTTGTCTATTAAGAAACAGTGTTACAGTAAACATGTACGCACCCACAACAATATTTTTGGGTTGTCCTATTCAAAATTTGCTGCAGACGAAAGATGCCAATTAGGAGAGCATGATCAGAATACGATACGGAAAGGAAGATATTTGGGCACAATGAGAGTATGCTTGTTATCAGTATTTTCTCTTTTTGTCCCAATATTTTCCAATTCCATCTCTGATAAGGACGTCGAAACCAGGTCCTATTTAAAAGGGTTTAGATATGTATTTACATTGTAATTTGTTAGGCCATGTAAAATATTCTGTTGAGAAAATTTCTTTTGGAATAGGGAACGATTTTATCCAGAGTACCGTGATGTAATTTTGGCAAAAAATAGTATTTCTGCAGGTGCTGATATAAAATCTCGTAACTACGGCTTGATTCAAGCCGTAGTTACGTGATTTTACAAAAACACCAACGGTTTAATGATACACAACAGTAAATTCGGTTTTTAGCACAAAATTCATTGTCGTCGTTTTTCATAGCTCATTAGACCCTTTCATGCTGCATTTTATAACGTCCCATTTTTACGTTCTTTTATCCCATTTTAGACTGGTTAACTTTTCTGATACTAAGTTGCGTGTAAAAACGAAGACCAAAGATAGACGAAGTATAGTAGATTGGACCACACAAGAATTTGTCGTTTGGGAAAAGGATTCTAGTCATTTTTTTAAATCGAAATCAATACTTATGTTTTCTTTTTAATAAGAAGTGAAGGGAATGTTTTTGGAAGTATGTTATTTGAATGAGTGAATATAGTTACTGCTATAATGTTCGGAATCTGAAAGTAGAGAGGATCAATAGCTGTGAAGTTTCCAAGCAGCTAATGTCGTCTTTCCCTTCAAATATACTTGTCAAAAGTTCTAATGTGCCACTTTAAAAACGACAATAACTTTTCAAAAAAAAAATGCTTTGGCTTGGGAAAAGTGAAGAAATTTTAAAGATCTGGATTCAATCGGGTTAAATGTCTTTTTTTTTTTCATTTCGTAAACAGATCTTTGCATATCACTTTTTACATTGAGAGAAATGAGACAGCTGTGATATTCATTATTTTTCATCATTGTCCCCAATGTAAACAGAAACATTGTTTTAATATGAAATAAGTCGTTTCGGAACTTGATAATTTTAAAGAATGAAAGTTCCATAAACGACAAATAGAATTTTCACGCTTTCAAAATGACAAAATTTCGACAAGCCTTCATTGACAGGAGTTGTAGACAACAAAACAATATTAATTAAAAGTACTCGTAGACTGCGTGTATTTCATAGCACGTATTATAATAAGAGAAAAAGATACATATCATTCTGTTTATATCGGTTATTTTTTCTTTTGTCTTAATATTTTTCTACTGCTACGGACGTCATAACAAGGTCTCTTTGTTAAGGTTATACATGTATTTGGTTATTAGCTTCAATGGAATGACAATGCATCCCTTATGAAATAATACACATGTATCAAAACAACAATAGATTGTGTTTACAACTAAGTATAAACATTTTGCTTCTCAATTTAAAAGTACTTGACCACCACGATCAGCAGCAATAAATGGACATCGTCCGTGTTCATAATAACAAACAAATATTTCCAATTTCACGAAATGACCGACTGAATCCTATGAAATGGATGCACTTTATTGGGATTACATGTAATGGTAGACTTCGCAGGTGGGCTGTAAAATAGATATGTGATATCGGATGAAAAACAATCTGCGATTCTGTATATGTGATTTACCATTTTATTTCAGTATTGTTTCTTGGTTTGTGTGTTTATGTTTATTCATTATTTTAACAAATTGGAATAAATAAATCTTTTGAAAAAAAAAATGACGCATTTTGTTCAATTTAAAGGAGCCCATACTTGATATTTCATGCACGAGATCAACATGTGGACAGGCAGCATTGCATTTAAATTTTAGTGCTGTTTTTTACTATCTATTATGTGCAATTTTATATTTACATTACTATAAAAAGAAAGTGAGGGTATATAAAGTCAGACAACGACTTCATTTTAAAATAGCCTTATGAACTTCAATTGAATTTTCATTGGACAGATACATTTTCCTTGGATTTATGTTTTACCTGTTTTTATGTTCGCCAACCTAGCATGGGCCCCTTTAACTTTTATAATGAAGGAATGAAGGAAGGAAAATCACGATAAAGATTCTTTGAAGGACAGAGAATGAAGCATTCTAAGTCGCCTTTCATACCGTACCAGTTTACATTCGAAAGTCTTTCAGCACAAGCGCGTCTTTGGAATGATTATCGCCCAGATAATAGGCCTGCTTTGTGTTAAAAAAACTTGACATAGTATAAGAGACGATAACAAGTCTAAATTGGCACATGCCCTAGAAATCTGTCCAAAGTAAAATGGTAAGGTATATGACACAGCATCAAAGTGTCTATTATGCACAGTCAATATACGATCATTTAGATTCAGGAATACCCATCCTGTCCGGAGTCAGCATTTTGGACATAGTTGGTCGCGCCTTGTTATATCTGACAAGAAGAGTGCCTTTCATGACAGCATTTGGTTGTGTGGAAACAGTCGTCCTACCAGCCTTTTCCTGTCAGCTCTGTCAAAAACATGTATGATCTCTGAAAATATAAAGATAGAAATGCATGACACACATTGGATGCATGCATCTGAACGTATAGTGGTGAATTATTTCAACTAGTCTAGGAGCCAGGTCCTGGTATGGAACTTTTCTTGCAACCGGTGCCCTATAAAAATTGGAGTGGTATGTTTCAATACGTTAGTGTCCCACGCTATGGTTAAGGGTGGATGACATGCTTAAAAGTGGTAGGATTTTTTTAAATCAAGGTCAAAGGTCATTTGGTGCACTTTTCATACGTACCTCCTAAAATACCCCATAACTTACTCATTTATTAAGCTAAAACAATTATTTTGGTATCAAAATAAAGCTGATAAATTGCACTTTGACCTACATGAATGATAAACAGCTTTTTGATTTTGCATTTTTGTGAATATTGATAAATATAGCAAAAATTGGCTAAAAATCACCAAAATAAGTTTTGTCTACAAGTGAAAAAAAAGTTTTTAAAATACAAAAGGTATGTTTGTGTGGTTGAAGTCATACTTAAAAATTGCCCAGAAACCTGTTCTTGGATTATATGTATTTCTTCACAGAATTAGTCATTAGCTTAGGCTTGTAGTCATAGCTAAAAGTGGGTGTTGTAAATTTTCCCAAAAATTACAAAATATGCAAACATTGGTGTAACAAAAAATCTTACACATAAAATTAATGTGATGTTTAGTAGAAATTATGCTTTTGAAATCATATTTGCAGTGATTTGTAAAGCTTTTAATGCATATTCCTGGAAATTAATTAGAATTTTAAGAGCCAAAATAACAATTCAATAAAACAGCATGTGAGATGGATACAGATTATATCAACACCATAATGTCAAAGCAATGACTCTTAAAACGAATATTTATCAAACATCAACACAATTTTTTTTATATAAAGCAAGACTCAAATTAGCATAATCGACAGATGAACATATTCCTCTTTCTATCTTAAGGGCATATGACATTAGACCCATGTCAGATTTTCAGGAATCAGAACGACATGGGGACAGCCAGAATTTGCTTTGTTGTGTAGTGCATTGCTTTTATAGAGCCAAAAGGAAAGCAATTTTACAAGCGCTGGAACTAAACTTTTCACTATCAAGGTTCAGTGACACATAAATGTTACTATAAATATAAAGTGCGGGTAAGTTAACTATTTACACTTGATTTAGAAGAACAGACTTAATTTAGAAGAACTAAATGAACTTTATTTGAAATTTCCTTGTGCAGAAATGATCTAGCTATCCAGGTCGACCATTCCATACAATATTTCGTGAATATGTTTGATATATGTTTGTGTGCCCGACAACCTAGCATGGGTCTCTTTAAAGATAATTAAGAAACTGCCGTCATTACAATGCTTAAATCTGGTAGCGAACATTCTAACATGTATACATAAAATGCAATTAGGAACAGAATATTGCATACTGTAAATACATATCACTATCATCAGTCTGGAATCTGGTTGTTATGATGTGTGGTTATGAAGGTCTCCAAAAGTAACCATGAACATGTTAGTACCGTATATTCGTTTATGTACATGCCTTCAAAAGGGACAACAGAGTATCTGGTCTTTTAATCAATTTTGTGACCCAATAAGCTTTAATTGTACAAGAAATTGAACACAATAGTCCCTATATCTTTTATTATGCAAATCATTCATTGCATGTGACATTATGTTACAAGTAAATGGTAGAAAATAACGATACCACAGTTCTTGATCCATCCTTCACAATCCCATCATGATAACATAACTTTGTTTATTGATTCACGACTAATACATATTTGAGTAGACACAGAGAAACTTTTGGTATAAAAATAGTGGAAATCTTCGGACCTACGATTGTTATAGCTCTAACCCCACAAAATATGCCTAACAAAAATCTGGACAATGTTTTACTTATTACATGGCTAAAACTATTCCTGGTAATAACTTTTGTTGTAATAAATTGTGTTTCTATCATTTGTAAGTATCTATGTAATCTATATCAAAGAAATCATTAACCTTTCCCCACACAAGACCTCGTTTTGACGTCCCTAGGAGAAAGGCTTGGGCAAAATTAATGCAAAAGGAGAAAATTCTGATTATTAGCATTTTATTTTGCCTCAATGTTTTCTAAGCTATATTGTACACAAATCAAATCTTTTAAATCACCCATTTTGTCGTTTGCAGTAGCATGACTTTTTGACTTTTAAACCAACCGAGATGAAATTTTAAACACATAATTATGCTTTAAAGAATTATACATTTGATCCTGCAACAAAAACGCTGCTGTTTGAATAAGGGCGCATTCGACAGTTGCTATGGAAACATAGGGTCAAGCTGAGCGGGAAAACTTTGGATGATTTGCAAAAATAAGACTTATCAATCGCTTTTAAAGCGATCATATTTTGTATTTATCACTTCAACAGTTGTCAGAAATGCTTGTTACCTTGGAGCAGACATATTTCTCGGCAAACGTAACATCGTCAGCTGACATTTGGAGTCAATTTCCGTAAACAACCGTAGGTGAATACATCGCTTAGCTTATATAGCAAATATGGTGCTAGTGCAATGGTATTTAATAATGATTTGAGTGTAAATTGGAAAATTAAAATCAGAGACGATCTTTATGATTATGAACACGTACAGCAATACTTCTATGAGAAAAAACAAGCATTTATGAGTGGTATAATGTATTTATAAATGATTTTACCCATGATGCTTCTGACCTCAATAGATCTGGACGTCAGCGAAATCGTCAATGACTTGCCAATTGTTTCCCAGAAACTATCTTTAGAATTTCCCAACTACAGTTCAGACGCTTCTTTGAGGAATAAATTCATATGTGGGAAATGTGGATATCGTGCAGTGGCAAATATATAGAAAAGATGTAAACATTAGATTTGTAAGACAGACATTCCTGACGTATCCATCTAAGACCTAAGTTGCGCCGCTCAATATGACCCTACATTGCCATAACAACTGTAGAATGCACCTTAATGCAAAAAAACTTAGATTTTGTTGCTGGATCAAAAGCATAATTTCCTATATTTTAAGTTTTGAAAATATCCTAACAGTTAGTACATGAAAAAGTTATGACATAATTCCGGGTACTTTACTGAACAGCCCTCATAAAAACCAAATGAGCTTTTTATGTTGAATACTTTTGGAGAAAATGCCAATGTTAATGACAACAACAATTTAGTTCCTATAAGAATGCGTAAAGATCCTGCACTTCTAGCTTTGATTGACATCACGAAATGTTCGTGTTAAACTGACTGCCACACGCGAATGTGTAAGTGTCAAAGAGAAGATCTTTTATGCACTGATGCATGTGTTTGTGAGTCAGAACTGTGTATAAATAGACGTATCTTGGTGCATTAGACAGTGATAATGATTAGTATATATGGCCTGGGTTAAGTGTATTGAAGTATTTATATGGTAGCTATGGATATTAAAAGTCTGGTTATTGCTTCATGTGTCTTGTTGTTTTGTTGTTGTTGCTGTTGATGATGATGGTGATGATTAGGATAGTGTTGAATATAAGAAGATTATATTTAGTAAAGTATACAAGATACATAAAATGAACAAAACAATGAGTTTATGCACGACTTCTGCTTCACGCAACTATCATGCAGAAGACATTTCGGTCATCATTTGACAAATTAAACTCTTTATATTGGTCTTACTTTCTAAAATGCACATCACTGGCTATCTCTTAAGAATTCATATATAATTCAGCCCAATCTTGAAACAAGATGTGTTTGTGAAGCAGGAATGCCTCTGAAAAGGCCAATGATAAGTTTTCATGTTAAGCTTTTAAGTAAATTGTTGATAAGGGTTAATGGATGAACTTGAGGAAGGTCATATTGCATGGAACAGATAGATATTGTTAAACGAAGGTTACATACATGTACCAAATTTGAGCTTTGTATGTGAAAATACTTTTGGAGAAAAGGCCAATGTTAAGTTTTCACGTTAATTAGTTTTTATTTTAAGATTTCATGTTAAGGGATGATAAGGGTTAATGGAGAACCTTGAGGAAGTTCATATTGCATGGAACAGATAAATATCATTGAAAGAATGTTACATACCAAATTTGAGCTTTGCATGTGGAATATTTTAGGAGAAAAGGCCAATGTTAAGTTTTCATGTTAAATTTCAAACTGACGGACGGACGGACAGATGCGAGCTGGACGGACGGACAGACAGACTGACAACGGTAAGACATTATGCCATCGATCTATCGATAGGGGGCATCAAAATGACTAATTTGTGGTCTTATTTTTATCTATATTAAATTTTCGACATATACACAATTATGGGGGCCAACTTGAATTTAGTTGGCCATTTTTGACAAAACACAAAGATGAATTTGAAAAAAAGATGTATCTGTATCCCTAATAAGTATGTAATACCAGAGATAATGTTTTATTCGCTTAAACTGTAAACTGTGTTTCAAGTGATGTGTTATTCATCATATGTAAAATTACATAATAGAACCGCAAAATTTTGTGTATGAGCTATTTGGTTCCAGCGCTAAATTCCTTTCCCTTTGGCTCTATAAAAGCAATGCACTACCCAACAATGCAAACTCTGACCGTCCCATGTTGTTCTAATTCCTAACACGGGTCTGGGGAATATTTTCAGCTGCCGATTTCTAGTACATAGATACTTGATAAATATTCGTTTTAAGAGTCATTGCTTTGACATTATGGTGTTGATATAATCTGTATCCATCTCACATGCTGTTTTATTGAATTGTTATTGTGGCGCTTAAAATTCTAATTAATTTCCAGGAATATGCATTAAAAGCTTTACAAATCACTGCAAATATGATTTCAAAAGCATAATTTCTACTAAAACATCACATTTATGTGTAAGATTTTTTGTTACATCAATGTTTGCATATTTTGTAATTTTTGGGAAAATTTACCCCACCCCCTTTTAGCTATGACTACAAGCCTAAGCTAAAGACTAATTCTGTGAAGAAATACATATAACTCAAGAACAGGTTTCTGGGCAATTTTTAAGTATGACTTCAACCACACAAACATACCTTTTGTATTTTAAAAACTTTTTTTTCACTTGTAGACAAAACTTATTTTGGTGATTTTTAGCCAATTTTTGCTATATTTATCAATATTCACAAAAATACAAAATCAAAAAGCTGTTTATTATTCATGTAAGTCAAAGTGCAATTTATCAGCTTTATTTTGATACCAAAATAATTGTTTTAGCTTAATAAATGAGTAAGTTGTGGAGTATTTTAGGAGGTGTGTATGAAAAGTGCACCGAATGACCTTTGACCTTGATTTAAAAAAAATCCTACCACTTTTAAGCATGTCATCCGCCCTTAACCAAAGCGTGGGACCCTATCGTATTGAAAAATACCACTCCAATTTTTATAGGGCACCGGTTGCAAGAACTTTTAATTTAACCCCCTTTGTAAAAGCTGGCTCCTAGACTAAACCGTATTCAAATCATTTTGCAGCGCCGAGTGTGTGTAGCCATAAATGGTTTAGGAAATCATTGACACAAATAAGGAGAAAAAAGATAACCAACATTTTCCATTTTCTCCTTTTTTGTAGCAATATTTTCTGTGCTATACACAGATCGTACCATACTGTAACTGTTACAACAGTCTGCTATCAAACTGGACCACCATATTGTTTCGCCGTTTTATGTTTTGCCTAAATGTAGATAAACACGCATATAGATAGACCGATTTACTAATCTAACTATAGAAGGCTTGTCTTTAGAACTCCTTTTTCCCGATAATGAGGACAACATGTAAAATACCACAATTTATGTGACATGGCCAATCCCTTTCCTCATAACTATTTTTGCTGTTATTGAAGGAGGTACATATAGCACTCAATCCATATTATCAAACGTTTTTAAATGATCAGCAGGGTCGAAACGTTACGCAAGTAGGCTCGCCAAGCTCTTGTTAGACATACCTGCCCTGCGTTCAGTAAGACAAAACGGATTTTCCTAACGGATTTTTCACAAAATAGTCTTACTGAACGCTCTGCTAACGTTAACTGAATAAATATGGCCGCCCCCATAGTCTGGGTTCCCTCCTTCGTTTCGCAGTATGGAAAGTAGGGAACCAGACTAGCCGCCATTTTTGTTAACTTTGGCACACCACCTTCAAATCTGTGAGCTAAATGGTGTTAACGTTAAAAGTAAACAGGTCGTTCAGTAGAAATTTGTTACGTATCGGTAGCTCTGTGAGCTAACGTTTTGTCTTACTGAACGCAGGGCTGGTTTGTATAGATCTTAAAGCAGAGCATCCTTCGGGCTTACAGTATTCGAATTCGTCAGACCCATCAACTACGTCATATACTTCTGCTTTACTCGTACAGTAGGCAAAGGATCTGAAGCCAAAAGTATGTATTATTTCATTTGTATTAAAAGAGACAGACACAGAGACAGAACACAGAGAGACATACAGATAGAAAGGAGAGAGACAGATCGTTGATAAAGATGGATACAGAGAGGCAGATAGAGAATTTTACATGGATCAAGCAACAGAAATCACTTGGAAATTCCATTCTGTGTCTTGCAATGTCAAACACAGTTTCTTTTTCGGGGAAAAGACAATTCGGTCTTTATAACATATTACATAGTATGTTAAGACATACTTTCAGTCATTGTTACACAAAAAGTGAGTATTTTATGGTTTGATTCCAATTTGTCACCATTCTCATGTTCATGACAAGCCCCAATCCGTGAGTGTTATTCAATCTCGAAAGATTGTCCGTGAATTGAATTCAATTTTCTTTGTCCGTGTGAGGTATTCTTTTTTAAAATGCTCAATTCTTCACAAGTTGGGTGGAGGTAAGTAAATAACAAGGATATGTTGGGTTACCGAGACTGTCTACATTTGATTTGAAGATCGATTTTTGCGCAGAAGTCATAGCATGACCTCAAATTCGCCAAAATTACCACTCGTCCGTGAACAGTATTCGCATATTTTTAGTTTGGATTCTCGTCGATAGAAATTTTGTGACAGAGTGTTTGCTGAAAGTACGGATCTTTGCGATAATATCTTGGTACCATTAGGTCAGAAATTTTGTGGGCCAGGACATGGGGTATAACTTTCTTGGTGGCATTGCCTACAGATCAAGAAATATCCGCTTACCTTCAGAATTACTGCCAATTTAACCCAATAGTCGCCATTTTTCCGTGTGATGAATCCAAACTTAAATCACGTGATTACCAACACTGAAAGTAAAAAGGATGCAATTTTGAATGACACATAACTGTTTATCACACTTTGTCAGGGTTTATGCACCTGATTAGCCAGTTGCATTATAAATATTTCACATTTTCCTGACTCCATTTAGTTATACTTGACCACTAAAGGGGATATAGGTAAAGAGCAATTGGGACAATTATAGCTGGCCACTGACCACATACAGAAGTTTATTGCTATTCACAGTTGCGTTAAAGAGTACAATTACACGATGGGGGCCTGGACTGGCTGCATACGACAGTTTGGCTGCTATTCACAGGTGGCCGCTAACACAGTTTCGACTGTATTTACATATGATTTGAAACTATGCAACAGCTGGGGTATGGGAAAAGGAAGAGCATTAGATTTATTAGCATGTTTCCAGATCAGTCTTGCCTAATGGCAGCCTGATAAGGATCCATATCATCGTCTTAGAGTAACAACAGGTCTTGAAGAAACACTGTGGATTTGGTCTGCAAAGCTTGATCTGAATCCATGTTTGTCTCAAATGTTAATATGGACTGTTTTCTCATAGTCATACACATTTTATTTCACCCAAAACTTATAACATTTTAACTTCTGTATTACAGGTTTATCAACAACAAAAGAATCAATCAACCTGGGCATGAAAGATATAGAAGATGAGTTAGACAACCTCGTAACAAAATTGGATTTTTTTCTGTAGGATGCCCTTCTTTATTGCCATGATGAAAACTTTCCTAAATGATATTATAGAAATCTATGTATCCATCTTTCAGGATTGTTAACGACAGAATCAATTGACCTAGATATGAAAGATATAGGTTACAAATTGGACAACCTCGTAGCTAGACAAGACTTTTCTGGAGGATGCCCTTCTTCATTGTCATGATGCAAACTTCTTATATCTAACCCTGTCCTAAATGAAATTATATCTATGTTTCAGGTTTATTAACAACAGAAGAAACCATCGATCTTGATATGAAAGATATAGAAGACAAATTGGACAGCCTCGTAACAAGACTGGATGTTATGTTGGCAACAGCCATGAATTCAGAATCTCAGTTTGATCAACTGTTTCTAGAGGATGCTCTTCTTCATTATCATGATGAACAATTTTCAATGTGAGCCTTTCTTAAAATCACAATTTTAGACTTGACCAAATTGTCAGCAGATGTAGATGATACAATAGCAATCATGAATATAGAAATCATGAACAATGTAGCACAGAAAATATTGAGACAAAAGGAGAAAATGCTGATTATCAGCATTTTCTTCTTTTGTCTAAATGTTTTCCCAAGCCTATTTACTTAGAGACATCAAAACCAGGAGCCTGGATATGAAGTACTCGTATATAGAATACAAGTTAGACCACCTCGTAACAAGACTGGATGTTATGTTGCATTTTTCCAAGCCTATTCTCTAAGAGATGTCCAAACTAGGAGCCTGGATATTTAGATATAGAATACAAGTTAGGCCACCTCGTAACAAGACTGGATGTTATGTTGTATTTTTCCAAGCCTATTCTCTAAGAGATGTCCAAACTAGGAGCCTGGATATTTAGATATAGAATACAAGTTAGGCCACCTCGTAACAAGACTGGATGTTATCTTGTATTTTTCCAAGCCTATTCTCTAAGAGATGTCCAAACTAGGAGCCTGGATATTTAAGATATAGAATACAAGTTAGGCCACCTCATAACAAGACTGGATGTTATGTTGTATTTTTCCAAGCCTATTCTCTAAGAGATGTCCAAACTAGGAGCCTGGATATTTAAGATATAGAATACAAGTTAGACCACCTCGTAACAAGACTGGATGTTATGTTGCATTTTTCCAAGCCTATTCTCTAAGAGATGTCCAAACTAGGAGCCTGGATATTTTAGATATAGAATACAAGTTAGACCACCTCGTAACAAGACTGGATGTTATGTTGTATTTTTCCAAGCCTATTCTCTAAGAGATGTCCAAACTAGGAGCCTGGATATTTAAGATATAGAATACAAGTTAGACCACCTCGTAACAAGACTGGATGTTATGTTGCATTTTTCCAAGCCTATTCTCTAAGAGATGTCCAAACTAGGAGCCTGGATATTTAAGATATAGAATACAAGTTAGGCCACCTCGTAACAAGACTGGATGTTATGTTGTATTTTTCCAAGCCTATTCTCTAAGAGATGTCCAAACTAGGAGCCTGGATATTTAAGAAATGGAATACAAGTTAGACCACCTCGTAACAAGACTGGATGTTATGTTGCATTTTTCCAAGCCTATTCTCTAAGAGATGTCCAAACTAGGAGCCTGGATATTTAAGATATAGAATACAAGTTAGGCCACCTCGTAACAAGACTGGATGTTATGTTGTATTTTTCCAAGCCTATTCTCTAAGAGATGTCCAAACTAGGAGCCTGGATATTTAAGATATAGAATACAAGTTAGACCACCTCGTAACAAGACTGGATGTTATCTTGTATTTTTCCAAGCCTATTCTCTAAGAGATGTCCAAACTAGGAGCCTGGATATTTAAGATATAAAATACAAGTTAGGCCACCTCGTAACAAGACTGGATGTTATGTTGTATTTTTCCAAGCCTATTCTCTAAGAGATGTCCAAACTATGAGCCTGGATTATAGAATACAAGTTAGACAGCCTCGAAACAAGACCGGATGTTATGCTGGCCACAGCCGTGAATGTAGAATCTCAGTTTGATCAAATGTTTCTAGAGGATGCACTTCTGCATTGTTATGTTGAACAATTCTCAATTTAACCACATGACACAAAATTGTAAGCAGTTTCAGATGATACAATTAACAATTCAGAATATGGAATTCATGTACAATATAGCACTGAAAAATCTTTTGTCTCAATATTTTCCCAAGCTTATTCTGTTAGGGACGCAAAAATCCAGGTTATGTTTGGGAAAGGGTTAAGCAAAATATGCTGTTATACATCTCAACAAACTTTAATTTAATACCGACTGAAAATAAAGTTAAGTTCTTTTTCATGTCATCAAAATTTCAGGCTAAATGTGGCAGAAGATAATCTACTTGTTAAGAATGTCTTTTTCCTTATGCCAATGGGTAAATAAAAGAAATATACTGCATTCTATCTTGTTAGATTTTCCATTTCCAAAATTTCATGGATCCAGATATTTTCTTGCCCCCTTATCAAAAGATAAGGGGGCATATTGTTTTACTCATGTCTATCTGTATGTCCACCTGTCGGTCCGAAAACTTACTTTGGGCTTTTGGGAGCATTTGTGTTTCACAAACACATATCGTTCTGACATGGTTACATCCTAAACCCAGTCATAACACTTTCTCAGATGATAAAATTTTAGACAAATCCGCTTTGAAAAACGTTACAGACAAACATATGAATGATGAAACAAAGAAACTCCCGTTTAATAGAGAACATTAGGGAAACAGGAAAATGCTGGAATTTAGCATTTTCTTCATTTGTCTAAATGTTTTCCAGGGCATTTTCCTTAAGAGACGTCAAAACCAGGGCTTGTTTGGGAAAGGGTTGCCTTTCACCATTTGAAGAGTTCTTTGAAGGCACTGTAACAGCGAACAAGGTCAGGCTTCCGAGTTTGCTTTTTTGCCATCTGTGAAAGGGTCATTGCTTACTGGAAAGATGGATCGACCAGCATTGACTAAAATGTCCCTTTTCAACGAAAACCTCGTAACTGCAGCTTTAAACAAGCTGCATTTACAAGGTTTTTGATGAAAAGCACCGAAATGTGACCTGTTTCAGACTGAACGCAGGCACAGATTGATCTGGGTGCCTTGATGATCATGAATGCCAAGGATCTTGTGATGGTATAATGCACTAGTATGGTCAGTTTGTCACAGCACAATGACACTTTTGTTCATAAGATTTCAGATGTTGAGTTAAACCTTTTCCTAGACAACAAAATTTTAGTGTGATCCGATTTTAAAGCTGATGTAGATGACAAAAGGGTCAATGTACAATATATCCCCGCAAACACCTAGTCAAAGGAGAAAATGCTGGTATTCATGGTTTACGCCTTTCTCAGATGTCACATTTTGGTTGTTTGATGGGGTTTTACTGCTGTTTCAACTGCCATTATTGTGCAGCGGCAGAAGGAGCACCTAATAAGGATTCCTGTCTGTTCTCATACCAGTACTACCAGAACATTCTAACCAAGCCTCCAGCGGCTAGCTCACATAGGCTAATGATATCAAATCATTTGTGGGGGACAATTTTGTCTGAAAGAGTATTATCCGAGACCAGGGATTGAACCCAGGATAGTCCATTGCGCTACCAACTGCGACATGGCTGTAGTCTGACACCATTTTGGAACAGTCTAATTCCAAAGCAGTTGCAGGTAGTAGACTCAATCACAGAAATTTACAAAAACATTCATATTGTGTCTGCAGACATGCCAGTTTTACTGCGATTACTGACCTTGGCCTTTTTCTACATTCGGTAGATTCGGTCCACAATCTTCAACAAGGATAAATTAATTTGTCCAAACAATAAATTAGAACAAATAAAGATTCCTTTGTCAGAGATGCATGTGACTGAATGAGTCCTTTGGTTGGTCTATGGACATTTTGATTGACAGGGGCTATAGGTTATACCATCATAATTGAAGACTAAACCACAATTTTCAAAGTACATTTTGTTTTTATTAGATAAATAATGATGATCACATTAAAGGGACTAAAATACAGAAAAATGGAGACGTAATACAGGTGATGTTGACATTACATACTTTGTGAAAACTTCTTTAAATTCTAGCACAAACTCTCAGATTTTTTAATTTTCTCAAGCTTGTGCCACTCGAAAAATGCAACCTCAAATAGGCCACCTAATTCATTACCAAAATCGTGCATTAACTCTTCCATATTTCTTATCTTCAAAAGTTTTTGGTATATCAAGACAATTTCTCTATGGATTTAAAGCTATGATATCTGTCTCTAGAAGCTCATCTTTAATAAACTCAACTATAACCTTAAATTGCAAATCCTTGGTTACTTCTGAATTACAGCTCCAATAAGTATCACAAAGTATATAATGTCTACAAAACAACAGTATCAAAACCATGGTAAGTGCAAGGCCCTTTGTTCGAGGGGAGATTGCACAGTAATACAGCTTTTTACAATCAGAATAAACATAACTTCTTTACCAGACAACAAATCTTTAAACATGGCCATAAGTCAAAAGTGGTTTCAAAACCCTTTCATAAATGACAAAAACATAATCTATTCAACTTTGAAAGTTGTTTCATGAGACAAAATAAATGCTTTAAGTAATAGAATTTGTTCAAAATATAGCTAGGAAAATATCAAGTTTTCCAACAGAATCTTTCGTAAGTATTTTTATAAGTCATTTTATACCAGCATTGTCTCCTAGATCATGTTTTCTAAATCCATAGTTTCAAGGCCATGTGATCATATAACCCATTCGCCAAACGACGAAATGACAAAATTTTAGGGCGGTCCAAATTGAAAGTCCTGCAGACGACAATTTCAAGTGAATCGAATTTTTTACTTTTAGGTCTTTTTGGATGGAAAAGATTGTGGTAAATGAAGAAATTGCTTGTCACAAGCAATTTCTTCATTTTCCACAATATTTTCCAAAGCCATTATCTTGTGGGGAGTCAAAAAGAGTCATTGTGTGGTAATGGGTTTAAACGATGTTCGCAATTTGGTTTTCTCCATGGTTCATCACAAATCTATTGCAATGACAAATGCAATTCATTTTGTACTTGCAATAGATTGGTTCCATCATCTCTTTAAAATTGCGTAATTTTTTGTTTTATGTTGAATTTGATGATTTGAAAATGTGCTGTTCAGTAAAGTTGAATGATTTGTAAACCATGACACATTGTTTTTATAAACATATTGTACTAAATAAGACAAAACATTGAAAAAGGAAAAAATCTAATAAATACACATGTATTAAATTAGTCAAAATGTCTTGAATTTGTATAACATGATTAAAGTGTTTTCTTTGAATAATTGCAATTTACGGTACTTTCGACAGAAATACATTATTTTAAACAGAAAAATACATTTTACCTTTTCCCCATTTAACATTCATCCAAAGTTTTCTATTGCTAAATAACCAATTTGTTCCATGAAAACATCCAGATATGAATTACATTAACCCATTACCACACAATGACTCTTTATGACTCTCAAAAAGATAATGGCTTTGGAAAACATTGTGTAAAAGGGTGGTTTCAAAAAAAAAGAGGATAAAGTGTGACATTGGGTGTCAAAAATTAAAATAATAATTTGCTGATGTTTTCTCTAGAAATGTTTTGCTAAGATGTCAAATTTTCAGAAAATATACATGGGAAGGTGAAGGACAAAGACAATTTACTTTTTAATTTTGAATTTGTTCAAATCCATTGACTCATTTTTTAAGGATATCTGATTTTTTTCTAGACATCTTAAGGCTTGGAAAAGTTATATAATTGAAAGATTATTTGTCTTATTTGTTTGTAGCATAGGTAAAGCTACAATCTGATACAAAAATTTGCTACTTCTGCGAGATGTATCAAATTTTATGACAATTTGAAGTAGAATTTTGCTCTGGTTTTTCATTTATCACTAATAAAAGTTTCTGTAAAAGACGCAATATGTTAGGAAAATAGCTGTAGTGCTATCTAATGTGACAATGAACACATAGCTATAGATAAGCCAAAAACCGTTTTTCTACGAGTAGCCAAAAGTAGTTTACATGGCACCAAAGAAACTGGAAAGTCCGTTTCACTGGGGACAAAAATATGAACAAAATTGTCTTAAGCCTTCTTCTGTTTAGAAGCTGATAAAATGTACATGAAATTTGTATGTATCATTGACAAGGCCTTGTAGATTAATAAATTCTGGTATCTTTCAGTGGTCTGAAACAACCAACTGGCACATATTTCTAAGCTTTACCTACCTTTTTAAAGTTAAGATACCGAAATAAATGGTAGAAGAATTCAATTTGATTCTTGTTTAGTTTGAATGTAAAGATTATTGTCCAAAGACTCAATTAAAGATGTATACAAATTGAAATATGAAAAGATTCTGAAAAAAGTCACCAGACACAAATGCAGCTGAAACCGTTTCACTGGGGACATAAAATTGTTAGGCTCAGGATAAATAAGACTAATTTGTTATTGTTCATAGTTCATTTTTTCTATAATTTCAAACATGGCAATTGCTTTTTAGATTTAATATCAATATATAAGTACAATTTTGCTGTCAGAAATTTAGAAAATGATGTCTTTGATATTTTACCTACGCCATGGGGATATCAAGAAAAATGTCTTGTGAAATATTAGAAAATAACCTATATTTATAACAAGTAATCAGAAGTAACCAGGCAACACCCTAAACTTAAGATATTTTAACAGTTAGACTGATATAGTGTCATGCAGCAAAATTGTGTTTCACTGGGGACATTTGTTTTCAGATGACAGATACCAAATGCACATCATCCTCTCATTTATTCTATTGCTGGTGATCTTTTTGGCACAAACTCTCTTGGAAAATATAAAAGAATGCACATTTGAAAAAGATGGGGAACAATTATAAGCACCCAAACACAAAATGTTTCACTAGGGACAATTTGGGGTACCTACAGATATAGCTCTAGCAGATCAAAGTGTAAAGACATGCAACAATAGTTTTATGCTTATTTTAATCTTATAATATCAACATCATCAAATTAACTTAATTAACAGGTTGCAATTCTACAGAAATCAAATAAGACCGAAATACATTGAGAATTAAGTAAATTTCGACAAAATTTTCGTCAGCATGTTGTATGTTATAAACCCACAATGTGTAGTCTAAATAAGGTAATATGCATCTGAAACCTTTAAGAAGATAAAGATTATAAGTCAAAGTTTCATTTAAATACTAAGTTTCCATCACCAAATACCTACACTTTATGTAATAACAGTCCTAATAATGATGTTATCAGAAAATGTCACACAAAAATCGTTTCACTAGGGACAATTTTAGCATCATTTTTTGTCATAAATTTTTTATTTATCAAGATATGTTCATGAAATTTTGAATATATCTTAACACTAAGGCAACACTTATTCAAGGACAAAAAGCTCACCAAAAGCTTTTAAAATATATTCTGTAGCTCACTTTGAAAAAAAATCCTCTTTTTTTTGAAATCACCCAAAATGAAGAAATTGCTTGTGACAAGCAATTTCTTCATTTCCCACAATATTTTCTCTCTAAAAAGCCAAAAATATGTAGAATTTCATTCACTTGAATTTGTCGTCTGCAACATCTTTTAATTTGGACAAGTCTACTTTTGTGTCGTTTGGTAGTGGGTTATGATAATTCTGACCCATTCTAACATCGAGACACTTTTAGACACCAAACAAGATATGGCTTTGGAAATCATGAAGGAAAGTAAATAAATTGTTTGTGACATTTTTTTTTTTATTTCCCTCATTTTTTTTTAACCATGAAACACCAAGACAGGTAGTATTTTGTTCACTTGAATTGTCATCTGCAGCATCTTTCAACTTGTACCTGTCTAAAATTTTGCCTCCTGTTAATGGGATAATTATTGTCATCTACAATTTGTACCACTATAATAGCAATAAATTTTGTGCTAAAAATAGACTGTATTTACCTTTAAGTTTTGATAAAATGTCAGTGTTGTTATAAAAACTCGCAAGCCGTAGTTACGAAATTTTATTACAACACCTACTAATAACTATTGTTTGCACAAAATTACATCAATGTTTACTTGATGAAATCATTCCCTGTACAGATTTAATCATCTGGTAAAGAAGTAAATGTTTTACAGCTAAAAGGGGATAACAGGTATTGTAGTTAGCGCAAAACGATTGTAAGTACATGGTCATCATGAACTTACAACAGTTTTCCACTAACTCCATGAGATACAAATAGAAAGAATAGAGAAATGAAGATGGAAGGATAAACAATGCATAGGAGAATATATTGCATGGACCTAAAGTGTGAGAAATTGCAAAGTTATGTAAATTGCACTTTTAAGAAAAAATAGTTCTTTTAGTCAAAAAATAAAACTTTTAGATAATGTTTACATAGAAAGTAAAAATGCATGCTGATCGATTGTGGGAAGCTTGATAAATTGTTGGGCAAAACTTGGAAAATAAATTAAGCAGGAATATCCCTTACATAGAAACTAAACAAGAGTAAATTTTCACAAAAAACAAAATTGACATCCTTTCTTTGGTATGAAAATTAGATTGATTTCCAATCTGGGTCTATGCAAAATTTCAAAAATAATGAAACCGAGTAGATCTAGTATTACTTGGTAAAACTGTAAACAAGTAAAATTGTTGTGTTTGTTGATTCAAATGCTGTTTTAAAACATGTTTTGATCAAAAGGAAGAATGGAATTTTCTAGAATGAACATGAAATAATCTGCAATATTTTTTGGGTTGATTATTACCATGGCAAAGAATCTGTATGAAAATTTGTCATGAGTGAAAAATGAAACTTTTGAGATGATTTTTTTGGATTGCTCTAATACATTAAACATTTGAGAAACAAGATAAACTTTTTGATCCGTAAGATGCATATTTTGTGTACATTTATCAGAAGATTGTTCAAAATAATTTTGTAGGAGAACAAGCAACATAAAATGATAAAATTTAGGGAAAAGTGCTAGTCAAGCACTGCCCACTTTGAATGAGAAAAAGGTTGGTAATGAAGTATATGATATGGAAACTTTCTGAAAGAAAGCAAAATAAAAGGAATATTTGAGATTGTGTATTTAAGCATGTGGGAAAAAAAGATGTGTATCTATAGTATAGAAAATATTGAGGGAAAAGGAGAAACTGCTGATTATCAGCAATACCTTCTTTTCTTCCATAGTTTTCTCAAACCATTTCTATTTGGGACATTAAATGAGGTCTTGTTTGAGAAAGGTTTGAAGGTCATGGTCATGAATATAATGAATATAAGCTAAGACCAGAACAAGTCAAAATGTCTAATCAGGGGTAGTCTACATTGTTTTGACATGATGCATTTTGTCAATTTTTCTGTCAAGTATAATAATTGATAATGTAGCTGATAAGCTTGAGCAATTTCTATGTAAGTCCATTGCTTTCATTGAGATAGCTGAAGTGTATCTCGCTGCTTTTCAACGAAAACCTGGTAACTGCAGCTTGTTTCAAGCTGCAGTTACAAGGTTTTCGTTGAAAAGCGACAAACTGATTATGCTAGCATTGATGCAGATCTGGTGATATTTTATAAAAGATTCTAATGAGCAGAGCACATTTGATATTTTCAAATTGAGATTTTGCAATTTCAAATTCACTTTAACCGTTTCCCAAACATCAAAAATTTAGGGTGATCCAATTCAAAAACTGACACAAATGACAAAATGAAAGTGATTAAAGATATAATTTGTGTAAAATATGGCATAGAAAATATTGAGACAAAAGGAGAAACTGCTGGTTATCAGCAGTTTCTTCTTTTGTTTCAATGTTTTCCCAAGCCTTTTCTATTAGGGACGTCAAAACCAGGTCTTGTTTGGGAAAGGGTTAATAACATTTTCTTACTTTAAGCTAGTATGAGGGCTTGCAAGTATGACTTGGTGAGCAAATAATCACTAATTTTCTGAGCAAATTCTATGATTTTGAGTCAATCTCAGCATTACAATTAGCATTAAATGTGAATTGTATTTAGTTTATGTCACTTTAAAAAAATTATCAACCATTTGATGTCAAAGGAAAAGGTCAAAAATGCGAAAAATTTCCTCATTTCTTCAAAATATCAGAAATAAAGATCCTCTTAGGAAACTATGTGATTAAAATGTTTGTTGATTTGTTAATGAGCATGCTTTTTGCTTTCTTTGTTTCGATTAACATGGCAAAACAATTTACGAGACAGCAAAAGGGAGAAACAGAAAGAATAGAGAAATGAGAAGATCCGACAGAAAGATAGAAAATGCCTTATGATGTAACATAATAAAAAAGAAAAAAAGAACTAATACTTAAACATGTTGTTTTTGTCCTTAAATATGTATGTATATATATATATTTATTTACAAAACTATCTACTCACAGACATAATTTTGTTGGTCTGAGTAAGAGGGTTCAGGTTAATTTTAACCCTAGAAATGTCTACTCAATAATTAAAAATGTTGTAGCTGTTGCAGACTTCATAGAATAAGATCAGCCTGCATAGACATGCATGCTCATCTTGATCTATAAAGTCTGCATGCCAAGATATAATTGTGTTGCCCTTTGATACAATGATATTGTCTTTTTGATAAATTTCCCATTAAATAGTCATGATCTGGCATGATTATAGTAGTCCAAGTGGGCTCTTTAGATCAGTTCTGATCATGGATTATGATTAAGATATTTGTAAAATGTCAATATGGTTGCAGACCACCCAACTCTTACTTAGACCAACACAAAAATATAAAATACAACAACAAATAAAGATCACTGCTGAAGGAATATGAGCAAAGAAATATGCAAACTTTATTACCACTGCTTTGCAATATGTGGCATTCTTGAATCATAGTTTCTAGCTTAATGCTATGCCATATCTTTTCCGTAAGACCATTTGTACTATTTTCATGCTTGTCTCTAAATTGTAAAGCCAAAAACCAGTGTTCTTTACCATATCTCGACCTTTCATATTTTTCTGGACATTTTTGCTTATAAATCTTCAACAGATGTTCATTTATTTTGTTTTTACTTTGTACAATTTATACAGTAACATTTCCACAATTATTAACAACTGATCAGAGCGAGAGATAAGAGAGGGTGAAGTTTCAGACATTCTAAATTCTTTATTTCAAATCCAAACCCTATGTTGTGGGTACTCATTTGAATCGTCTCGAAGAGACAATTAAAATGAGAACCCACAACACAGGGTTTGGTATATGTTGAAAGAATTATTTACCTTTTTAGAAGCCATTACCCACTCCTATCTGTAGCTCTGAACTGAGAGATAAAGCCATAATGGGTATTCATTCATGTAACAACGCCTTCTCGTGTCATTCCTATTGCTATTTACTACTTAACAGTGTATTTATCAACAAAGTACCATGCAACAGAAAACACAAGATTTCAGCGGTGGTCTTAAATGAAAGCTATTGCAGAGAACTGAAATTGTGCAGAAAATAAAAGCTTGGGAATCGAAGAAAACATTGTTTTTAGACCATGTTCATTGATGCCGACTTTCCAAACTTGTTCATTTTATGCAGACTCACCAAACTTCACTCTGCCAGGTTGCGAAACATTCAACAATACAGATAAGAGGTCAAAATGACAATTCATTAATTTATAATTCCATCAAACAATGGTATGAGTACTAATTACAATTGTCTCACTGAAACAATTCAAATGAGTACCAACAACAAACAGTTTGAGATTGAAAATTTCATGGCAGGAATTAAGAATGCCATAACCTCATCTAATCTATTGCTGTGAATGCAGTATTGTGTAGTTTTAACCATTTCGCTCATTTCTTTGTACAATGGTGGCCATTTTGTAATAATAATGTAAAAGTTTTGTCTTTTCACAATTAACATATGATTTTACAACTATATACAACTTGGTTCTTTAACAAATATTTTGCGAGAAGATGTACTAAAACCAACAACTACTAGTAACAATGATAATCGCTGCTTTTGAACAAAAACCTCGTAACTGCAGCTTAAGACAAGCTGCAGTTACGAAGTTTTTGTTGAAAAGCAAGATAATGGTAATGATAATGGTATGGCAATGTAACATTACTTCTTGCATTTAGTCCTTTTTGTGAACAATTTAACTTCAGAATGCTCAAATTTTCAAGATGACTGAGGAATTTGTGTACATTATACAGCACAGAAAAGGAGAAGATGCTGGTAGTAAGCAACATTAACTTCTTTTCTATCAATATTTCCCACAATTTCCACTTTTGAAAACAGGAAGATTTATATCTGTAACACACTTGACTAAATATTTGAAAAGAAGATGACAAATTTTCATTTTTCAATAATAACAAGTTTTCTACTTATTCATAAATCATCGCTTTTCAACAAAAACCTCATAACTGCAGCTTGTTTTAAGCAGCAGTAACATGGGTTTTGATGAAAAGCAGTGAAATACAGATAAGTAACCATGACTGTTTCTTATTGCTCTTTACAAATAACTCCATCTGGACCAGGCTAGTTTTGTATTCTTCGACAATCATATTTGGATAAACAAAATGAAAAATGGCTGAGATGAAAATGAGACTTTGATGAATTGCTGTTAACTCTACATGAATCTACAATAACTTTACAATATGCATCAATAATTTATGTTAACTGTAAGTTATTCAATAGAGATATAATGACAACGATAAACTCTTTTAAAACTCTCTGCTGCCTTTCATCAATACACAACTCCAAGTAAACAGAGAGAATTCAAATATAGGACTTTATATTGCACTGAGACATGGATTAAACAAGTTTTCGTATTTTTTCCGAAAAGCTTGCAGATTTCTGTTCATCGTCAAATGCGTCATTTCAAGATTCTCTTATCCAAAAAGATTGTTAATTACACTAAATTATAGAAAGAAAGTTATGATTGCACAAAACTGCAGAGACAAATGTTTGATATACAAAGACATGAAATGGAGTTCTCTATCATTTACAACATTTCAAAAACCAAGTACTTTTTTATTGATGCCAAACTTTGTATTAAATACAAATTTAAACATATCTGTTTTCCTCTTCTTTACTTTTATTGAAACCATTTTCAATATGAATTATCAAGCCTTATTATCCTACAAAGTACACTGAAAGGCTTTGAAACAATGTTGAATTATCTCCCTTTACTTGAAGTTCAATAATATTTCTAATAGATAAATTTGACATTTATGCACATTGCTGTAAGTCTGTGGTGAAGTTTTGATAATAATGGTGGTGCTGATGTAACTGTGGTCCTTCCCTAAAATTTGTGTCAAAATACAAAGTAAAATTTTTTTCCAAGGAAACTAAATTGCACATCTTTGCCCGTTTGCAAACTGGTGTTTTGAAATTAAATTTTCAGAGTTTAACCCTTTCCCAAACAAGACCTGGTTTTGACGTCCTTATTATCCTAAATGGAATAGGCTTAAAGGAAACATTGAAACGAAAGAAGAAACTGCTGATAACCAGCAGTTTCTCCTTTTGCCTCAATTTCTTCTCTGCTATTTTGTACAGAAATCATATCTTTAATTTCATCCATTTTGCTGTCCATATCACCTTTCAAATTGGACAACCCTAAAATTCTGTCGTTTGGGAAAGGGTTAAGGGGAAAAGTGCATTAACCATTTGAATTGCGTTAAGCAGTGTTGTACTTGAATAGTTTGGAAAAGAAGGAGGGAAATATTTAATGCACAGTACATGTTTTAAGTTCCCTGCCTTATGATGTCAAGGTATATGACTAGATTAGTGCAAAACTATTGCATGTTTTATGATTGTGTACATTAACCCTTTCCTAAAACGACAAAATTTTAGAGTGATCCACTTCAAAAACTGCCACAAATGACAAAATGGATGTTATTAAGGATAGGATTTGTGTAAAATATGGCTCAGAAAATATTGAGACAAAAGGAGAAACTGCTGGTTATCAGCAGTTTCTTCTTTTGTTTCAATGTTTTCCCAAGCTATTTCTTCTAGGGACGTCAAAACCAGCATGTCTTGTTTGAGAAAGGGTTAATGTCAGATAATGTACTTACAACAGTTTAACTCTAATCTCTGAACATGAAAAATGGGTACCTTGATCATGGTACAAAAACATTGCATGAAAATGAGAGATGTATGTTTGTTTGAGAGTCACAAATGGTAGGATTACACAGCCTATTTGCCAGAATGTGTCTCCATGTCGGAATACCGACCAATGTTTCATAAATAAATACACAGTTTGATTTACTGATACATGACAAATCACTGTAAACACTATCACTGTTTTTAACACGAGACCCCCTTTTTGTTGTCCTTCGCAACACAAGTTTCTTCAATAAATACGTAATACATTAGCACATTTTGTATTTTTGAGAGTATGTACACGATTATATCCCTCTTTTCTCATTAACTTGATCAGAATCAGCAGTTTTGTTCATATTTGTTCAGATAATTAATCATTTGACAAACAAAATCAGACTGGTCCAAACTGAACGGAATTACACATGTTATCACATGATACTTCAGCCATTTTTCGACTTTCTTCAGCTTGGAAAATTATTTTAAGGGAAAGCCTTCAAATTTCTCTTTGAACCTTGGACTATGTAGAATGAAGATAAAACTTCACTAAGTGATAACAAGTTGCAACATCCATGTCAAAGAAAGCTTTAAAGGTAGTCCATCCCTAATGAGATTCCCAAGACATTGAAATTATTGGGGCGCGATCGAAAACATCCGGCGGTGGATCTCTCCTCAGCTGATGTATACGACTGCGCCTGAATAGGTTTGGATACGCAATGACGCTGTTCGGAAAAAAGCCAATGTTTTATGAATCTCAAAATGGCGACATTACGGGTATTCTACCTTAATAATATTCCCATAACAAATTGCTTTTGCTTCCAACTGAAGGGCTCTGTGAAAAACTAGTGTATGTACATTTACAGTAGTTTTGCATTTAGTAATCCAGTTGTTTATCTATATCAAAGTTTTTCCTCAAAACCTCATAACTGCAGCTTGTTTAAAGCTGTAGTTACAATATTTTGAAGGAAAGCAAAGATATATTGTAGCATGTTGTCTTCATGATTTTTGATTGCTATCTGAACAAGTTTTGAACTGTCTGTTATAGTGTCAATGCCACATGTCCCTGTGAGATCAAGATGATATCTGTACCCATGCCCCTGTGGTTCTCCATTAACATGTACAAGGTGGATAATCACATGATACATTATTTTCTGAAAATCTTCAATAAATTTGTAAATACTGGACTGATTTGAATTCGATTTGAAGCAGAGAATGTGGACAGACGTCATGCACTAGATGGACGTGGTTGATTTTTAAAAAATCAACTGATAAAAAAGTTATTGAAGATAAACCAAAATTTTTGTTTATCTTCAATAACTTTTTTATCAGTTGATTTTTCAAAACTCCAACATGTCCAGCTTATTTCTGGCATTTTCCCACCTTCTCTGCTTCAAACCGAGTTCAAATTGGTCAAGTAATAAAAAAAAGATATTGAAGATTATCGGAAATTCTGAGTCACGTGATTATACACCGTGATGTACCCCTGATTCATCCAGAATTTACTGTCTTTTTGGTAATAGCTGGCTGGCCCTTATTCCACAATAGTTTATTGAAACAATAGCCCGCTGACCATGCGGCCAGAGGAGCTAATAAATGCATCTCTTGCATGCCTGCTTGGCCTGTGTAAATGATGTACTTCCAGTTTATTGTTTTACACACTTTTTGAGTACATGTACTCTTTCTTGTTTCACGATGTATAACTTATACATAGTTCCACAATGAAATACTATCTGATCCAGTCCCTCCCTGATACAGCAAATTATAAACTTAACAAACAATGGAGGAATAACTCCATTTTGACACAAGATGGGTTTGTCCCCTTCACACAATGTTTCGGTAAACCTTCTTGTACAGTCTTGCAACCTGCAGCTGAGTACTAGGCACCAAAATACTACAATCAGCAGTCGCTGATTACACAAAGGCAGCCATAGAACATAAATAAAGGCCAAATTCATTATTTGCCTATAAGTCACACCCCAGTTAGTCTGTCTCCGTATGTCTGCTTGATGCCCCACGACAAGGCTATCAAGTTGTATTGTAACAACAGTTGTTTATTCAAAGCACTAGAGAGGTATTTTTTGTCACAAGGCTCCTTCCTTCCCATTAAAGCACTTTGCTGTCACATGTCATTCACATTTTCTCTTGGACAAAGCTCAGATTGCCCTATTCATCTTTCACATTTCATTCACATTTTCACACAAGAATCTACTTGTTTCACATTTTGTTTCACATTTTCACAAGTCATGTTTCACACTTTCACGAGTCAAACAATGACAAAATGTCTTCACTAGTTGCTGTATTTGAGTTTGTGTGATTTCCTGGATTGTTTGAGTTCGGAGTGTTTGTATCATTTCTCTCTGACGGACCTAAATATGACAACAACTCGATAGGATCTCCCAAGTTATCCAGCTGAAATGAACAGAAGATATTTTGTAAATGAACCAACATAAAAATACAAGCTTGAGAAAAAGTGAAAAAGTATTGAACAAGGTAATGGAAAATAATTTTTAAGTAGCCATCTACAATTGATTTATAAACAGAGTATTTTGCCAAGAACATAGTTTGGATTTTATTCAGCGTTTGATATTTCTGTTTCAAGAAGTCTTTAAGGAGTTTTAATTCTAATTAATTCATAATTCATGTAGATCTACAATTGTAATCCAAGCGCAAGAAACAAGCATACACAGATATATAGATAAACTTTTAGTTTGTTATGTGGAAGTAAAGTTTTAAGGTTTATTCTTTTAACCCTTTCCCAAACAAGACCTGGTTTTGACGTCCCTAATAGAATTAGCTTGGGAAAACATTGAGACAAAAGAAGAAACTGCTGATAACCAGCAGTTTCTCCTTTTGTCTCAATGTTTTTTTTGCTATATCACACATAAATCTTATCATTATCAACACCAATTTTGCTGTCTTCAGCAGCTTTTGAATTGAAACACCCAAAATATTTGGCGTTCAGGATAGGGTTAAAAAAGCATGTCTATCCATAACAATCCCTGGTTTTAACAGGCTTTGAAAAGAGTGAAAAGAAGCATGCTATATTTACCTCTAATCCAGGACCTGGGCCATCCCCATCTATGATAGCTGTGGGGTCAAAGTTCAGATCATCCCCGACAACATTGTTCTGTGGTTGGTTAGTGGGCGGAGCTTGCTGGGGGTGTGTCAATGGGTGTGTTCCATCTGATGGATTATGGGAAGGGGGCTGGGACTGACTGGAAGGCGTGTTATGATTCGTCAATCCTTGGTCATGTGGTCGCATGTGCGTCGAGGAGTTAGAATCGGGCGTCAGCGGGTACTGATTTGGCCCGGAGTTGTTTAATTGCTTGTTGATCATGTCATTATTGTTAATGTTCATACTTGGTGACATTGGTAGCATGTTAGCGGGGAAGTCGCCGCTCTGCGGGCCATTTTGTGGATAACTGCCGGGCGTCCCTGGACCGCCTACAGGCTGGCCCGGCCCCGGACCATAATTACCTGATGAGAATGGGGGTGCTGAAATAACAAATATACATACATGAGAACAATAATAGGAGCTTCAGTAATACTGGAACAAACTCAATTTGTGTACATGATCATTGTATCAATTGGCCACTTCATATAAACAGAATAGATGCAGAAACGATAGACATTCAAAAGAAATATTGCTTTAAGTTGTAATATTTTTGTCACTTGAATGGATTTCTTCCTACAGAAAAGTTAATGTAAAATAAAATAAGTCTCAATTGAAAGACTATTAAAGTCATATGAGTTCTATCCAGGGAACCCTGGGTTAGATGTCACATAGCAAGATGTGTTTGTGAAACACCCATGCCCCTAAAAAGGTAAATATTAATTTAACACATTTAGCTTCACACAGACAAACAGATGGACAGACAATGGTAAAACAATATGCCCCCGATCATTCAATACAGGGGCATAAAAATGGCAATGGACATACAGAAATTTCATGAGATAGCAATTAAAGTTTTCTGTACCTGATGATGGGGGTATATTACTGTATGGAGAATGTTGTGGACCAGTGTCCCATGAACTCATGGTTGGTAACTGCATACTTGCAGGAGACATTGCCTTCATCCACCGTGCACACGGCTCACCTGTAAATTTAACAAAATAAGATTATAGCTCTCTCACATTTTGTAACTTAACCCTGTTGGAGACAATTTATATTTCTAATAAATTCATATGGAAATTGTGTATATCATGGCTCAGAAAATATTGAGGCAAAAGGAGAAACTGCTGGTTATCAGCAGTTTCTTTTTTTGTCTCAATGTTTTCCCAAGTCTTTTCTCTGAAGGACGTAAAATCCAGGTCTTGTTTGGGAAAGGGTTAATCCTAATTATTAACAAGACTTGATAGAAATCATTGGCAGTATAGGACAAGTAGTTTCTATAACATTATGGTACAATGTATTGCAGTTTAATTCTCTGAAATAATCCTTTATCTGATATTTTTCATTTATCAAAATTGATGAGTGACTGACTAAAAGATCATATAACTTCCAATAGAACAAGATGTGTTTGTGAAACACAAATGCCCCTGAAATGGCTAATGTTAAGTTTTCACGTAAAGTTTCGGACAGACAGACGGACAATGGTAAAATAAAATGCTCCCGATCTTTCAATACAGAGGCATGAAAATTATTGAAGGGAAAGGTGAAATGTTGATTACAAGTAACAAACACTTACTATTGGCATCTTCCTCTTTGATATTTTTGAGTTGAACAGGTTTCCAGCTAGCTGTAGGGTCGATGGTGACCTCTTCAAATTCTGTGTTTTGTAGGTTGGTCAATATACCCCAGATATACTGGTCTATCTCTAAACCTTCCAGTAATGCTGGCTTACTGCAAACACAAACAATTGTCATGGTAATTGTAGAGTTACAAAATACTATGAATTACTAAATGCATGTCAATATTACGGGACTTAGTTTTAAACCCTGTGTTGAAGTTCCAAATACAATAAAATAAGTTTTCTATGACAAAAAAGTAGATTTTTTTGTGTTTTCTAGAATCAAAATCAATCTTGGCATGTCCAACATCTTTAATTTTGGATCTCTCCAAACTTTTGTAATCTAGAAAAGCATAAAAATGGATAATACTGCAAACTTATTATTTGGTAAACACATTACTCGACGGCAAAATTTGGACTCTTCCAATTTGAAAGGTGATGCAGACGACAATATCAAGTTGGTGAAATTTTGAAAATATTTCCATTTTTGGTTAGAAAACATTGTGGGAAATGAAGAAATTGCTTGTCACAAGCAATTTCTTCATTTTCCACAATGTTTTCCCAAGCTTTTATCTTGTGGGGCGTCAATGTTTGGGAAAGGGTTAACCCATTTCCAGACAGCAATATTTCAGACTGGTCCAAATTCAGAGATGTTACAGATGACAATATCATGTGGATGATTTTTTCCCTCTCATCTTTTCGGATAAGAAAACATTGTGGTAAATGAAGAAATTGCTTGTCACAAGCAATGTCTTCTTTTTCACTATGTTTTCAAAAGCCTTTATCTATTGGAGAGTCAAAAAGAGTCAAAGTGTGGGAATGGGTTAAGTCTACTGTAGAAGACTTACTTGCAGACCGGACACCGCCACTGCCCTCGCTCGCAGTTCATTTGTAGATAGGACTCCAGGTCAAAGCACTGAATATGTTTACAGTCATGTCCGCGCGCAGGCAGCGTGATCCGCCGATACGTTATCGGACATTTTAATGACACCCTAATTGCTGTTTGTTCCACGCCATCTTCACCGTTTATTGGATTACTGCTGGATGCTCCATTGGTGAAGTTTCTTTTGACTGAAAGACAGAAATACAAACATATTGGTTGTGAACAGATACTCAAGAAATGAAAATGATGGATACATGCACTGAACAGCTGAGGCCCTAATAAGACAGAGTAGAACTAAATTTTCATCCAAAAGACTATATGGGTAAGGGATTAACAAAGTCTGTCTTCTGTAAGAGTCAAGTATATTATCACTGCACAAAAAATATCCATATCTGAAACTTGTAAGGCCGCGCGGCCTTAGCGAAGTTGGTAGCGCATCTGCCTCTAATTTGAGAGGTCCCGAGTTTGATACCCGGCCACGGCTAATACCCTTTCTGACAAAATTGTCACCCACCAATGGGTTTGAAATCGTTAACTTAAGTGGGCGAGCAGCTGGAGGCTCGGTAAGGGTGTTGTGGTAGTACTGGTTTGAGAAACAACAGGAATCCATGGGCAGGTGCTCCAACCGTCGCGATATGACCCTGGCAGTTGAAAACGGCGTAAAACCCCAATAAACTGAAACTTGTAATCACATAGAATACTTTTTATTGCCATGACATTCACAGACAAAAAGACAAATCACTCATAATACATTATGCCCAAAAACAAAAAAGGTACAAAATAGCCAAAATTATTGTAAGCGCATCTAAAATTACATCATTTACAATTTTTTTGTGCTAACAATACAATACATGTCAGGTTTGTATACTTACTTTTGGTAATACAATGATCTGCTGGTAGTAGACGTTTGCGTAGTAAGCCCTGAAGTACTGACCGGACACTGGGACGATGAACCAGTTGTAACACAAATAAATGAGACTGAAAATATACACAAACATACCTTGTTATGGTATCAAGAATATTGTTGAAGTTCTAGAATTAGGAGAGGAATCACACATCATTCATATTGTCTTAAAGTAAGTTTCTGTTTAGGTACTTATTTATAACATCTATTCTCATTCATTTTCCAGAAAATTCTCTAGATCATCTGAAAAGGTACTTGTCCTTCAGAGAAAATTTAAAGTAGGAGTCTTACATGCCTCATATCCATTAGTTTCAATCATGGTCAACTGAAGTTTTGATCTTACAAATGATTCAGAAGTCACTTATCGTTGGTGGGGAGTCAAAACCTCGAAACTACAGCTTGAATAAGCTGGAGTTACGAGGTTTTGACTTCCCACGTACATTATACTCATTATGAAGAATGTTTGTCAAAAATATTTTGAAATCATTTGAAAGAGTGTAGATGTGGCTAGAATCTGGATGAATGCTGATAATGTTGCTTTACTTCACACATAATTATGAATTCAAAGTCACTTTATTTCAATTATAAAATCGAGTTACTTACACAACAACAAGCAGTAACAGTAATTTGTATGGTATTTCTGCCTGGCCGACACACTTCTTTAAGGTATAATGGACGATGTGATGTTTTATTCTCTCCTCTCTCAATCTGTAATGGGGTGGCGTTGACACTGACCGTCACTGAAGCTGGCCAGTTGGTGTTCATCTGTCTGTCTTCGTGGTGAAAACATTTCAACTGTAGCTCTAGATCAGACCTGCAACATACATTTGAATGAATTAAAAAAATCTTCATTTTGCTAAAAAACTAGAAAAGATGGCCATTTTCTTTACTTAATATTTGCATTATAAAATATGTTTGATTTTTTCTTTTATAAATTTCATTTGATAATTTCTGTTTTATATCTTCAAGCCTCACTTCAATGGCGAGATTCACTTCAATAGTCAAGGTTCACTAGATCTACATCAGTGAGATTATTTCATAACATTAGAGTGCTTCTATCAAACTAACACACTCTCATGAATACTTATATACCTGTAGTAACTTCCCCTACAATGCACAAAGCCAGGGGCCTGTATTATCAACGATCTTACGACCATGATCAACAGGAGACCTTAATGGTGAATTTGTGGTACAATTGTTGATTCTTACCTCCACATAAGAGTCTGATAGACTGACTCTCGTAGGTGGAAGACATGATTGCTGACAGCGAGATTGTGTTCCAGTCTAAATGGGGGCAGGACCACGCCATCTCGCACAGGAAACGTTAACCGTAACTCATCTACCACTTCTGTTGGTGAAAAATATAATATTTAGTTAACATCATCGTTACATTATTGTGAGCCATAACTTTTACGTTGTCAAAGGTTTGTTTTCTTATTTATCTGAATAGAAATGCTTGCTACCAAAACGTTTCCACAAGTTAAAAGATACACAATATGGAAAATGTAGTCATTTTTTTAAATTACCAATCTTGCATTATTACAAAGCAACACAGAATTTGCTCCTTTGAAGCCAAAACATTATATTAGTTTCTTATTTGGTCAAGTACAGCATTAAGCCACAATGATTTCTGAGTACTGAAATCCTCAGACTTACCCTTTTTGATGTTTCCGGCCAACATGGCGGGGTTTGGTTTCACATCAGCAGGGTAGGGCGGTACATTATTGGGGGTCATGGGCGGGGTTGGGTTGCCTGGCAGCGGCGAATGAGGGTAGTTCATGTTTGTGTTGGGCTGAAAAGGTAGGAATACAACATATATCATTTCATATTCAAAAGATATTAGGGATCTATATCAACTAATTCATAATCATTTAAGTTTGAAATATTCATCAGTATAAAAGTTTAAGAACAAAAGCTTTGCTATCTGATAAAAAGAAATTTGGCAGAAATCATATGACAGAATATGACTGAAATAAGATGCAATAAGTTTACCAAGGCATTGATTTCTAAGAATTCTATAATTTGGTTACGATATAATGGCACACGTTTACAAATTCTACTTCTGTAAACTACGGAAAAAGAAGCATTTATTTTTCAAAACTCAGGAATGGTACAACTTCTGTATGGTAGCTGCATGGCTCAATGTCATAATCCAAGCTATCAATTTTGCAAGAGTTAGTTTGAATCTTGTGGGTGTCACCTGCAAGATTTTAACCATTGCATGCAAAATTGTAATATTTGGAATTTATAAACATGCACAACAATATCATAACTGGTAACTGGGCTATAATTGGCAGATATTTATTTAGAACTTACCTGGAAGTTATTTTGTGTAGGACTGGAGTTAAAGTGGTTGTACCCCTGACCGTTCATGGGTCGTGTGGGCGGGAACTGTCCCTGGTTCATGTATGGGGTCTGTCCGTTCGGGTAGGGGCCGTTGGGCCTCATGCCTGGCTGGGGCACGTACGTGGGAGAGGGAAGGGGCTGCTGGCTGGGATACTGGGGTTTGTTGGGGTACTGAGAATAGTGGCCCTGTGGTCCATACTGAAATGTACCAAATATGATGTTGAGCAAAAAATACAACATTGATTAACCATTTCCCAAACAACAAAATTTCAGACTGATCTGTAAGCTAATGAATAGTTCAAACAACAAATGGGTGTTGATAATGATTTGTTTTTTACAAGATTATACACAGAAAACATCAATACAAAAGGGGAAAATGCTGGTAATCAGCATTTTCTTCTTTTGTCACAATGTTTTCTAAAGGCTTTTCTATTAACTTTGTAAAAAGATATCTTGTTTGAAAAGGTTAGATAGGGCAGAATTTTTATCAATTCACCAAAGAAACCTATCATGTCAGTCATTTTCATTTTATATACCTCATCAAACAGATATCTGACCTTTAAAATGACATTTGACATAGAACAAGAAACCTTAAGATATGTGTCAAAGAGAACATCAAAAACTTCAGAAACAAGAGGACCATGATGGTCCTAATTCGCTCACCTGAATCAAGATGACAAGAGTGATAATGGCAATTTTGTCAAATTCACAGGCATGAAACTTATAAGGACTTTCTGTTTGGAAACAATTAAGTAAAAATTTTGTTCCAATCGATCCTGTAAAGTTGGGTATAAATTAGCATAATGGTTGAGTTTTTTTCAATAATTATTTCATTATTTTGCAATATACAACATAGGGCTAATTTTCAAAGCATACTGATCTGTTAAAATTGATTATTTATGATATTATAAGCAAGATTTGGTATGTGATTTGAAAGTATATAGTAAATGAGGACAAACCATCTGATAAGCTAGGCTTATAATCCCTTCTTATTAGTTTACACAAGATAAAACAGGGCCAGCCAAAGATATTGATAACAGAAATAGATAAGAGAAATAGTAAAAGCTTTCCAAATATCTCCTCTGATCTTCAGCTTCTTGTATTCTGGAAGCCATTCATGAAATTAGGTCTTACACAAAATTTCAATGTTCTAGGCCAAACAGTTTAGAAGAAAAGTAAGTATCTCCATTACAACCCAAAGTACAGTATAATTTTCAATGCACGGAATTTCCCTTACCCTGCCATACCAAAATACTTTTTAAGGAAATAAAAATTACAAGATACAATTTTGAAACGAGTCACTCAAGGAACTTTCCAGCCAGGTTTCTTTCAAATTGGCCCAATGGTTGATTTTTACAGAATTTTCTTATGATTTCTCTTTTCCGATAAGCCTCTTCCTCCCCGACACGCCCACATTTTTTGACAAATGTAAAAATTTGTGAACAAACTTTGAGAAGAGAGACGCAAGGAACACTCCTTCCAAGTTTGATTAAAATTGGCCATATGGTTGATTTTTAAAGAATTTTCTTATGATTTCTTAAAGTCCGATAAGCCCCTTCCTCCCTGCCACGGCCATATTTTTTGACAAATGTAAAAAATTGTGAATAAATTTGAAAATAGTGACTCAAGACACATTCCTACCAAGTCTGCTTCAATTGGGCCCAATGGTTGATTTTTAAAGAATTTTCTTCCGATTTATCTAAGTCCGATAAGCCCCTTTCTCCCTGCCACTGCCACATTTTTTGACAAATGTAAAAATTTTGAAAACAGTGACTTAAGGAACATTCCTGAAAAGTCTGGTTCAATTGGGCCCTATGGTTGATTTTTAAAGAATTTTCTTATGATTTCTCTTAGTCTGATAAGCCCTTTTCTCCCTGCCACGGCCTTATTTTTTTGACAAATGTAAACAATTGTGAATAAATTGGAAAACAGTGACTCAAGGCACATTCCTACCAAGTCTGCTTCAATTGGGGCCCAATGGTTGATTTTTAAAGAATTTTCTTCTGATTTCTCTAAGCCGATAAGCCCCTTTCTCCCTGCCACAGCCACATTTTTTGACTAATGTAAAAATTTGTGAACAAATTTTGTAAAGAGTGACTAAAGGAACATTCCTGCAAAGTCTTGTTCAATTGGGCCCTATGGTTGATTTTTAAAGAATTTTCTTATGCTTTCTCTAAGCCGATAAGCCCCTCTCTCCCTGCCACGGCCACATTTTTTGACAAATCTAAAAATTTGTGAATAAATTTTGAGAAGAGTGACTCAAGGCACATTCCTGCCAAGTTTGGTTCAAATTGGCCCAATGGTTGATTTTTAAAGAATTTTCTTATGATTTCTCTTAGTCTGATAAGCCCCGCCCTGCCACGCCCACATTTTTTGACGAATCAAAAATCCGCGAACAAGTTTTGAGAAGGGTCACCCAAGGAACATTCCTGCCAAGTTTGGTAGAAATTGGCCCATTGATATAGGAGGAGAAGATGTTTAAAGAAATTGTGAACGGACGGACAGACGGACGGACGGACAGACGGACAGACGGACGGACGACGGACAAAAAGTGACCACAATAGCTCACCTTGAGCACTTCGTGCTCAGGTGAGCTAAAAAGTTAAAAGCATTTGAAAAGTTCAGAATATACAGGGAAATGTCAATCTGTCACCTTAACCCATTACCAGACAGCAAATTTTTAGACTTGTCCAAGCAGTTGCAGACGACAATTTAAAGTGAATGAAATTTTTACTTTTTTTGTTTTCGACAATGCTTATAAAAGCTTTTATATTGTGAGGCTTCAAAAAAGTGTCACCATGTATGTTGAAATATGTTCATCCTTTCCCAAATGGCAAATTTTTAGGGTAATCCACTTCAAAAACTGCCACAAATGACAAAATTGATGTTATCAAAGATAGGATTTGTGTATAATATGGCACAGAAAATATTGAGACAAAAGGAGAAACTGCTGGTTATCAGCAGTTTCTTCTTTTGTCTCAATGTTTTCCCAAGCATATTCCACTAGGGACGTCAAAACCAGGTCTTGTTTGGGAGAGGGTTAAATGGGAAAATAATCATCATGCAAAGAAATTAGAATCAAGATTCCCATTTTTTGTAATCATAAGTGTTACCCAAATAGTTTCTTGCTTTGACAAATTTCCTCTGTTTGCCTCAATGTTTCTATACCATATAGAGAACAGACTTGCAGTTTTACAGTTAGACTTCTTTTGTTAACCTCAGTCTAAATTTGTGTTTCTTAGGAAACAGAAACTGCCCTACCTGTGCACCATTGGGATACTGTGGCATATTTCTCTTGGTGGCCATATTTGACATCATGGACTGTGGATACGGTGCGGAGGCTGCGCGCCGCTGATACATTGCCATCATGTTGGATTTCATGGGCCCCGGTCCCGGCCCTGGACCGCGACCCATACTCATGGGATTGGGGTGCCGATGGGGCATCCCTCCGTAACCCTGGTTACCATACTGGGGCGCCTGACCTCCTGGTCCCATCTGAAAAATACAGAGAATAAAATCTTTAATTATTTTTGCAGATTTTTGAAATTTTCACAGTGTAAATAATGAGAGTACACAGTGAAACATTTTGTGGGTGTTATTGCAAATTCCAGTAACTCCAGCTTGAATCAACGCTGGTTTGATAAAGTGTTTTCATATATCGTCAGTGTAAATGCAAAACCTTGTATGTTGATTTGTGCAATTTTCAAAGTACAAACTTGTGTGCCCAGTTTAGACAATTCTCGCAGGTTTTGAGATATGTTTACTGATCAGTTTTAATGACAAATTATTTGTGAACAATATGTCCAAATTTCAAGTAAAACTTTTCAGTTTGGGAAAAGTTATTACACTTTTTTCCCTCCCCTTTAAAATTTTCCGAAAACGAGATACGAGATATTGCATTTACATCGACGATATACTCTATTTCAAAATGCTTTGTCTATTAGTTGTCAAAACATGCATGCCATTGCTTTACTATCGTTATTAATTTCATGTCCTGAAATACATGGAAATTAGCAAAATAATAAATTTTCAAAATGAAACCACTTTTATAGTGCAAGCTTTTTGGCCAAACACCTACAAAACTGAGTGCAGTGCCTCTATCTATACCCTTTCTCAATTCTCATACAATGACTTGTTTAATTATCTTGTTGAATGTCACAAAATTAATTTTATTTTTAGCAGATTTTCTAAGGTTGTAATAGTTGTTGAAGCCATCCAATTTCCTCATATTATGCATTCCAAGTCATTGTTGAAGGTGGTTGACACTAAATTTGTTTTGTAAGGATGTTTAACCTCCCCTTTTGCCAATTTACAAATATTCCAACAAAACTTCCCTAAAATAGAACCTGTAGGAGGAAATGTTAATTTCTATGTAGTAAACAAATTCAAAATATTGTTGCTTTTCATCAAAAACCTTGTAACTACACATTGTTTAACCGTTTCCCACACAGCAAATTTTCAAAATTTAAATTTCAAAGGCTGCTGCCGACAACAAATTCAATTTGTTTTAAAAGAAATTGCATCCAATATAGCAAGGAAAATATTGAGACAAAAGGAGAAACTGCTGGTTATCAGCAGTTTCTTCTTTTGTCTCAATGTTTTCCCAATCTACTTCGGTAAGGGGCGTCAAAACCAGGTCTTGTTTGGGAAAGGGTTAAAGCAGTAGTCACAAGGATTTGTTGAAAAGCGATGATATATTCGTAAGTGGGGGTGTTTTGATGTCATTTTCATGTTAATATCCCTGGGTTTGATTTCATTTTTAACTCCAACCTAAAAAATTATCACTTTCTGTTAATTCTGTTATTTTCTGTGATTTCTAGATCAATGAACAGACATGATTTTGTAAATAAATAAGGGACAATAAATGTACATGTTAATTTTTTCCTTTTCTGCAACAGTTTCCACTTACTTGAAAGATTACAAGTAAATCATTCAGTAGCATATTTAGTGTGATTTGTTGTATGCCTAAATTCAGACCCGTCCATAATTTTGTAGCCTGTTATAAAGCAGTCAATTTCCGCAAAAAGCCATTTGGAAATCGTCAAGATTTCACCAATCGTCAAATTATGGCTGCCACCTAACTAGTTTAAATTCAACCAAGAACCAATCATTTTGCATAATTTGAATTCTCCTTTGGGAAGAATTTGAAGCCTGCTTAGAAAAAAATGAGGGGTTTAAATTGACGGAAATCAATATGAAGCAGAGCAAATTTGTAGTTACAGTTATCCCTTTTATTTCCTCCTAACTCTTTCTTCCGTCAACCCTTTTTTCTGTTGAACTCTCTTTACAAAACAATATTTTCTGACTTGTTGTATAAACCTGACATTTATTTACATGACTTGAATCACATTATGAAGAGATGTTTGTGGTCAAGTTAATGACAGATCAGAAACCTCAAATTATATTTTTCATTTGATGAAAATTTTTCGAAGAGAACATTTAGTCAGAAAGAAAATTTATTCAAATTAATCTAATTTTATAATGCAAACATTTGGAAGAATGCATTTCAGCGACAAATTACTAGCATATAAGCATACCGATAATGGTTTACTTAATTCTAAGCAAATAATCTTGACCGTTTCAAAAATGACAAGGCATAATTTGAAAGATGCGGAAAACAACAAAATTGACTTCAACTAAGGTGATGTGCAGTTTGGAGACAATAATGAGACAAAAGGAGAAAATGCTGGTCATCAGCATTTTCTTATTTTGTATCAAAGTTTTCTCAAGCTTTACATGTTACATAATTCTAATCACCTGTTACATAAAAGTGAAATCAAAACATTTTATGCAACAAAAGAAAATATCTACAAAGAAAGGGAGATTACTCCTGACCCATTAAATCTGGTTATAAAGGGAGATAATTGTGACCCATCAAAGATTGACTTGCTACAGTGTATCTGATAACAACAGTCAAGTGATCATTTAACCCTCCACGCTCTCAAAAACTTCCGATCACCCGTCCAAAATCTGATGACTAAACATCTTTTACATCAATCCACGATATTTCTCCGAAATATTGCCAATAATTTGACCAATATCTGACTCACTACATCCAAGTCGGTAATTCAACAAAGACCAATAATGAAATATTACAAGTCATTTCTATCCAATTAGCCAAGTCCAATACAATACATCGCGGCCAAAGTGTTTGAGTCGTTCTATTGATTTCTTGCAGCCGGTTTCAGCTTTTCTCTATCCTCCCCTGACTACTTCATTTACAAATTAAGTGGCAAGTAATGAAATATCGTGATTTGAATCTTTGTTCACATCATAGTAGACAGAGGAGACAATAATTTGCCTGGCTTTTTTCTCTCCCTTGTATTGTTTGTTCGCGGTGTTGACTTGATTTGACCTTGTCCCCTCATTTAATCTGATCTTAGAAAACAACAACATGATAAAGTTATTGACAGACATTATTCCCTTCCTTGACAATCATTTTTCTGTTTTTTTATGTCTGTGAGAGAGGCTTTTTTTTATTTTATAGGGGTTTTACGCCATATCGCGGCGGCTGGATTACCTAACCGTGGGTTCCTGGTATTTCTCCAACCAGTCCAACCATGATATCCAAACCGAGCCTCCAGCTGCTTTCTCACATAGATGATTCACAACCATTGGTGAGAGACAAATGACTTTTGTCAAATGTCAGAATGGATACTGGCCGAGCCGGGGTTCAAACTCGGGACTCCTGGATTGACAGACTCTGACGTAACCGACTGAGCTATCCGGGCTCGGCTCTGTGAGAGGCAGCTTCAGCGGAAAACCTTGAGAGAAAAAAAGAAAATGCTGAATCTCAGCATTTTCTTTTCTCTCAAGGTTTTCTCTGCCACGACTTAAGATATATTTACCTAGTACTAAATTTTTTATAATAATTAAAATTGTTTTAGCTCCAACTGATTTTACTTTTGATTTTTGACCAGGAAAGGATTATTTCTGTTCCTAGAAAGCAACGACATGAAGTTGTTGACAAATGTTTTTCTGTTGATATTATTTAACCCATTCCTTGACAATCCCTGTTGTGTTTTTCACATATTTTAGAGAGGAACCTTCAATGGAGATGTTAATGCTGAAAGATCAAATAGGCCTACAAATTATCAACCATCATTTCTTGATAATTGAATTTAACCTTATGAATGCCGATCACACATTTCTGTGGTTGTATAATCATAAGGGTACCAAAGACAAATATCCATCAACCAAATGCATGCATGGATTTTGATCTAAATCTTTTCTACCTGCTCATCCTTTTACCCACTGAACAATAGATACATAATTATACAATGTCTTCAAGTGAGTTTTCAAGTGATTTCATTTCAAACAAGAACTTACTTATCTAATGCAAAAAGGTATAAAGAACTACCGGTAATTGAAAATGCCAAAACTCCAACATTTTTTAACTTTGCCAACATTAAATTTTGTTCAAGTATCAGAAGAGCCGATGGCAATGAATTTTGTGCTGAAAATAGATTTAGGTTACTGTTTGGTTTTGATAAACCGCAGGTGTTGTTACAAGATCTCGTAACTACGGCTTGAATCAAGCCGTAGTTACGAGATTTTTGTAACGAAACCTGCGCTATACTATTGTTTGTCCGAAATTACGTCAAGGTTTACCCGATAAAATCGTTCCCTATTGCTATCTCAAATATAACAGGAATTTTTACATTTAAGCTCCACATCACCGTAACGCTCTGGTTTACCCAAAGACAAGAAATATATCTTGATGTACATTTCATGAACTTGACCAAAAAGCCAATTAAAAGTTTCAGGTACCGAAAGATAAGAAGTTCATTGGAATTGGCTAATAAATATGTAATTTATGAATTATAAATATTTAAATTGATTTTCTGACAAATTGATTGACATAATCAACAAATGACAAGTTCACACTGGAATATTCTTCTATGACTTTGTGTCAATGTCACATTTCATTAAGATTATCATTCAATCAGCTCATGGAAATGAATTCAAAACTGAATTCAGGTCTTACAGAAATGCTATTTTTCAAATGCCTTTTCCACTTTGGATGTAAAAACCCTGTGTTGTAGTCAGGACACGAATTTGGAAAAGTTATCACCTAAAGGCATTTTGTGAAGAAAAGGGTTTGTGAACAGTTCTAAGGGTATTTTGGTATGCTGAATCCGAAAAACAATGTTGCCAAGCTGAAAAATGGCTTCTTCATCATCTAATTTGCATATTTCCAAAATGGCCGCCAAAATCTCAAATATGCAATAATAACGTTGTTATTTATCTTTTTTTCGGCATGTTTTGTTCTAACTATCGCAAATTTCATGTTAACAGACTAAACCTAAATGGTTTACCAAGTAAATGAGGAATAAAAATGGCTCTTTTACCATCTAATTTGCATATTTTCGAAGTGGCCGCCCAAAACATAAAATCCGCTATATAGTATCAAAGTTTTTGGTATAATCTTAACCAAATTGCTGAGATATATTGCTATAAATTGTAAAAATTATAAAAAACTAATGAGTAAATAATTTTGAAAGTAAATAGAACCACATTGACACTATTCTTAATAACATTTTACCGTATAACTGGCAATAAAACATTTTTAAACATACAGAATATCGCTTTCACATTACTTTTTTTATTTCATTTTTTCTTATTTTTGTTTAAAAAGCGTTGTTAAAACACACAACTTTTATCAACAGTACCATTTTAGAAGTTTACTTATACATTTTGATTTACAAAAAAAAAAAAACTTGAACATTTTAGATTTAGTCTACATGAAATAATTAAATGATTTGGGGCATTTTCAAAATAATGCTAAGCTAAGATATTCTAACATATCTTTGGTACTTATGACTAGATCGAAATGAGCTCCGTAATCCCACTTGCATTATGGAAAAATATCATCTGAATTCATTTATACCAGAATTGATTTGATAACAGAAAATGTCATGAGAGCTTAGAACCGTACTTATTCCAATAAAACCGAGAACACACCCTATATACTTTTTTAATTGAGTTGCATGCCAAAGGACGTGAGGGTGTCCAATTTTCAAATATGAAATTGCTACCTTCGTATAATGTAACGGTAAGTGCTAGCACATTATTATCCCGTACACATTAATATTGTCGCTGGTGATTAGACATTTCCCTGTCTACTTAAAGGCGCCATGCTAGATATTTCAGGCATCAGAACAACATGGGGACAGTTAGAGTTTTTTAAGTGGTATTCACATCGTATATTCTGGACAGAAAAGGGATTATGTCGTCGGTACCAAGATTTCTATCAAAGATTAGTTTCCTATAAATGTAATAAGAAACTAATTATGTGGTAGGTAAAGTAAGATACTAAAATAATTTGATGCGAATGTTCATGATACAGTAAGTATCTACCCATAGAGGTTGGCCAATCGATATGATATTTCTTGAAAACATATTTTACCTGCTTTTATGTTTGACATACTAGCATGGAACCCTCTGAGAACGTCGAAAGGTTGTTTAGAAACACGCATGAAATAAATGACGACTACATTGATCTCAAGAAGTATTAAAATGAAACATTTGAATAGAAGAAATGAGACTTTATCAGAAATAACGTTGGCGTGATACATGGTGATACATGTAGATAAGTCGGATATTGTTTTTGCTAGAAAAAGCGCAACTTAAAACCGACTACATTTAAATGACTTTTTGCAAATCTTGGGTCAGCAAAGGAATGCAGCATTATCCAAGACTTTGAACAGAATATTTGTATTCGGTACAATAGCATAATTTATCATATGAAACATACATAACAATCGTTTCCAATGTTTCTTTACGTATAACATATCTGATTTTTCAGCTATTCAATTATTTCATAAGTTCATAAACTTTCGTAACAGATGGGACTGGATATTGAAACTTTGTGTTCCTATTTGGGATTAGTCATACATGAGAACCGATGGAAGTGGTGTAAACATCTGCAGAGCATGGGTTAATACTTGAACATAAGCATCAGGCGAAAAACCACTTCTCTTATCATTATCATGTCCTTCGTACTTGCCTTGCAGTAAAGGTTGCCTTGTGTGAAGAAATGTTGAGCTTTGAAGACGCATGTGCCTCTGTCTTGACAATTCTTATTAATGTCCTGGTGTGGCATCCATATTTGAACCTTCATTTTAAACTTGTGTCAACTTTGAACGCATGGCAGTATACACTAAGAAATCCGTGTTTTATATCTATGGTAATTCATGACAAATGAAATGAGCACAGCTAAAAGTTTTTATACAAATGCTACATGGCTTTCCTTCGGCAGTGCACAACCAATGATAGGGGCTCTCGATGAAAATGTCAACACTTTACGTATTATTATTAAATAGATGTTAAAGTTCTAACAGTTTCGGATTAAGCTGTGATAGTTCAATGAATAACAACAGAGACTATCTGTCCATGGATTGTGGGTTCGAACCCATTGGTGTCAAAATCCTTTTTGACGTATTACAAAAATTATGTAACCAAAGGGTGGATCGCTTACATGTTAATCTACATGTACATTTGATAAGCAGCTATTGACTTTGATTGGATATTGTACTTTACTTGTGTGAAACATGTTAGGAACTTAATGAATATATGTTCATCAGTCACTGTAATGTTACTGACAATTTAACCCCAGTTTATGCAAAGTGCATTTGTTAACTAGAAAATCTTTATTATGGAGTATATTAGTCTCTATATCCAGTTTCTTGTATTCTCTATATCGTAAGTAGACAAATAAGTTGCCTCTTTGAAATTGTGTCAAAATGAACAATTAGTTTTTCTTCTGAAAAACTGAAGTTCAACATACCATAGTGCATTAGGTTTGCCACACTTAACTATTTTTTAATCTAACAAAATTGTAAAATTTATGATAATTGTACTTTTTAATATGGTCTTATTTACTAAAATTGCCTAAGTTGGTTACCTAAAATATGTGTTCAATTTCAAAAATACACAATTCAATTTCTAAGGATATCAAAATGTAAATTAAAACGATTTTTAGTAACTATTTCTTCAGCAGTTTGGAATAATGAGTGTATATGAAAGTGTAAAAAAGGAATTTTACGCAAAATCGAAGTTCCCAAACTACACTATCCTTTATTAGAATGAATACGGTAAAACGTTTTCCAACATTTTTGGACATTGATTTATATTTCTAAGAATTTATTGTGGATATCTTTGGCAACATCATTATTTCAATTTAGTGGATAGGATTTATCATACTTTTTGCAATATTATATGATCAATTAATTACATGGTTTTTAAATTGACGTGTTTGGGGGTTCCCTAAAAACATTAATATATGGTCAATGTGCCGGTGCTCAAATTTGTTTTCTTCATCATATCTGCCATTGAAACTTTACCATTAATGCATAACATTTTCAAAATAGTACTTTGAATAATTTCACTGCATTTTACACGGAAAAATAAAATGTAGACTAATGTTATTGTTTCAATGATTTTATTGCCATTTATACGGTAATTTTCAAATATGAATATATTTTTCCCTAAATTATCTATCAGATCATTTAAGGGGGAATGCTCCAGTTTCCTAATTTTTTTCCCAATAATAGAATTTATTTATATTTTGTATGTTGAAATTACATGTTATTGCCAATTGAAAAATAAAATAAAAACTGATGGTCAGCGATCTTGTTTGAATTTTATGGGCATTCGTATCACATACCCCTACAGCGAAAAAATGCACAGTTTCTTGCACCTGTCCAAGGTCACTAAAATGCTTGTTTATTCACGAAAACGGATTTAAAGTAACGTCTTACATTTGATAAGAATAGAAAACCCAAAATATGTGCTATTATAAACGCGTAAATGTATAAAACAGCATGCTCACGCGTTCGGTTAGATCAACGAAGCTGGAGTATTTTATGTCAAAATTTGCATATTTTTGGAAATATTTCAAGTTCTACATAATAGAATTTGATAAAACTCCCTCATTGTATTGAGCAACATATCCTGGTAATAATTCAAAAAGAAAATGTATAGGTCAGCGCACTTATTAATGAATTACAACAATTTTTATCAGCTACACATGAATAAAATGACGCAAAACAGTGGTAACTGCTTGCACACTTACGACAGTCTTGCTCTAAATAATCGATTTCCATCTTGAGGAAATCAGTTTCGAATAATAAATACACCTTTACCTTCGAAAATTGTAAATTGTAATGATGTGTTATATAATTGAAAATATGGTAGCGAAACATATTGGTACGAAACATTTCATTTACTACAGTAATGACCGAGTGTTCCGAAAAACTGGAGCATTCCCCCTTAATTTTAGTCTGTTAACAAGAAATCTGCGATATATAGAACAAAAGATGTCGGAAAAATAATAAATAACAACATTATTATTGCATATTTGAGATTTTGGCGGCCATTTTGAAAATATGCAAATTAGATGATGAAGGAGCCATTTTTCAGCTTGGCAACATTGTTTTTCGGATTCAGCATACCCAAATACCCTTAGAACTGATCTCAAACCCTTTTCTTCACAAAATGCCTATACCTTAAAAACTAAGCGACTTTTTCAGATTTTTGTCCTGACTATTGTTTGGGAAAGGATTAATTAAGGGCATGTCTCTATCTAAATGGGATAGGAAAGTCTGTCAGCTCTCTGAGTCAAGCAGAAAACAATTTGAAAATCACTAATTTGCAGCTCTTCCTGGAATTATTTGTTTCCATATTGACTTTATACAGTTCCAAGGAATAGGTCATTCACTCCCCTAACACAGCTAATTAATTCAACCCACAATGTGACTCGGGGGATATTTCATATGATATCATGTGTGCACTGCAAACTTTTGTGGAAAAAGGCATAAAGAAGCACTTGCAGAGAAAGCTAAAGGCAGAAATTTGGTTGTTTGTTTTTAATCAACCTATTGTAGTATACCCAAACAATTGTTTCTTGAAAACCTCTTTTCAAATCCGCTTATTTTCTCCTCTTCCTTAATGCTTTCGATATCTTTATCAAATATTTCTTTTAATGCTTTGTATCGTTTCTTATGCTTTACATGTCTTTCTTCCCTTCCTTTGCCAAAGTTTCCAAAATGAAAACCATCTACAAGATATCATGTTATTGATGATTGGATTTACAGGTGTGCTTTTCAGGGAAATGACATTATAAAACATGAACGAGTGAACTCATGACTAGTAGGCAAATAACCTGATAGTGATACACTTGTTCTTGTAAACAAAAGTATATTTCCTGAAAGATTCTTCTTCTAAATACACAACAACAGTAGCTATCTTTATATTACACTAAGTTGTTAATATTTATTTTAAAAGGCAATTCGAAGAGACAATTGATGAGGCTGATGTTAACATTTTCTCCTTTTGTCTCAATGTTTTCCAAAACTTTTTTATATTGATGTAAAAATGTTGTTGAAAGCTTAGTAGCATTAATTCATATTGTCACTTAAAACTTTGGTCATTTGGATCGCTCCAAGATGTTATATGCGGAAGAAATTTATAACATGACAAACATTGCAGTAAGAGGAAAATGCACTCACCTGCATCTGTGGGTTATATTGATTGTTCATGCCCATCTGCATATCTAGTTGCTGTTGATTCTGTTGCTCTTGCAATAATGTTGCCGTCGCTGTAGCCGTCGCGGTTGCCGTGGCAGCTGCCGCTACCAGTGCTGCCGCTGAGAGTGCCGCAGGGGGTGCGTGGTAGTCGTTTTTAGAGTTCATGTTCATGGAGACAGGTGTGTTAGAACCGGGAGTGTTGGGGGTAGGGGGATAACCACTGAAATTGTACAAGATATTGTCATTGAATACATGTATTTAGAATGAAAATTGTTACATGTATTGTCACTTTTCATCGAAAACCTCGTAACTGCAGCTTGTTTTAAGCTGCAGTTACGAGGTTTTCGATGAAAAGCATCGATATACAGCTTAGACCTTTCCCAAACAATAACATTTTTGACTTGCCCAATTTTAAAGCTGCAGCAGATGACAGAATGAATGTTGACAAAGGAAATTTTTGTGTACAGTTGAGTATAGCCACAACCTAGAACTTGATGGACAGAAAATGACATTTAGATAAACCATTTAACCACTAATATGGTACTTCTGACGAGAAGTCACTGGTCACTAAATCTTTTTTGGACTTGCTCTGAAACTGATTCCTCAGTGAATGTGGGTCTTAAATGTAGTACAAATGTTTCAAGGGATAAGAAGGGTTGAAATAAGGAAATGGATACTTAGAATTGGAGGTTGTTTCAAGGACAAATTAGATACTTCACACTTTAACAAGTAATTATGACAGATATTTCTGATTACATTTCAAGTAATTTTAATCCATCTGCAAGGCATTCCAATACAAACAAAGTTTCAAGGGCCATTTTTGAAATTACTTATAATACATATCAGCAAAGAAAAAGGTTGGAATTTCTACATTTTAGGAATAAACTTAACCCTACTGTCCGGCCAAAAGTAAACACCTTCAAGGAAAACAGGCTAGGAGTGGCAGTGTGGTCCAAGATCAGATTGCACAATGGTCCACTCTGCGTGCAAAACATAGAATCTATCCAATCTTCAACAAAAAAGGCAAGGGTTAAACATCAAGGAAAGATAAAAAACATTTTCTCAAACTGAAAAACAATTGGTCTGTGGGAGACTTTCCAGGGAAAATGAAATATGAAAACATTGCCCTTCCAACTGGATCATATCAAAGTGTTCAGACAAAAGCTTGACAGCTACCTGGCAGCCAGCTATAGAAAATGTAACGATTTACATAATCCAGTTAAGCGATGCTATTCTAACGTAAATAATCAAATAGTTCAGCGATATTCTTTATTTTGTGCTGTCACACCAAAATTCCTAGCAAATTATAGAGAAACAAAATATCAAGAATGCACTTTTAAAGGTTGTTTGTATATCAACAATTAAGTAGACCAATTGAAGCACCTATCCTATAGTCGATCATTCTGTTTCATCTTACAAAATATTGTTTTGTAATTTGACCCTTTCCCAAATAAGACCTGGTTTTGACGTATCTATTAGAAAAGGCTTGGGAAAACATTGAGTCAAAAGAAGAAATGCTGATAATCAGCATTTTCTCCTTTTGCCTCATTATTTTCCAGGCTAAATTGTACACAAATTCTTTGTCAATCAATATCCATTTTGCTGTCTGCAACAGCTTTCAAATAGGATCACCCTAAAATTTTGTCGTTTGGGAAAGCGGTTAAGGAGAAACAACAGTATTATGAGAATACTATTTGCCACAACAACAGGCAATATGTGTTATATGTTCCAAGATCAGACTGCAAACGTAAATGTTAACTGTTCACTGATCTTTGTCTCATCAGTAAATATAAACTTAATTACAAGATATTTCTGCAGATTTGACAGACAGCAGACAACAACAGCAGACTGTAGTTTATCTGCAGCAGTCTGCATATTGTGCAGACTGACCTTATTCTACATATCTTAATGGTTTTCTTTTGTTTGTGTTTTCTCAGTTTATCTGGAACATATTTCACAAAACCCATGTTTTGTAGATTAACATAGTCATCAGTCACAGATGAATTTCTGTAAAAACCTTCCTGTTTTTTAAGACAACCACTAAAAATAATATTTGGCGTAAAAATTACCGGGAAACAAGGTGAGAAAGTACACAAGTAATATACACAGGTAATTATTTAGATCAACAGGTAACAGGGGTAAAGACATTTTAGTTCTAAATTTGTCATTTCAAATCCAAACCCATTGTTGTGGGTACTCATTGGAATCGTCTCATCGAGACGATTCCAATGAGTACCCACAACATAGGGTTTGATGAATATCCAAAGATATTTTGCATTTTGAAAAGCCATTACTTCTTCTTCATATCTGTAGCTCTGGTAATTCATCTACAGCCTCAAAACTCTTTCCCAAAAGACATACATAATTCTTAGGCTGGTACAAATTCAAAGATGTCGCAGATGATAAAAACAATGTTACAGAGCAAAATAATTTGTTCATGGCATAGATCTAGTACAGAAAATATTACAGATCATCAGCAACTTCTTCTTTTCTTTCAATGTTTTCCCACAAGCACACTGTCTTAATTTTGAATGTCAAAACAAGGGCTTAATTGGTAAAGGTTTTATTTATCTGATAATGTCTGTTAAAATGTGTTTTGATATTTATAAAACATCAAATTCATGAAACAATCCCAAAATACTTTTATGAATCAAAGACAGACGTTAATGGAATCTAACACTAATAAAATAATGAATTATGAAGATGTATGTTTTCATGATAAAACTTATTAATTAAGGTTCTCAGAAGGTGGCACTCTTGTGACAGTTGAAGAAACAAGATATTTCAAGATATTTGGCAGCTTAAGTTCTTTTGGGTTTTTTTTATACAAACCTCAGACATGGGTAGGACTTGCTCTGTTGAAACATTCCTGGTGCCTTAATACCATACCCTGTTTTTAGCACGACCATTTAGGCTTGTTTTTTAAATAAATCACTTCCCTTAGACATGGGTAAAAATTGCTCCGTTGGAACATCCCTGATGCGTTCTCGTAGCCCGATTTTTGCATGGCTATAACTTCATAGGTCTGTTTATTTTTTAAAGTAAAAACACTCACCTTGGACATGGGTAAGAGTTGCTCCGCTGGAACATCCCTGGTGCGTTCTCATAGCCCAGTTTTTGCAAGAAATGATGATCTCTATTGATGCTTTTCAACAGAAACCTTGTAACTGCAGCTTGTTCTAAGCTGCAGTTTCGAGGTTTTTGTTGAAAAGCGACAATTAAGTTAATATTTACTAAATCACTCACCTCGGACATGGGTAGGAGTTGCTCCGCTGGAACATCCCTGGTGCATTCTCGTAGCCTGGTTTTTGCATCTGGTTGGCGGGGTATCCCTGAGGCAGTTGCGTGTAGCTGTTGTTGGACATGGTGGTGTTTGTGTTGTATCCCGCGGGCGTCGTGTGATTGTAGGGCGTGGTCTGGGTGGTGGGCGTGACTCCCCACACCGTCGTTACGACCGACAGCGACTGCTGGGGTCCAGCACCCCCACCACCAGCATGTTGACCTTGCCAGCCCACATTCGGGTCACTGAAAATAGAATAAAGGTCATATGAATTATGGTTGACAGGCGGTATGAATTATCTAAGCCAAATAATTCTTTTTCCTAAACAAGCCCAGCTGTTGGTGTTTTAATATAAGAAAGGTTGGTAAAACATTGAGAGAAAAAGACGGAAATGCTGAATATTAGCATTTTCTCCTTTTCACTCAATATCTTCTTTGCCATAAGGTACATCAATTACCTTATAATGCATAAACTTACATTATATTGTCTGCAGCAGCTTTCAAAATGGGACAATTCAAAATTCTGTTGTACAGGAAATCAATGGTTCATCATTTAAATGTCTTGATGGCTGTCATGGTCATCATCTAACTCAATTCAAATGTTATCAAATACTTTATAATCTACACAGCACTTGTAAAACTTCCATCTAAACATGTTCGATTATCTTAATCATCGCAATTACCAATCACAGTACATGTATGATATTATTGTATTTTACAAAGATACAGATTGATGGGGAGGAAATAATCTCAAACTTCCTGAGGAAGAGGGAAGAAAAAGTATTGTCAAACTGAAAGAAAGCATCTTTTCTTTTAGTGATATAAAATTATTATTCATTATTTTTAGTCTGTTATTGTTACATGTTATAGACAATAATTTAACCCTTTCCCAAAAGGCAAAATTTAAGGTGGTCCTCTTAAAAATCTGCTGCAAATGACAAAATGGAAGTTATTAAAGATAGAATTTGTGTAAAATATTGCATGGAATATATTGAGACAAAAGGAGAAACTGCTGGTTATCAGCAGTTTCTTCTTTTGTTTCAATGTTTTCCTAAGCCTTTTCCATTATAGGGACGTCAAAACCAGGTCTTGATTGGGAAAGGGTTAATCAGCATTGTAGTTACAGCAAAAGAAGAAATACCAATGTGATCGCTACACACTTAACCCTTTCCCAAACAAGACCTGGTTTTGACGTCCCTAATAGAAAAGACTTCGGAAAACATTGAAACAAAAGAAGAAACTGCAGATAACCAGCAGTTTCTCCTTTTGTCTCAATATTTTCTGTGTCATATTGTACACAAAATATATCTTAAACACGGTCAATTTGTCATCTGCAGCAACTTTTGAAATGGAAATTTTGAAAATTTGCCGTTTGGGAAAGGGTTAAAATTCTACCTGCCACTAAGTCTGCAATGATTCTACTAGCTATAACTATTGCTGCAACTTTACTAAATTTGTCTTCTGCAGTCTTTGAATTGGATCAATCCCACATTTTGTTGTCTCACAAAGAGTTAAGACAAGTATACAAGACTTATCTAGTGCAACATATTATTGGTCATGTTAGATATTGTAGCAACTACAGCTTAATTAAGCTGCCGTTATGACGTTTTCTAACATAAGCAGCAGTATGAGGTTTTTTGACACTGTATAACAGTACAATTTGGTACTTCAGCATTAAGGACCACTTCAATTTGTCCTTATAATCCTTTGTACTAACTATATTGAAGTTTTTTTAAGTACTCAAGTTCTAAAGTAACTCAGGCAAAGCTTGAGCTTAATTCAGAGCAAGCCGTTACAAAAAGATAATACCTGATCTCACAGATTGTGCGACTTTGGCAGAAAGACGGACAGACAGAAAATCTAAGTTTACTTCGACAATTTTCTGCGGAAATTGTGGTGGAGCGAATTAGAAGTGTTAACCCTTGTCAGCCTGAATCTAATTTTGTTTCAAACAAATCGCCAACTCAATAGCCATTTTGATCGGTTTGTCTCACTTCTTTGCCACAATAATTGTACAGAAAGCAGGCAGTGCAGGCTAAGATTGGACTGCACGTCTGTGCAGGCTGATCTTAGTCTATACCGCCTGACAAAGCTGCGGTCAAAACAAAATTTCGACGCAAACAACATGAGAAGTGTTAAGAGTGAAAGATCTGTATCTGATGTAAGAATCCAGCAAGACATGCACTTTTTATTGGATCCCCTTCCTGTTTACAACATTCACTGATTGAGGCCTGATCGCTTAATTAGTTTTCTTAAACATGCAGTTTTTGTTGCAACTGTTACTTGTTCTCTAATTATTGACAAACAATATGGCCTCGATCGCTTTTAGTCTCCTCTAAGGTAAGCGATGTCTTCTCCAAATTATTGAAAGGTTTCTAGCTGATCGAGGGAGAAAATATACTGATATGTGTGTAGGTACAGTGGTCCAAGGATAACAGGGGTTTTCCTAGCCATTTTGGGAAAAGGAGTCTGGCCTGAATTGGGAAATTTTTAAAGCGCAAAATAGCTGATTTTGGGCTGAAAAAGTACGCAAAACACTCATTTTTCAATAAGAAATCAAACATTTTAGATAGATTGGGAAAAATGGAAGAAAATTTGCTTTGGAAACACAGCCTTTTGCATTGGGAACACCTCCATTTTCAGGAGGCACAGAAAGCATAGGAAAACCCCTGGATAATCTGATGTTTATTAACAAACTTTTATATAACAACATGTTATTATAGAGACGCGTGTGCAAATCATCTCGTTAATATTAAATAACAATACTGATTAACATCGATATGATATCTTTTTGACCATTATAACCTATAATTAGTATAAATTATGGGTATGGTTTTTATTGTCTGGCGGGAATCTGATAAGCTTGGGACCACTATAGTTGTATGTCTTAATTTTTGGCCTTGAAGAAGGCCAAATTTAGCATGTCATTTTTCCCAGGGCGTGCTGAATCGTTATCTTGTGAAAACGTTGAACGCAGATAGATAGTGTTCTTGCGCGATGAAAAGTAAATCGGAACTGGATTAGATCTATACTACTTTATGCAGATTTTTGACCCATGTACATTACAAAAGAAGTAAATACATACGTTGATAGTAGTAAAGGCATTTAAAATCGTAAAATATTTACAATCAAGAAATCGATTGCAACATATATTATGCGCGGATCCATTCGCCGCCAAAACTCAACATTTAGTGGGTTTTCCCCCGAATCAATATCGTAAGCAATATCTAAATATAGATACCCTGCAGACGCAAGATTATGACGATGTATTATTGCGATTAAATCTTTTTAGTCTGGTTTAAAAAGAAGATTAAAAGGTTTTCGAGAGGTTTTTACCTGTCGATGATAGAAATTTTAGTTATTTTCGGAAATAAAATGGTGTCCGATCTGACCCGAAGGAAAATTGATACGTCGGGTCTAACCGGACAAATAATGCTATTATATATTAATTATGTCGCTCATGCAACAGCAAGTTCAGTGGTCGAGTGGTAATGTCGAAGGCTCAGAACCCGGGGAACCGACGTTCAATTCCAGCTATCAGCGTATTTTTTTTTTATTTTTTTTTTATGAAATACTCGATGCAAATAAATATCTTAGATCGTTCATTTGTATTTTATCTTACCTAAAACCTTTCCAAACAAAATTTTAGATTGTTCCAAATTAATTACGTAAAAGTGCAAACATAATTATTTGAAATAAATCTAGCTCGATTATCGGCCTGTCCGATCAGACCCGATGTGTCCGAAATAACCTGTCGTTGATGACTCATTTTGTTTTCCTTATGGTACCCGGTTTTATACGCTTAACCCTTTCCCAAACAAGACCTGGTTTTGACGTCCCTAAAAGAAAAGGCTTGGGAAAACATTTAAACAAAAGAAGAAACTGCTGATAACCAGCAGTTTCTCCTTTTGTCTCAATATTGTCCTGGCTATATTTTACTTAAATTATGTCGTTTTTATCGTCATTTTTGTCGTCTGCAGCATCTTACAAATTGAACCGCCATGAAATTTCGTCGTTTGGGAAAGGGTTAATACATACTTCTCATTACCGATGCCGGGGAAAGGCTTAGAATTTTCTGATTGTGACATAAGATACAGTTTTTGTCTTCACCTATCTAAATAATGGCTGACGATCGCTTAACTGTCCGAAAGTACCCGACGTTCCTCTAATATTTAAAGAAACTTGTTCATTGCAAAATTTTCCGTAAATGTTCGTTTTTTCCACCGCGAAAGAACTATTGAGTCCATAGAAATACCGGACCACCTTGGAACGCATAGTAATTACCGGAACACACGGAACGCGTCAGTGATTACCGATACACACTTGAAATATTTGGTTTTCCAATACCGTAGGTAATAGTAACGTTTTGTTATTCTTTAATCTGTTTTAAAACTTTGTTATTTATATATCTATGTATTTGTATACATGTGTTAGATAGTTATGTTTTAATAGGCAGATTCATGATTTAATAAGGTTCTAAATGATAGGCCTATATTGTGAAGATATATAGAAATAACATCACGATTTGTCGGCAATGATTTAACTTCATTTAATAATCGAAATCCTTCTTACCTGATCCTTGATAATTTGGCCCCCGTGATTCTAGTGGCCATCCAGTACAGATGATTTCTGTTCATTTTACTTTTGTTTCATACCATACAGATGATTTCTGTTCATCTTACTTTTGTTTTATACCAAAAATCTGCATGTGTTCAAATTTGTTCGAAACTTCTTCAAAAAAAAATAAAAGATTAAAATATTACTCTTGTTATTTTTCGTACACTTTCCAGGCCTTCAGCACTTTCAGCACTTTGATTATTGCTGAAGTTAAAGAATATTTAAACTTTCTCATACCAATAATCTGCATGTGTTCAAATTCTTCAAGGCCTTCAGCGCTTTCAGCGCTTTGATTTTTGTATGCCTTTGATGTTTCACATACTTATGACAATCATAAAGGCCCAAATTCAAGGTCATATCAATCCATGGTGACCGATTTACATTACATATGAAATTTGGTAATAAGGATTAATTAAGTGGTAGCATATTTACCGTACTTCATATGTGAAGAGCAGCAATTAATTGTTGTAACATGCATGATTTAGTTCTAAGCAAATGAAACCATGCTGCCATCATGCATTATACAATTTTAAGTCATGGCTATAAAAGTTGACTGCAGCAATGAGTGAAGTACTAAGTAATATACATCCTGATTGCTCAGAGCTGCGGAAACATACACTTGAAAAATTCATCTAAATACTCACAGAGAGGAAAACTGATAACATGGGACTTGATATTATAATATCGTCGCTTTTCCATGAAAACCTCGTAACTGCAGCTTAAAACAAGCTGCAGTTACAAGGTTTTCGTTGAAAAGAGACGATATATAACATATATATAACACACATGTTGCAGCAAATTAACACTTTCCTAAAATAGATCTCTTTCTGACGTCCATTCTAGAAAAAGCTTAAAAGTATATAGAAAGACAAGAGCTGTCCGAAGACAGCGCGCTCGACTTTCTAAGTTGCTTAGTATAAAGGGGGCATAACTCCAAATAGAGTGGTCCCAGGGTCATGGGCCCTAATAGTAAGGTAGAGGGTGTGATGGTAAATAAGTATTCCAAGTTTGGGTTGAATCCCTTTGATAGTATGGAAGTTAATGATGTTTGAAAAAACTTTAACCTTGGTTGCAACGCCGACGCCAACGCCAACGCCGACGCCCGGGTGACAGTATAAGCTCTCATTTTCTTCGAAAAGTCGAGCTAAAAATTAGAATTGCTGATAATAAGCAATTTATGAAATTCTCTCAATATTTTCTGTGATAGTATCTACATGCATTATTTACTATAATTGTTTTCATTCATTTTGTCCATTAAAATTTTGTCATTTAGGAATTGTTTAAAATATTTCTCTAAACTGACTTGCAAAGGAAAACTGACAACTTGTTCTCAATGTTACATATTCAACAATATAACATTTAACACACATGTTGCATGTTGATACTGGATTAAATATGGCGGACGTATGGACGTGTTTCTCATTGTCAGTGCTAAATTAAATTGTAGTGTCGGATATAGTGAGGATCAAGAACTGAATTTTTGCATACAAGTAGATATGGACCTCTGTCAACAGATGAGTATAGTTTCAAACATCCTTCATTAACATTAATTTGTATATTTGGAAAACACTGAAGACAATAGAAGGAGAAAAAGAGAACAATAGACCCATACTGCAATTTATTGCCCGTGGCAAATAGGTGAATGTGCTACAATATTTGACTTGTGATCTCACATCCCGGACTTTCAAAAGGATTAGTAGAAATAACTGACTTGGTTGTTCCAGATATAACTGAAATTTATTTAACACTACAATGGATCCGGATTGCCTGCTAGAAGGTGCAAATGGGAGCATGGTCGAACTGACTCCTGTGACTATAGGCGAAAATACTACTGTGAAAGTCCCTGTTGAATGTTCGTCTATATCCCCTAGATTCAATTCTAATAGAACAATCTGCACATTGGAGGATACAAACTACGGCTCAAATAATGATCAAGAGTATACAGATATAGTAGAGTACAACAGATTACAATCATTGACTAAAGATCTACCGGCAGACTTTTTTGTTGATCAAATTCTCCTAGACTATAACTACTCTTGTGATAAGTTAGAATCTACCAGAAATATGCTTTTCGCCATTGTACGCGGGACTGACGATTTTCCGTTTGGCGAGAATTGTGAAATGAAAAGGCGTGTTATGACACGATCAAAGAACGGGGATTCTGTGGCCGTAAAGCTTGCCAACGATATACATGCATTAATGCAATCGATTGAAGGTGGGGATTTCCTCTCCTTAAAAGACATGATAAGCACATCAAAACGATCTACTAGAATCACATCTACGACTACGCCAAGAACGATAACTCAACCGCCGTGTAAATGTAATGCTGAATTATCGTTACTGCGCGATAGTGTAAACAGCGTAAAAGCCGACATGCTACTTATGAAACAGAGGCAGGCTGCTGCAGAAAACATCCGAAAAACCAATTGTGACCAGATAAATGAGACAATGAACATTTTTAGATCAGAAATCAAATCCCTGGTCGACAGCTTCTCTACAGACCTAAAAGTGCATAATCATTCTATAGAGACAAATGTTGTGGTGATAACTAGCCTACAAGTGAAAGTTGATACTTTGTCCACAATTGCGAATACCTTGCAGGAATCGGTACTCAAACTCAACACTAGTAACGCGGACACAGTTACAATCTCTAACAACAATGCAGAGACACAAACATCAACCGATAACCCAAAATTGCCTGAAACACAAGATTCCCCTACGCTAACCGACAAGGCTGAATCCCAAAACACCAACACTTTACCTACACAGACAACGGGTCACGTGAATAATCCGCCGACCTCTCTCCTGCAAAATAGTGAAGGCGAGCAAATACCGACAACAAACACGACAAACAACATCGTCGTAATAACGGGCGATAACGACATGGAAGAAGACCTGTCTTTCGGCAACATGAAAATACCGACGCTCATTACAAATCGCGAATCAACAAAAGAGCCAAGGTCCAATCGCAATGTTCCGCACAAAAAAGGCGGGAAATCATACATAGGAAGAAAAGTGAATTTCGCGATAATAAATAAAGAACTTGAACACTTAAAAAACAAGAAAAGTAACCATACTTATCACAATAACGGCTATATGCCTCCCGAAAAATATTTAGAAAATGACAATGGTGATACTGACTTCGAGTGTCATATTCGAAGGAAAACTAAACAATATTTCCTCGGTGGATTAATGCCCTCAATTTCAGAGTCTATTATATCCAATCATGCCATGGACCGTGGTATCAATGTCCGAAATGTGAATGTATTCCGTAACTACAAATATAACAAAGCAACTGCGTGCATTAGTGTGGTGGATTACGGTAATACAGACTGCTTGATAGACGATCCGCACTTCTGGCCATGGGGTGTGATTTGTCGCCCTTGGCAGCCAAAGAACAGACAACAAAACAGATTTCGTAACAATCAAATGCAGTTCCATTCTGACGTGAATTATGACAATGAAACCGTCTATAATCAGAACAGGTTCGAGCCTTTCTCCAACACTGATGTCGACTAGCCGAAATTATTGTCTAACCCGTAGTAAGTGATATATACAAAAACATACGTATTATTTAGTTGAACTATGGCCAATAATTACAACATCCATTTAGCTACCTGGAACGCGACCGGGATTATGTCCAGCTCTAGCTATTTAAGTGAATTCCTATCCCGAGAAAACGTTGACTTTTGTGGTATCAGTGAGCATTGGCTCTTTAAGAGCAATTTGCATTTTCTAGACTCTATCAACAATAACTACGACTATCACGCAATATCTGATCCAGACCTAGATCAGATCGGAAATCGCAAAGTCGGTAAAGGTGGACTATGTTTAATGTGGAAAAAGTCTCTTTCAAACAGAGTGATACCTCTCACACTAGACAGTAAAAGTGTCATAGGTATTCAGTTTATGAGTAGTCCTGGAAATTACTATTTTATATTCCAAGTATACTTTCCGTGTAAAAATCACAATGTTGAAGCTTATAGATCCTGTGTAGAAGAATTCGAGAACATATTGTATAGTTACAATGGCTGTGGTAAATTGGTCATTATGGGCGATTTCAATACGGAATTACCGATATGGACAGATAATATAGTTGATACAAGGGGCAAGTTACTGTGTAATACACTGAACAGTTTTGATTTGGTACCACTGAATTGTCTCCCTTTTAGCAAAGGTCCGAAGTATTCTAATGTCCCTTACAACAGTGCGAGAGAGACTCTGATTGACTATATTTTTATGAAAATTACCGATGTGCAGGATATTAAGACATTCAAAATATATGACGATCACTCATTAAACGTATCGACCCATAGACCTTTGAGCTGTGTTGTGCGTATTGATGCCGATGAAACGATTGACGTAAAACACTACGATCCAAAAACTATTATATGGAAAAATGTGAAACAGGCAAACATTTCAAAATACACAGAATTTCTTGATAATAGTTGCACTCTCGATAACACATTATCGAAGGATATACACAGTAAAGAAGATGTAGACTGTCTATACGAAAGTATAGTCAACGTCATAAAAGAGGCTGACGTGACTTGTATACCGAGACCTAAGTTCAAGACTTTTATTAAACCATACTGGAACGATAGTTTAAAACGTCTTCACAAACATGTTAAGAAACACCGCGCTAACTGGATCGCTCAAAATTCTCCAAGAGAAGATAGCGTTACTTTCAACCAATATAAATCCGCTAAACGTGAGTTCCGAAAAGAACATAGATCCGCGGTATATAACTACATAAGCAAAATAGAGGCTGAAATCGATCGTGCCGCTGAAATAGATAGTTACTCTTTTTGGAAAATGGTTCGCAAGAGAAGGACTCCTAAGAACCTTCCAACCTTTGAAATGACGTTTAACGGAACAAAATCTACGTCACCGGATGATATTTGTAATGGTTGGGCAGAACATTTTAAAGAACTTTATTCGAGTGACGACAATTTGAACCAGCCATCTGAGAAAGTATGTGACATCATAAACGCTAATCAAGATAGTGACGTGTTATCTGAAATTGACGTTAGTGATATACAGAAAGCATTAAAAGCGTGTCAAAACAATAAAGCTTGTGGTGATGATAACGTGTACTACGAAAATCTAAAGCACAGCGGTACAAAACTTTTAGAAGCCATAGCGAAGCTCTACATGTACATGATTCGTTTCACATATTGTCCACAAAACATGAAAAGGGGCGTAATAACTACACTATACAAGGGAGGCAACAAGTGTAAAACTGATCCAAACTCTTATCGCGCGATAACACTGTGCTCTACTATTTTGAAAGTGTATGAAAAGGTCATTTTAAACAAATTCGAAGACCAGATAAGTTTAAACAGCCTTCAAGGTGGTTTTCAAAAGAATTTGAATTGTTGCCTTACGTCTTTCATGGTTCGTGAGTCGATCTACAGCACCGTTGAAAATGGATCAAAATTATTCACCTGTTATTTAGATGTAAAACAAGCATTTGACAATGTTAATCATAATATATTGCTTACAAAACTATATAATAGTGGAATTGATATTACATTTGTCAAAATAATGTTCAGTCTTTTGTCCAATGTTTATAGCTGTGTACGTATAAATGATAAAAAGTCCGATTGGTTCCCGATCATGAAAGGCGCAAGACAAGGCCAAATTTTGAGTGCTATAGTGTATCTAGTGTATATAAATGATCTGTTGGATAAGTTAGACGGTAAGGAAGACTGCTTTAAGTTACATGGTACGAAGTACGGCTGTCCGACAGTCGTAGATGATATGATGTTGATGTCATATACAAAATACGGATTACAGAGACTTATTGACATTTGCTGTGAATATTCCGTGACCAATGAATACTCATATAACTGTTCTAAAAGCATTGTGGTTGTTTATAATGAATCAAAAAGCGAGTGGCTAAAAACTGATCGACAGTGGCATATAGGACAGAATACTATTAAAGAAGAATCAACATATCTGCATCTCGGTATAGTTAATGAAAAAAATATGTCTCTTGACGATTCTGTTAAAGCTTGTTGCACTAAAATACGCAAAACTTTCTTCAGTCTAAATGATTGTGGTATTAATAGACATAGTACACATCCGCTCTCCCTAAAGTGTATCTACGAGACGGCAGTTTTGTCGAAAGCCCTTTACGGAAGTGAGCTCTGGAATTCTCTTACAGATACTCATATTCAGAGCCTCGAGCGTGCACATAGACAGTGCGTGAAACACATTCAAGGTATGCCGCGACTCACTGCCACTAGTATAGCATTAAGCTGTTTAGGAATTATGACCATGGAATGCTTTATAGACAAAAGAAAATTAATACTACTAGGTCAGTTGTGTAGATTATGCACTGAAAAACTCATTAAAACAATGTTTAACAACCGATTATATTCTTTTATGGATAAACCAAGTAAATCAATCGGATTTATGCCAGATATTTACCGCATCTTGGGAAAGTATGGCTTGACAAATGTCTTGACAGAATACTTGTCTAGCTCTCGTTTTCCAAGTCGCAGCATATGGAAAAAATCAATAAATGAGTCATTAAAACATTTCATGGACAATCAGTTGGTAACTTATATGGAATGTAATCTGAATATAAATGCTTCTAAGCTCTTAGGTAATAGCTCAATGCCATCTCAGATATGGTATTTTGGTAGAATTTATAGGGAGCATCTAAAGCATTGCTTTACAGCAATAAATGTAATGTCTAGGCTACTCTCTAGAAAGTTCGATACACAGTGTATGTCTTGTAAAGAGACTGTTCCTTGCTTAGCAACACATTTAATGATGTATTGCCCAACAAACGAACATGTCCGTGATGAATTTTGGAACATATTGTCTGGTGAAATGGGTGCAGATAAGTATTATACATTGATCGCTAGAAGCCCAGCAGAACAGATAATTGAAATTCTATCAGGGTTTAGTTCTTATAACTTGGACGACAAAACCAGAGTAAGGTATTTCAAAACCAGCATAAAGTATATTCATTTACTTTGCTACCGTTCACTAATTAGCTTTAGAATAACATGAAACAAATATTCACTTATGTGTTTATAGTTAGATAGTAGTGACCATATTATTCGTCTGATTAATTACTTTCAGTAGGCACACACACGCACACACACACGCCTACACGCACGCACGAACGCACGCACACACGCGCGCCCATATACACGCATGCATTCACGTACATGTACGTAGACACACATATGCGCTCAAATTCAGTATCCCTTTCCCGAAAGGTAACTGAATGGCAATCTATACCACCATCAATCGTCTATATCCGTCCTTGAACTTTCGTTTCGACAAGGTTGGAAATGATCGGCAGTGTTCCGGAACGCCGTTCCTGCAACTTATTCAAGCTGTAGTTGTGACGTTTTTGAAGATATCCGACGATACGCAAACGATTTGATCACGCTGATTAATTCCTTGTATAAAATGTATTTAAATCGTAATTGTTTTCCATGTTTTAATTGAACTGTTGTACATTTCACATGTTTCCACGTATATGTTTCCATGTTTTGTATTGTATGTATGTACTCTTCATGTATGGAGGTAATAAAGAAATACTACTAATTAACCCTATCCTTGCAGGCAAAACTTTTAACAAGCCTGAATCAATTCGAGTCCAAATCTAAAGCAGCTGAAGTTGTGAGAGACAAACTAAATTAATGTTGCGGTAAACAAAGGATTAGCAAACTATAACTAAAGCACAGAAATCCTTCAGGAAAAGGAAAATCTTTTTTACATCAAAGAAATGACTAAGTTCATGTATGATTCTTCAATTTAATATTTTTTGTGCAACAAAAGCAGTAAGCTGATTTGTAATGATTATCTCCCTTAGAACAGTAAGATCAATCAAATGTCAATTAGCCATAGCTTACTATCATCTATATCCCTCTTCTAAACAACATCCAGTTTTTGACATTCCTATATCAAAGTCTTCAAATGGCAGTATAAATTCAATAAAGGAAAAATGCTGATAAGCAGGGTTTTCTCTGAATGCCTCGATAGTTTCTTTGCCAAAGTGTATACACAATTATGTCATTTTTTCATTTTAATTTAAGTCCTTTTTGTTGTCTGCAGCTGTTTTCAAATATTATAGGAGCACTTCAAGTTTTGTGGTTTGAGAAAGAGTAAATTAATTGATGATTGATTGCTGGTTCTGCTTTTAATTTTCAACCTATTTCAAAACTTTTCATAAATGTGTGGTCCCATCTGATAAGAATAATCTGGCCATGATTTTTCAATAACAAATGTAACCACAAAGCTAGACCAAGTTAACACAGTGTAATGACATATTTATTAATTGGTATGCTCCCAATTAAGCTGTCAGGAGGGCAGACTTATCACCCTAGGTCTAAACTGTGCTGATTGATCTGAATGATCTGATGTTAAGACAGACCACTTGTTGACAACACATGATCACCTATCAATATCTTTATAACTATACCATACTGTGTCGTAATGACAGGTGCTTTACTTATGTATTATATTTAGCTACTTTACTAATTGAACACAATTACATGCCCATTGCATAACTGCTGTTTAATAAAGATGTAATCGAGCCAAGATGGCCCTGCATTGCACACAACACATGATCACCTATCAATATCTTTATAACTATACCATACTGTGCCGTAATGACAGGTGCTTTACCTAATTATATATAGCTTCTTTACTAATTGAACACAATTACATGCCCATTGCATAACTGCTATTTAATAAAGATGCAATTGAGCCAAGATGGCCCTGCATCAGATGTGACACATGATCACCTATCAATATCTATATAACTATACCACACTGTGCCATAATGACAGGTGCTTAATACTTAAAGAGACATTTCAGAATTTTTTGTCATAAATTTTACTTTTATTTTTATCTGAAAAAGCATATTTCCTTATGAAAATTCTGAAAATTTCAAGCCAAAATATTGCGCCGTTTACGAGAAATATATATTTTTGTGTTAAAATTAAACAAATTGTTGTGGACAACAGTTACGATTTATATGGAATTTGTCGATTCTGTCTCAACTTTAAATGCGTGTTTTTCGCTTATCAGCGACAACTTCAAAGAAATGATTGCATTTATGTTAATAAGAATAACTAATCTTGGTATCAAGAAATACTTTAAAAGAATGAAATAAAAATGAAATGTCCCTTTAATTATATTTTTAGCGACTTTACTAATTGAACACAATTACATGCCCATTGCATAACTGCTGTTTGTGCAATAGCCAATTAAAGATGGCCTTGCATAGCACACATCACACACAACTCATTGTCGCTTTTCAACAAAAATATTGTAACTGCAGCTGTACATTTTTTTTTTTGTATTTTTGTGTAGAAAACATTGTGGGAAATGAAGGACAAGCAAGCAATGTCACAAGCAAATTCTTCATTTTTTACAATGATTTTTAAGACTTTATCTTGTAAGTCAAAAGGCGTCTTTTTTGGGGAAAGGTTTTACTGATTTGGATGACACAAATACAGTTATTTTTGTAATAAGAGAACATTAATTAACAAGTCCCAGCATTTAACATTTTCCAAAAGGTTAAAGTGTCACCACAAAAGACAGGATAGGCCAAATGTTGAATATTACTGACTTAACCCTTTCCCAACAATAAATGGTTTTGACATACCCGCAGACAGAAAAGGAAGAAACCCTTGAGGGAAAAGGAGAAAATGCTGGTAGCCAGCATTTTCTCCATTTCTCCCAATGATTTCTATGCTATAATTAGTAATTTTTTTCAGTAATATTTATTTATGATCAAACATCTTTACATTCCGACAGCCCTACAATGTCGTAAATGCCGTCGTTTGGGAAAGGATTAAAGGTCATTTTTTTTATTTGTGCACCCACACTAAACCACACAAAATATTGTGAGAAAATCAAATCTGTAGGTGTCCAGAATATTGTAATTAACGCCTAGTACAAGAAATGTATTTAATATTGACATTGATTGGACACCCACTAACAATTAAAGAGACAATTTCAAGCCTTATATTGCTCTTTTCTCTATGGCTTCCCAGTTCTGGCAAAACTTGAAGATTGTTTCCACTATAAGGATAAAGATTGAAAAATTATCTTGGGAATGATATTTTTGATTGAATGATTGAATAATGGTTCAGCACCATTCAAAACCATATACACAGTTGTTTAACAGAAGCTATAGCACCTTATCAAGTATTCCCAGTAATTTTTCGACCGTTACTAACTAAAATCCTTTGAATGTTCAGCTAGTTGAATAGTGATCCATTCAACAAAATGTAGGAGAATTCAAAGAGCAGAAAACAATTTACCCATTACCAAATAGCTAAAATTTAGACTGATCCAAAGTCAAAGATTTTGCAGACGACAATTTCGAGTCGATGAGAATTTAAAAATCTTACTATTATAGTTCAGAAAACATTGTGGAAAATGAAGAAACTGCTACAAGCAATTTCTTCATTTGCCACAATGTTTTCCCAAGCCTTTACTTGTGAGGCATTCAAAAGGCGGCGCCATTGTGCAGTAATGGGTTAAGCAAAAGAAGAAAACGATCATTGTTTTAGCAGTTCATTATTACATATGATAGTCAGTTGATTTGAAAGAAAAGTGTCTGTGGCCAAGACAGAGGGCATCTGAACATCTTCATCAAGAATTTACAAGTTCGATCCCCCACAGCAAAGATTTAAATTTAACTAAACTAAGAAGATTCTTCTATAAGTAAATTGATATTTATATAATTTGTTTTCTATAATTAAGAGAAAACAATTTCCATAATAATTGAGGTAAACGCTCAGGGCGAGTGACTTTTTGACATTTTTCGCAGATCGTATGACAGGTAACTAGAGATGAATGTCCTTAGGCTAACACATCAACTGTCAAAGCATGCTTACCGTCACATAAACATGATCGCAAACACATACTAACAAAATCATAGGATATCACTACATTTATTATGATTTTCGTGGTCTTCGGAAATGGCTGTTACTTGTATTTGAGAAAGGATCTTGAAAAGGCCCTTACAGTATTTTAGATCACTCTGCCTCCATGTCTTTTTTGTGCTCAATTGTGAAGCATGCTCTATGAGAGTTGCTCGAAGCAAGTCATGAAGAAGCTATTAGAGAACAATATGGATCTTGATAAGACTGTGTGTATGCACAGGATGATCTGAATCCTTTTCAGTCTGAAATGCCAATTAACAGCCCCTTTTCCAGATCACAGCTCATTTATATTATTGTGGTCAAACATTCACAGCCAATTTATACTTAACTTTTGGAAGAAATGTCTAAATGTTATATATTACAATACATTTTGTAAGAAAAGGAGAAAATGTTTCAAGAAGGTTTACCAATATCAACAGCTAATATTTTTACTCAGCTTCTAATGACTTCGTTCTGGTTCAAATGCCTCCATGTACCAAAGTTCAATCCTTTTTGCCAAATAAAGAATCAATCCCCTGCTTTGTTAATTATATTTTCCATCTATTTTTGATTTCTCTGGAAACATGATGTTGTATAGTAACCTACTCCCACACAAAATATATCATCAATCTCAAAAATAATGTTCTAACCCTTTCCCAAAAGAGAATTGGTTTTGACATGAAGTCCCTGGTAACAAGATCTGTTTGTGAAACATGAATGCCCACCAAATGGCCAATGTTAAGTTTACGGACAGACACATGGGCAGACCGACAGACAGATGTACATAAGTAAAACAATATACCCCTGATCTTTACAGGGCATAAAAATAGTTCTGGAAATCATTGAGAGAAAAGAGGAATTGTTGATAATCAGCTATTTCTCCTTTTCTCTCAATATTTATTTTTGAAAACAAATCTTATTTTTATCAACACTTAATTAAATTGCCTGCTTAGCAACTTTGAATTTGGAGAGGTCGGAATTCTTAACATTTTGGTAAGGGCTACTTTCCAAGGATTGACAGGCAACTAAATGTTTCCTGTCGCTCATTGGCGAAGAAAATGGACAAAAACTTTTGAGGAAAAAGGAGAAAATTCTGAACATCAGTATATCCTCCTTTCATATCACACAACAATTTTAACAGCTTTCTCTCTGGATATATATACAATCATCATTAATAATTATTATGTAATCATATTAGGTACCGCATTAAGAAGGTCTGGAGTAGAAGTTCAACGACATAAAATTTTCCCGTTTCTGCGATTTATTTACGAGTTTGAGTTTATTGGGGTTTTACGCCGTTTTCAACTACCAGGGTCATATCGCGGCGGCTGGAGAACCTACCCATGGATTCCTGTTGTTTCTCAAACCAGTACTACCACAACACCCTTACCGAGCCTCCAGCTGCTCGCCCACTTAGGTTATCGATTTCAAACCAATTGGTGGGAGAGAATTTTGTCAGAAAGCGATTTATTGACGAATCTGGGCCTAGTTAGACTAGCAGGGAGACACATACCGAGACCTAGTTTATCTTTGAATCAATTAGTCGGTGTAATTGTCACTAATTAATCATAGTTGTTAGGCCAGTATAATATGTGTGTGTTGAGCACACCATTTATGGGCTTGATGAATAACTTATAACCTTTATCTTAACCTGTATTACTTAAGGTGGCGCAATTTGGATTGTGGTTGTTCTAGTGATCATTCAGTTTTTGTAAATAATTCAAACATTGCCTTATCCTTTCCATTACAAGACAGGTGCTTTTGACTTCCTTATGTAAATGTTTTCAATAATACATTGAGGCAAAAGGAGAAAATGCTGACGGCCAGCATTTTCTCCTTTTGTCTCAATATTATATTGTACACAAATGTTGTATTTATCAACATAAATTTAGTCTGATGCACATTGACGTCTTTTACCTCAATGTTTTACGAAGACTTTTTTCTCAAGTTCATCAAAAGACATCCATGTTTGGGAAATAGTTAACTGAAAGTCAATTACATGACTATAATCACAATCTTAACCCATTAATGACCACATTTTTTTTAGTTTGAAGTTTTATCAAAAAATGATACATTTATGAAACCTATGATGAAAAATAACAAAATAGTTAGATTTCCGACTGAAATATTGTTGAAAAATGCATTTTTTGTTGAGTCCCATATTTAGGACATGGGTCACTACAGATATCACTTTTGAAAAATAATCCAACTTTCCGTCAAAATGATTGTCACAACATCTGAGGCTTACATATCCTTTTATGAGATTATTAATCCAAAAACGCATTCAGCAATATTTGTTTATAAGTTTTTAGTACATTCCTACATTACTTGCGATGAAAATCGACGGAACATCTGTCGTGCAGTGGAACATTGTAAGAGTAGATTTCTGTCTGATCATGGGGAATATCTTGTTTAATCCAGTGAGGTGGGGTGCATTTGCTCATCTTACTGTTTGATTGGCAGCACCTCTCGGATGCACATTTGGTTGGGCAGGTATCTGAACATTATTGTCAATGGTGATGTAAGATAAATGCGAAACAGATTCTGATGTCTCTTTCTACATCCGTTGAAATACCAGAATCTTCTTCGCCTGTAGTATTGAAGTCTAGTCTGGTGACATGTCGCACAGACACTGTTGCATCCTTGCGTAATTGATTTCATGCCAGATTGTTTATATTTCCACCAAAATCTTCATCAACAATGTCTTCATCACTTTTTGTGACATCCTCTTGTGCAGTCAAAAAACCATTGGCTTTATGGCCGTAGGAAGCGTTTTCATATTGGGTGGGCTGAAGCCACTTCGTGACCTGTGTTTGAATACTGGGAGGACTAAATTGGATTTTCCCTATATTTACAGTGTGAAATAAGGAAAATTCGGCATCTTTGGCCACCTTTAGTAAGCCCCCCCCCCATACCCCCTATTCATACGGGTCTGGGCTTCTTGAAGGGCTTTGTCATCTTCAAGAAGATGTAGCTCCTCATTTTAAGCGAATCTCTCTATATAATTGATGATTAAATGTCAGTAAAAACGTTAGAATTTGAAACACATATGTTCATACAAACTCACATTTTGTATACTCTAGTGACCATCGTCCAATATTTGGGACGTTATATCACAAGTGAAAAAAGCATGGAAACATATCAAATATAGATTACGTTTGTATTGATGTGTATAAAAGAGACATCAATCTACATTATAATTGCTAATTTGGACTATTTTCATCAACAGCTTTTGAAGGACATAAAAAATGCCTACTTTTTCTTTGTCATTTTCACTCTACCAAAAATTTGTCCTGTCTTCAACAGTCTAATCATGTTTATGGCTATGAAATGTTTCTGTTTCATCTCTAAATTGGTGTTATCTGATCCAACAGACTATTATTTCAGTCACAATGAAGAGATAATAGCAATTCAACACTGATAATTGTTGACATAAACCAGATTCCATAACCGTACTATATAAAGGACATGGGTCATTAATGGGTTAAATTCTTTGTCATAAATAGCCTTTTATATGACAACCACACTGGAACACTTGGTTCAAATTATCAAATGTCAAAGAGTGTTACAAAACCGGGGAATTTTCCAATCAATGATTTGTGGAGAGAGTTTTCAGCCTAACATTGGCGATGTCTTCTCGCAATAAAATTTCTTCAAATCTGTTGAATAATTGATGGGAAACAGAGTGTTCAGAAATTGATTTCAACTAATAACTACAGTTACAGAGCCCAACTCCTCTCTATTTTAGTCCTTTACAGCTTCAGATATGAGCGAGATTTGAAGTTCAATAATCGTTTCCCAAACAGCAAAGAATGGGGTGGCGCAATTTGAAAGCCTGAAAGGTGCGGCAGACAACAAAATAGATGGTAATAAAGATAGGCTTAAAGCCTTTATATACCATGAAGCTCAAAAAACCTTGAGGCTTTCAGAGAATCAGCTGATTATTAGCTTATATTTTTTGTCTCAATGTTTTCCTACTTTGGTGGAAAAGCATTTTCCACTCCTGCCTCCTTTTTTGGAAATGTATTCAGACAATGTTTGGGAGAGAATTAGAATCTCCTTAACTGTACAATTTTACAATAATAGTTACCTTGATTATGTAACATATTTAAGCAGACCAGAAGACCGAATCATTGATCATTGTTACACTTTATAATGGTATTGTTTACTTTAACAGTTTCTTGCATTGACCTGTTTTCATACTGTAAAGATTTCCCCTGTTTATTTCCAATATGAACCATTATTTTGTTTACTTAAACAGTTATTTATGAAGATTGATCCACCCTATAGGCTGTTTACTCTGATTTCTGGGTTATTTCGTCACTCTAATGAGACGAAAATCTACATTTTTGTCTGAAAACAAACTGTGCAATAGCTAAAAACTGTGCAATGGCTGCCAGTCCTACTCTGATGTACGAGTTAGGTTTTCGCTTAGTGTGGTTATGTCACTGGATTCCTGCGAATAAATGCAACCTTTGGTAAATCACAATTTTTTTATGGACAGCGGTGATCGGTGTGCTACAGATTCAAGGCAACCATCCTTATCCTTTATTATATACTATAATTGTTCACGAGATACTTTGAGGGAGAATAATGAAAATGCTGACATGGCGACTGATGCAGTTTCCAATGTTTTATAACTTTTCGTCTTTGTATCAATAAAATGGTGAATAGATTTGAATAGCATCATGGTGTAAAGATATGGAGGATAAAGCTATCAACCAGGAAAAGCTTGAATTGTTTTAAGTCCTAACTTTTTCCAGTTCAACGCATAATTAGTTGCATGGTTAGATAATGAATCAGCTTGCAACTTAATTCAATATTGAATATTTCTCGCAGTTAAAACATTTTCTTCGGTTTATTTAACATTTAAACTGTTATCCTTAACTTTAAACTATAGTGATCGCATTTATTAACTTTAACGACTGCTGCACTTGACTGCATTGCTATCACTTCTAAGTGAAATTTTAAATTTTATAGGTAAAATTTAAATTTAATGTTGCCCTTTACATGTTATGATGTAAAATCTTCAATGTTAATTCAAGGTATAGCCCAACAAAATTAACCCTAGACAACTTAATTTCCTCAGCGAAGTCCGTTAGTTGAGCGTCTTAAGAAAACATTGTCAAAGTGGGGGTCATTACAATATGCAAATGTCTCTGGTTAATCTCTGTGTACTATAAAAATAATCAAATTTTATTGTTTCGATTATTTGATTGATTGGGATTTAGATTTAGCGCCTCTTTCAACTGCTATTGTCAAATTGGGGAGCACCTTACCATAGATTCCTGTCATTTCTCATACAAGTACTACCACATCCTTACCGAGCCTCCAGCTGCTCGCCCACAAAGTTTAATGAGACTGCTTGTCACATCATTCCAGAAAATAAAAGAAAATACAGTTAGTGAAAACGCTAAAATTTTGGGTGTACCAGTAGATAACAGAAGCAACAATCCTTAATTTGCACATTACCAAAACTGTCGCTTGCAATAATTTTCAATTTGCACCAGTCTATTTCTAGTGACCTCAACAGAATTTTAATACTGACAAAGAACAATGAACTGCATTTCGCCTTTTCATGAACATGGCAGTTGAACCCTTGGAAAATATTTCATTTACGACCATTCCCTGTATCTTGTTGTCTTTACGGCATCACCAGACCAACATTTTTTCAATAAACTTATATAAATCAACCTTCACATCCTTCCAATTTAATCATCAAGGTGCTATGCTAATTGAAATAGATAACCTGCTCCAGTTGCAGAAACAGGTCTGCAAACATGAGCACCAGTGGCATTTATGTACTGAGACAGCTCTCAAAGAAACATTTTCTCCTTTACCCACAATATTTTATGCACTACAATGTGCATAAATTGCATTTTCATTACTTTTGTCATCAACTACACTTGAAACAAGTCAATAAATTTTGTTGTTTATGAAAGAGATAAGCAACAAGGTGCTTCATAAATTGAAACAGCTCCGTGATTTCCGAGGGTGTAAAGTGCAGGCCACAAGTGTTTCCACAGTATTTACAGTAAGATAAACATAGCTGGGAGGCAAAACATTTATACACCTATGAAAACCCTATTGTTTGATGTAGGCTGATATTTTGTCGCTTTTCTCCAAAAACCTCGTAACTACAGCTTTGTAAAAGCTGTAGTTACGAGGTTTTTGAAGAAAAGCAGCGATTTGGAGCTGAAAACTATTGACTGGGTCAGCTTTAGATATAATACTTTATACCTTTACAATCACATTTTCATCCTCCAACCCTTAACACTTTCCCAAACCACAAAATTTTATGCAGCTTCAAATTCACAGATTCTACAGATGACGAAACAGGTTTTGAAAAAGAATGATTCTGTATAAAAATAGCATAGAAAATATCAAGGGAAGCACAGAAATTGTTAGTTATCTGCAATCTCTTCTCTTCCATGATTTCCAAAGCCTTTTCTATTTGGTGGGTTAAAAGGTGTCAATGTGCGGGAAAGCCTACGGCCAATAGGGGTTAATAAAATAAAATCCTGATGCTAATTTATTGCAATCATCAGTCACACTGCAGAAAGTAGACAAAATCAAACTACTTAGTTTTAAAACATGCAGGCAACTATCATCTTTTTTCCATATAATTTCAAAATGGTTTGAATAATTGTAGACTAAGATAATTAATACTCCTGCAGATAACATGATTTATGTAACCTATCCAAAAATCATCTCCATAAACCCATACTTTAAACTTCCCATACTTAGTCTTTAAAGTTTAATCTTAAGCAGAATAGTGTAGGCATAGATCAGAGTGCTCTTTTAGATACTTCGGAATATACTAACATATCTGCATTAAACAGTGCACAACTAATATAACAAAGGTGTTAAACCTAGGCACTAGGCATCCACAGCATTTAACTATCAAAGAAAGTACAACTTCGGAAAGGGTTTGATTCCCCAATATAATTTCAATTACATTTCCTAAACTTAATGTCAATCAAATTGTTCAAATTGTAAAGGTATCTAAACGTCAGATCGGCAAACACTGAGCAGTTTTAACAGGTATAGTATTTCTCGTTTGATCGACATGATTGATTTTTAACAGATTCGATATTGAATCTTAACCCAAATTAACTCCATATATATGTAAATTTTCATTCCTGTTTTGATGTTTAATCTATTTAGCGGTGAACAAGAAGAACATATTCTATAACTGTAGTACAGTATCGGGACCCTTCTGCCTTTTCATCGGTTAAATCCGAACCATCTTATATTCACTTAAGTTACATTGAATCCCTGGTTTTGTCAACGATAAAAGGACTTTAGAAAACCTTGAAAGGAAGAAAATGAAATTGTCAGCATTTTGCTTTTTAAATTTCTTTCTGCTGTTTCTGTTATTGCACTTATTATTTTGTCTTCGACAAGTTCAATCACTCTACTCTAAGACTGTCACATGGAAATGGGTTTTCCTTTCATTGATATTAAATGATTCATGGTATTTGGTCGAAGTTCACCATAAATGATAAATCTTATTGAATGATATACAAAAATGTGAACATTTCGCATAATATTGAATGACGAAAAGTGTAATATTTTCACCCTTTTCATTTGCTGTTGTTGTTTGGTTGATTTTTTTCAAGCTTTTTGTAATAGATGTATGGGGCGTAAAAACCATGTCTAAATGTTTGAGAAAGAGTAACAGTTAAAAGCCAGCTACGCCCTTATTACAGATCTAGATAGTGAAAACTGTAAAGGTTATATTATATTTCAGAACAGGGTCATACCACAGGTATAATGTTTATTTAGCTTTAATCTTGTCAACTCTAAACAGTTTGTACACTTACTTTCAATACAGCCTATTTTACTGTTAACCCTTTTGTTATACTGGGACATTACTTTGATTGATTGGCGTTTTAACACTTATCATTGCAACATAATTTAATATTTTTTCAATTTTTAACGGCAATGGAGTAAGTATATTTTGAGAAACAAGTAAATGAGTATGATGTCCTTACACATGAAACATCCTTATGACTTATTGTCCCTCTATATCAGGCAGACAGCATTTTTTCCGACACACAGCCTTGACCTTTGACCTTGACCTTGATTGACAACATTGACCTCTGCATCACTGAAAGCGAGGGAAAATAAAATGTTTGACTGCGTGGCAATGACCCCTGCAAAAAAAGTTCAAGAATGCATTTATGGTTATAATAAATGTTCCAGAATGTTCTAGAACAAGAAATGGCACTTCTAGAACTGTTCTAGAACAGTTCTAGAAGTGTCATGTAATGTTCAGTTCTAGAACATTCTAGCGCAGCTCTTGAACTTAAATAAACTTTTTTGCATGCCTGGGATTATAGATCTAGGTACAACTGAGTACTATTGAACAGGCCTGATTGAAAGGGGTTTTCACCTAAACATGTGTAATGCAATAGAAATTCTGTCAAAACCACCAACTACTCATCCCATATGCCACAATACTGATCTTTAACCCTCTAGTGTCAGATCTAAAACAACTGATGCTGATGAGTCAAACATACGGAAACTGGCACTTCTCATCATTGAAATACATATAACTTTTTTAACAGCAAAAATGGTAAAAATTTGATGATTGAAATCTGCTCAGTGCTGCTGATGTGGATGTTGATAAAGACAGTATAGCACATAAAATATTAGCCATGCAATTGGAGAAAATACTGCTTATCAGCATTGTCCTAAAGTTTTCCAAAGCTTTCTGTTAATCATTGTATCAAAACCTAGTGTTGTTTGGGAAAAGGTAAATAATCAGATTTTGTTGTCACTTCATACAAAGGGATACAGGGTTTCCCCAATTTTACAGGTATGAAAGGTAGATAAAATGGCTTGATTTCTTATCCCCGGCCCTAGTTTATTGATAGATTGGTTGCGTTCAGGGTTCTCCCATCGGTAACCGAACTGTATTTATCGTCGGCTACCGATGGCACCGTCGGCAACCAACGAACTCTGAACGAAAATTGTACCGATCGGTAAAAAAGGGCGGATAATCAATTACCAAGAGCGTATTCTCCCCGCAGAGTGATCGTTCGTTTTCAAAAATTATGAATAAAAAGAAATTTTCAGAAATAAATGGCTAAATAAAATAACTGTAGCTTCAACTTTTACAATAAATGTTATCAAGAACGGTTAGAATGCTATTCGCTTGCTATTGAAGAAAATATATGATAAGGGTCGCCGTAGTTGGATTGTTATCCGCCATCTTACTGTAATGAAAACGAGGCTACCGATGCTACCCGACTTGTCTACTCTCGGGACAATTGGTTACCAACAAAATATCCATCGGTATGCCGACGGTTACCGATGGCTACCGATGGTTACCAACGGCACCGATGGCTACCGATGGGAGAACCCTGAACGCACCCATTGTTAAATACTTAATAAACCATGCAGATACAGCCATTCTTATGCGGTGACAATAAATCCGATCCTTGATGACATTTTTGTACAATCATTTTGTTACACTTAAAGGCCTCTTCAGAACTCTTGAATTTGATTTTTTTGCTATTCTTCCACAGGGTAGCAATTATTGACTTCAATGTAAAATAACAAATGCAACAGAGAGCTATTTGACAACAGGAATAATTTGACAACCACAATGGAGCACAATGGTAATGAGAGGAAAGAGAAAACCTTGAAAGTTAGTAATTTCTCCTTTCCTCTGCATGTTTTTCCAAAATTGTTTTCTCAATGAGACATCAAAACCAGAGATTGTTCGGGTACTTCACCCTCTCCCAAAGCAAACCTGCTTTTGACATTCCTATTAGTGATGAGTTGAGAAAACATTGAGGCAAAAGAAGAAATTGCTGATGATCAGCAATTTCTCCTTTTGACTCAATATTTTCTGTCCTTACTGTTATAATATTGCACACAAATCTTATCTTTCTCAACATCCATAATAATTTTTGTCTGCAGTGACATTCAAATTGGAACCATCTAATTTCATCTATTTATCTTTTGTGTGTACATGTGTGTGTGTGTGTGTGTGTGTGGGGGGGGGGGGGGGGGGGGAGGGGGGTCAAGTCCTCTTTTTTTGTGTCCACTAAAAAGTTCAGTTATTGACCTGGGTTGACACGGGCCATATGAAGACAGCATCAAATCCCTTGGTGTATTAATCCAATATCCCCTACAAGCTATAGCTACACTTCATCAAATATCCCAGTAATTTTTCCATTATTGTAATTAGATTTTCTCCTGAGCAATATCATACACAGGAATAAGTAAAGACACAGCCTTTCTAATGCTTTACCAGACTATAATGTTGTTTTGTTCAAATTGATATCGCTCATCATTTTTAACCCATTACCACCCCTGCGAAAAAGTTCTAGAACTGTTCTAAAACATTCTAGAATGTTAAATTGCACTTCTAGAACTGTTCTTGAACTTCAAGAACTTTTTTCAGGGACAAAAAGCTTAATTTTAGAATACATGTATTGTTCAAAATTCAAAGAAACTAGCAGACAAATCTTGAGTAAAGGAAAATTTGACATTTCTTTATCTTTCTGGGTAGAAATCATGGGAAAAAGGAGAAATTTCATGTAAAAACAATATTTTTGTGTACCACATCACAATGTTTTCCAAAGCCATCCACATTATTTCACCACAAGACATGCTTGTATCATTTAAACAGCATTTCAGTCATATCATGGTGACTGGCGCAACTAACCATAGATTCTTGTCCTTCCTCGCACAAATTTAAACACAACACCCCTGCCTTCAGCTGTAGTTCATCCCACTGAGATTTATGATAATCCATCCATTGATAGGAGACGAATATGGGAGTGGATATTCGCCTTAACCAGATTTGAACCTCGGACCCTTTGAATGTAAGTCTGACCAGTGGCGGATCCAGGATTTCTGAAAGGGGGGTTCGAATTTACAATAAGGGGGGTTCGTTTTCCTACTGATATACAATTTTGACTGAATTTCTGCATGAAAATGAAATAATAAGGTTTGAACCCCCGAACCCCCTCTGGATCCGCCACTGCTGACACACTATTCTACCAACTGCCAACAAACTATGACATGGCCACAGCAGTTGAGCAAAGAAATATTCTACAACACCCGTCTTATTTTTGATGTCCCAAAAAATAACAGTGAAGGGTTAGAATACAAAATAATTACAAATCACATTACATTATTGGGTGAGTAAAAGAAAGTAGGAAGAAACTATTTTACCTAATTTTATCCACTCAATAACCTTTTGTTGATTTCTAATCTTTGATGTTTACCTTGATCATGTTATATAGTTTTCTATCAAACAAATTTTAGATAACTTTATCAAATTATCATTCAAAACATAGTTGATTTGACCATTATCAACATAATACAATCATTATCATTCCAATTTTTAACTGCACATAAACAATCGCTAGAATGATGGGTCCCCAATGATGGTGAAGTAACATGAGTATGAAGCGGTAGAGCTACTAGTTAGGTAGATTATCATTCAAACAGTCTACTAAAACATTTATGGAAGAGGAAAAGACGACAAATTTCATTGTCCCAGTCAATTTCAAACTGTTTTCTTGTTCCTAATATCAAGTACTAGCCTTTAAATCCGGTATTTTTGGACATGATGACATGATCATATTTCAATGATGAGCAATTCAAGTTATTCATATAGAATCTACATGTGATAAAACAATGCAAAGAATTCACACCGAAACAGTATTGGGGACATCCACAAAAATGCTTAGCCTCTAATCCAATAAAATTAAAATCTAGATCTAAATCTTCAAACAACATTGTCTTCTGGTAATGGATAAAGTAACTGTCAACAGGGTTCCCACTGACTTTTAAATCTGGGGGTGAAAACAGTCGTTTTACAGCATACTTGCACCCCCTCTATATGAGACATAGAAGGCTGCCTGCAAAAGTTGGGGGTGCAAGATTCAATTTTGGGGGTGCAAAACCCCCATTTGGGGGTTTTTGGGAACCCTGGTCAAACATTGAAGGGTTCAATTAAGTACAATTAGAAGGCGGGTAAAGGGTGTGAGTACTCAAAATAATCAAAAGAATATCAGGTCACAATACGAGGGCTCAGTGCAAAACTATTGTAACTACATATTTTTCAGAAACTCACTTTTTTGCATTTTCTGAATATTTAGGAAGGAATACCTCATGTGTTCTAATATTAGGTTTCAATTCTGTATACTTTAAAAGATATTCAGAATTTTAAAAACATTTTTCCTCTTTAACTTTGAGAAAGTCAATCAGTTTTTTCCCTCTCCTGTAAAATTTTACAAAATGGAGTTACAATAGTTTTGCACCAAGCCCTCGAATACCAATACAGTTAAAACAATATAATACCCTGTTGAAATAAACAAAAGAATTTGTCTGCCCTGTCAATTAATCCTGTCCCGAAACTGTCATGATTATTTTGTTATCTTTGAAAGATTGGTCTGGAAAACGATGAAAGAAAAGAAGAAAATGCTGATTACCAGCATTTTCTTCTTTTCTCTCATTGTTTTCCAAGTTGAAGCAATCACCTTTCCCTCAGAAAGAAAATAAAATTTTGTCACCTAAAACCCCTATAAATTTGGATTTTTCGAAAATCATGTCATTTGGTAAAGGGATTTATAAACAAAAGAATTTGTCTGTACTGTCAATTAAAATATCCGATTATCTAAATAAATCACAGGAGATGTGTGCGAGTTGCGTCCCTTGGACCATTTTACGGCTACCGTAAAGCGATCCGGCGGGTGGGTTATCCGCAGCACTACGGTAATTCAAACAGAAAGTACAAAATTCCAAAGTTTTACCTTTTAAAGTCCGTTTCAGTTTGTACAGATATTTGAATGTCAGTGGCCAGATTTGACCAGTTTATATCCATAGGGTTAACTAAAGTTCCGTGCCACAGTTAATTCTTCCTAGTTTAATGTCTCTAATTGAAATAAACAATCAGCGTCCTTTTCTTTTGTGTTAATTTCCTTCTAAATGTCAAATATCCAATCACAAACAAAAAATATGAATAAAAATGTCCGTGTTATTCATCCTTGTAATCACTATCACACTGTCGAATCCGTAAGGTATGTAACAAAGTTTATTGCTATTTATCTGATTAAGCGTTTAAGTGATACCTGTTAACAAAATGACTATCAATCTAAAGCTAACAGAGCTATGCAGGTGTCTCAATATTAGTGTGTAAACACAGTACGCGTTGTAAATATGCGAAAAATCCACACTACTCGCTAAGTACATTCAGTCAATATCTAGCGGCAAACCGTCAGTAACAAAGACTGGCCACTCGCTGGAGAAGTTCAGCAGGGATTATTGGACAAAATAAACAGATGAAATGGCAAATAGAATATCAATATTAACATGGTAATCTTTGTTAAAAATGATTTGCTGACTTTGAGCGGTTTGTTTAGTTCAACACAATGGTATTGTAACATGGAGCCCCGATTTATTAAAATATTGGAAAAGTTTAGTTTAATGGTTAGGCGCTTTTCCATCTTTTTAATTATCACTTATTGGTTTAGATAACGGTTAAAGGGAAATGTCTATTAACCCGATCTCCGATATGCTACAATTGGATTCTTCCAAACCTACTGTTGCGCGTCGGCGGGCCGTGAATTAGCGGGGCGGCACGGGACTTTCGTGCTCCACGGGATTTTCGTGCTCCAGATAACGGTGGCTTATGCTAACGCATAGCTCGTTAAATTTTCTGTGATTTCACGTGGGGGTCCTTTAATCGATTGTCACAAAACTTGAAGATTATTTCTTAGTTAAATAGATATCTACAGAGAACTAGATATAACCCATTACCAAACAGCACAAATTAAAAAAGATGTTGCAGACAACCATGTTTAGTGAAAGAGGATATAGATCTACATTTTGTCTTTCTGAGTAGATCTAGTAATTAGAAAACATTGTGGAAAAGGAATAAACTGCTTTAGCCTTACAATAATACACACAGTTTCTTTATTTCCAAAACCTAAATTTATCTTGTATGGAATAAATAGAATCATTACGAGGGAATTGGTTGATTGCTTTGTAAGAACATTTAACAGTTTTCTCTAGATCAATTAAGATGAGTTCTTGTGCAAAAAAAGAAACGAATCTTGTTGCAAGACCTTACAATTTTTACTCATGTAACTTAGATCTTAATCAGTGGCAGATCCAGGGGGGGGGGGGGGGGGGTTTCGAACGAACCCCCCTCTTTAGCCTGATTATTTCCTTTTCATGCAGAATTTCAGTCAAATTTGTGCAACACTTGAAAAACGAACCCCCCTATATGCATATAAACCGAACCCCCCTCATAGAAATCCTGGATCCGCCACTGTTAATCATAAATTTCTCAATTATAGAGAATTTACCTACATTGTATTTAGATGCAGCCATGGACATTTCTTTAAGTTTCTACATTTAAAAGATTCATCCACTACTTGAATGGGCTTTAGTGTCATTCTAAACAATACAGTATTTCGATCTGTTTTCTCCATTTATATCTAAGCATCAAAACTAGGACTTTAAAGGTAAGTGGTTATACAAAATTATTGGTCCAGATATCATGAACTTCTTCATTAGAACAGTTACACAGTTTCTTTGTCATAGTTTGTGGCTAAACCTTTGATAAGAACAACAAGTTCTTCACTTAAAGATAAAGATTTGACATTACTATTTACCTTTAGGGTATATTTCTGTTATCTTCTGAATACACCGATTATCCCCACCAAATATAGATTAATTTACAGGTAAATTTGACAAATAGACCTTGTCTCAGAGGGTAGTTGTTGAGAAGCCAATGCCGCCATTACGCAGTGTTGATGTACATGATTAACAACCCATCACCTATCGGCAAACTTTTAGACTCCTCCAATTTCAAAGATGTTGCAGACGACAACTAAAATGGAATAACATTTCACATTTTAGGTCTTTTTTTTGTAGAAAATATTGTGGGAAACGAAGAAATTGCTTGTCACAAGCAATTTCTTCATTTCCAACAATATTTTCCAAAGCCATTATCTTGTTGGGAGTCAAAAAGAGTCACTGAGTGGTAATGGGTTAACAGGCTGGCCAGGGTTAGACACTAACTTTCCCAACCAAGGAGTCTGCTGGACTCCCACCAAGAGAACTTGGGGAGTCCAGTGGAAAATAAAGGAGTCCGAAAAAGAAGCAAATATTTTATGTTGCATGCATGTTAACTAGTCAAAGTCATTCTCATGTCTGCATAGAATACTAAACATAAATTCAGGATACTAGATCCTATTATCTAGAACTACCAGCTTACTTATCATTTTTCTTATAATTCTTCGACAGAATTTTTAAGGAGTCAGCCGGACTCCCTAAGTTGAAAATCAGGGAATCCCATCAATTTTAGGGAGTCTCGGACTCGCGGACTCCCCATAGTGTCGAACCCTGCTGGCAGTCATCATCCATGTTACATCATGGGGTTCAAGTTTGCATCTTGGCTGTTGAAGATCTAAATATCCTTTCTGACATTGCTCTTCCACCAATGAATGAACAACAGTAAAGCCAAGTGAAATGAGCATTTGGAGGCTTGGTAAAGATGCTGTGGTATAGGACTGTTGAGAGTAATCCGATTCAGCAGTCACAATATGACCCGTGCCATCATGGGGTTCTGCAGGATTCTATCTTGGCTGTGGTAAAAAACTTTTCCGACATTCATCTTGCACCAATAGATGGATAACCATAAACCTAGGGCGGCAGTGGCGGATCCAGAATTTCTGTAAGGGGGGTTCGAACATACAATTAGGCCGGGGATCGTTTTCCTATTATAATACAATTTTTACCGAAATTATGCACGAAAAAGAAATAATTAGGCTTCAGATGGGGGTTCTTTTGAACCACCACCCCCAGAACCCCCTCTGGATCCGCAACTGGGCGGAGAGGCATGGTATGGAAAAGATGCTGTGGTATAGTACTGGCAAGAGAAATACATTCATCGGCCACAAAATGACAGAAACAAATACTGTTAAAAGTGACGATATTTAACCCCATTCAAACCAAATTGAATCACCATGACTTGTCAATATTGTTAACTTGGTTGTTCAGATGATCATTCCAATACTCAAGAGCCAATGGACGTATCAACAGAAAGATGTTGATTTGTAATGATGAATCAGCATCTTCTGAGAGATGGGTTTTAGCCATGAATCATAGGGAGACAGTCAACAACCACTGGCGTAGCTAGCCGAAAATAAAGTGTACGCAAAACGCCATGCCTTAATAATTATGTATCAGGGGAGGTTTGATGGTGGGCTCCATACTGCTGGGGTGGGTCTTGCAGGCATCTCCCAGAAAATGTTTGAAAATGTAATGTACATGCTGATGAAATACATACCAAATTCCCACACGGAGCCACGAATGACCATGGTCAATCGTGGCTCCTGGTGGGTATTTTGTATAAATTTAAATGGCGATTCAGGTACATGTATTTATTTCAAGGGAAACAAAAATCCTCATGCTTTTTGCGATGTGTACCTGGTTGCTACGCCAATGACAACATAGAAAGCTTCCAGGTCATTGTCACCAGAATCAATTGTTGTTGAAATTTGATATCCCCATTTTCTCACTATGTTTCTTTATTGCAAAGAAGAGGTGATAGCTTAATGTGGTTCTGCGTAAATTACTTATTGCGCATGTTGAATAGGGTCGAAATCTTTTTTGTTATAGATCTACCTAAATCTTAAATATGTTTAATATTCAAAATGTGATATCTAGTTGACCTCTGCTTATTATGATCCATTTCTCGTTTCTAGGCTTTACAGATTTCACAGATGGTTCCTTTTCGCGTGATAGGTCACATTTACATTGTCTGTTTCATGGTGACTATTGAGGGATTATGAGGAGTATTAGAAGTGGGAAGAAAATTTAACACTAACATTAACTGTCACACCTACTTTTATCAGTTACTATGTCAATAGTGGAATAATGTCCTCACAATTTACCTTTGATGGACAATTTTTAACCCTTATTATACCCCCCACAAGGAAGTTATGGGGGTATACTGGAATCAGGTTGTCCGTCCGTCTGTCCGTCCGTCCGTGGACATAATCTTGTGTCCTCTTCTCCTCCCACAGTTTTTGACCAATCAGGATGTTTCCTATCATATGAAGTTGTGCACCTGCAATTTTCATCTTGATCCAGTCATGAGTTTCAGAGTTATGCCACTTTGAACTTTTAAATGGGGGTGGGTGGGGGGGGGAATAGTCAAAATTTACAATTTGGTTTCTGTGTTCTAACTCGAGAACCGTTTGACCTAGGATCAAGAAACTTTACACAGTTGTTGCCCATGACCCAATGAGGTGCCCTGTTGTCTTGGGGTCACAAAGGTCAAGGTCACAGTTGGACTTTGTTTAAAATCCGTTTCCATGCTCTAAGTCAAGAACCTTTTGACCGATAGCACTTTTTCAATTACAAGGCCCTAGTGGGGGGTATTCGTCCGCTTTGCAACAGTTCTAGTTACAGAAGTAAATTCGGTGATAACCAACATTTTCTACTCTTGTCATGCTATATGATAGGCCAATCCTTGTCGGCTTCATGGTAAGTGTTGCTGGAATATGAGCAAAATTTTTTTCATTACATGTATATTAGAAGTGGAAAGAAACTTTTACACTAATTTGAACTGTCACATCTACTTTTATCTGTTACTATGTCAATAGTGTAATGTATCGTCCTTAGCTTTTTAATCCCTTAATAGGAGGGTGAATCTGGTGATAATCAACATTTTCTTCATTTGTCTCAATGTTTTCCTACACATTTTTTATTAGGGACGTCTAAACCAGGTCTTGTTCAAGTTCGAGAAAGGGGCAAAAGGCAAAGGTGTCAAAATCTGTGCAATAAAAGAAAGAAAACAACATAAATGACAATTGAAAGACCGCTACATATCCAAAATATGTGGGGGAGGACAATATACTAACTTTTACCGATAATGGAATAGGAAGGATTGTCAGGAAAACTAGGCTTGACCTGTTTTATTTTTCAGGAAATGTTTCACACAATTACGCACAACCATTACTAGGCAACAGAAATTTATACTGGTAAATATTGTTGTTATTTGTTTTACATAGATGTAAAACAAGATCTTTTGATTCTTTTCTCTGGAAACTGCTCCTCTGGTATCAAGGTTACTCTATCCATCAATAGATACCAAACATTTCATGGAACTTCAGGGATCATCTGTGGCAACTGAAACTTTATAGATGATGGTATATACCCTAAAAGATTTTCGGGAGTCATCCATGGCAACTGAAATTGACTAGGGCTACCATTGTCAATTCAATACCCGGTCTTGTTTGGTAAATGGTTTAAGTGCACAATCATACAACAAACTTAATAGGGAAAGTAGATCTAATAGACAAAAGTCTTATCCCTATTTTTTCTTTACTGTAGATGTCACATGTGTTAGAGGCCACACCAACGCCAGTCGTTTAGGTCGGTAAAGCGCTCATCATTACACTTTGTTGCCAAACATCATATTCAGAGACTTCCCACAACAAGCTAGACATTCTTCTTTTTAATTGTGAGTAAAAACATTTCTTCCTCTCGGTGTTTCCTTTACATTCTTTTAACTGAGCATAAAACACAAGGAAATGTTTGGCAAAAGTGTTAAAAGTCAATATAATATGTACTTCACAAGTTCCAATAAGTCCTTTTTGGTATGACACTGACATGAAACATTGAGTATAATATAGTAAGTGACATTTCTCATTTGTAAATGTTTTCATTAAAATTCTTTTACATAAGCAATAACTGATTGTAAAACATTGAGAGAAAAGAGGAAATTGTGTCAGCTTTTTCTTCTTTTCTCTCAGTTTTCCATGCAATGTCACATACATAGATTCCTGTCTTTAGTAGGGAATATCATTTTATATTTGTCCTCTGAAACTTTATGGAATTTTAATAAATCTAAAAATGTAAGTTTGGGAAAAGGTAAACTCCCCCACTCTTCTCTTCAGCTGTCGTACAACAACCCACACCTCCCCCTCGCGCTATATTTGATTGGTCGTTACTTCTATCTCGAAATAATCACACAGTGTTCTAAGAATTTCCATCTTTGCCTTATATGGTTCTTTAATGGTTTTTCAATTTATTTCACACAAGATTTTCTACGTCAATAGATCTACTTTTGAATCTCCTGGGAATCAAAAACTCCTTTATTTCTTTCCCTAACGACAAACTTTTAAGATGATCAAATTGAAAAGCTGCTGCAGACGACAAAAGGGATGTTGTTACAGACAGAATTTTTGTAGATCTATAAGATAGCACAAAAAATATTGAGACAAAAGGAGAAACTGCTGGTCATCAGCAGTTTCTTCTTTTGTCTCAATGTTTTCCCAAGCCATTTCGAATAGAGACATGAAAACCCGTTCTTGTTTATGAAAGAGTTAAATATTACTGAATGTTGATATACTAAAAATGTGATGGTTCATGTTTGAAATCATACTATGACCTTTATCCTTTGTAGTAACCTTGACATTGCTGTTGATGTCGCCATGTGCATCAACTTAAGGCATAGGACTTTGAATTTGGGCCAACCTAAAATTTTGTCCTTTGAGAAAAATGTTGTCCTTTGAGAAAAATGTTGTCCTCGGGGAAAATATTTTGTCCTATGGGAATACAGTTTAATAGTAAAACATGTAAAATCAAACTTAGGGGTATGGTCATTCAAATAAGATCATTGGTTAGGAATAGTCTTGTATCCCTTGCAAGCTTGAGTACAAAGTATAAAGAACACTTTCAAGCACTCTTAACCCTTTCCCAAACGGCTAAATTTTAGTGTGATCCACTTCAAAAACTGTCACAAATTACAAAAAAGATGTTATTAAAGAAAGGATTTGTGTAAAATATGACATAGAAAATATTGAGACAAAAGGAGAAACAGTTGGTTATCAGCAGTTTCTTCTTTTGTTTCAATGTTTTCCCAAGCCTTTTCTATTCGGGACGTCAAAGGTCTTGTTTGGGAGAGGGTTAAATTGGATGATAGTAAGACAATGACTAGAATAACTCTTTTGCCAAACAAGGACTGGTTTTGACGTCAATAGTAGAAATAGTTGTGGAAAACAAAGAGAGAAGAGATGTAGTTGGTGAAAAAAGTAGTAGATGAAAAGAAAAAGATGAGGACAATTGCTCTCTTTTCCCTTCATTTATATGCTATGCTGTTACATACACACTTTCTAGATTAATTATTAAATTATTCCTTACAAATTGAAACACCTCAAGTTTGGTTGTTTTGAAAAGAGTCAATCTTTTCCAAGGCTACAAATCTGTGACATCTAAATTGAATGAAATTACAATGTAGATCTATACTCAGAACATAAAGTTAAGCGCCACTAAGTTTTAAGTTAATAGAATTTCTATCGAAAACTTCAATAACGTATCTATGTTGTCAAACGGTTAGAACAACCTTGAAGCTATTGCTTAAAAACGTTTCGGATGCACATGCATATTCAGCAAGTCTCGTGCAATGACTGTAAAGCCAGGGCTCGCGCAAAGTGGAAAATCAGCTTTTCTGTCAGAGATACTTACGTCGTGTAGCTCATGCAATTGTTTACATTTCGATTTGAAACTCAGTCATGGCAAGGCGTAGATTGTGCACAAATGAAAGATGGCGAATAATTAGAATGCGAGATTCTAGAATGTCTTGTAGAGCCATTGCCAGACAGCTGGGGTATCACCACAGTGTCATAACACGTTTGGTACAAAAACACGCACAGACAAACGACGTTAAGGACCGTGTCAGATCTGGACGCCCTAGAGTAACGTCTATTCGAGAGGATAGAGCACTTTTGCGTCACGTCAGACGTCTGCCCTTCACTAGTGCGCCTGTACTAAGGGACAACTGGAATACACACAGGCTGGTTTCTATTTCAACAGTGCGAAATCGACTTCGGATGGCTGGGTATAAGGCACGAAGACCCCTCAAACGTCCAAAGTTACAACAGAGACACATCAATGAACGTTTAATATGGTGTAGAGCGAGGGCACGTTGGAACTTGGCATCATGGCGTCGGATCCATTGGTCAGATGAGTGCAGGATGTTGTTGCATGTCACCGATGGCCGAATTCGTGTTTGGAGACAACCTAACACCCGATTTGCACCAAAGTACGTCCAACCAACCTACCAGGGTGGCGGTGGCTCCGTTATGATATGGGGTTGTGTCTCCTACGGCTGTAAACTGGACCTAGTGACAGTTCCAGGAACATTGACTGGCGATAAATATCGTGATAACATCCTTTTTCCTGTGGTAATTCCACATTTTGACAATCACCCTCTTCGAACAAGACCAGTGTTCATGGATGATAACGCCAGACCCCACAGAGCAAGAGTCATGGCGGACGTTATGCAACGTGAAGCCATCACCACCATTCCATGGCCGGCTTGTAGTCCCTATCTTAACCCCATCAAGCACTTGCGGGACATTTTAGCGCTCCGTATACGTCGGAGAGAGCCTCCTGTGCAAAATGTGGTTGAGTTAGAAGCAGCACTGCGCCAGGAGTGGCAGCAAATTCCAGCAAATTCCTCAACACGTCATCCAGAGGCTGATTCGTGGCATGCCGAGGACGGTGCGCGCAGTGATCAATGCTCATGAATCTTACACACTCTACTGACTAAGATGTGACTGGAATAAATCGCATTTGTGTTATCTGACTTCTGAAAGCAAGTTTCGTGTCAAAGACAGCACCGTAAGTCGGCTTTGACAATAGTTTTTCATGTTTTAAAAAAAGGTGAAAATACGTCATTTACATTTCAAGGTACAAAGTCAATAAAATTTATCACCACCCATGTACTGTTGTGAAATTGTTAAGTCAGCATACCATTTTCAAAATTGGAACTCAATATTTACATCTCTGTTATTTTAAATAAATGCAGGTTCCCTGCCTTTAAAAATCTTCTGTCTAAAAACTGGTGGCGCTTAACTTCTTGTTCTGAGTATATATGACAAACTTAATGCAAGCAAAAATTTAAAATTTAGATTCAGTATGTGATAAAACATCAAGGGAAAGAGAACAAGTGTTGTTCATCAGCTCTTTTAATGTGACTAGTAGTAGAATGGGGAAGGGGGAGGGGGGAGGGGGGGGGGGGGGGGGGGGGGGGGAAACTATTTTAGTCACTCGCGCATTGGTGTTGGCGTGGGCGTTTCATGTGCAAGTTTCTAAAATCTCTGTTTCTACTAATGCTATTGCTCTGAAACTTTGGACATGCTTCTGTGACCATAATATCAGCCTCTAGACAAAGATTCTTGGTTAAGTTTTTACGTGCAACTTGCAAATGTATGTGATAACTTTTTTTCTGTAACAGAAATTGCTTTCAAACTTTGCACACGCTTCTGTGACCATAATATCAGCCTCTAGACAACGATTGAATACTCCGACATTTATTTATATGGAATTTTAACCCATTTTGGACTTAGAATTTTTCACTATCCAGCATTTGATAGTCGCGCTTTGCTGTCCTGAGACAGCTTTTTGCTGTCCTGAGACAGCTCTTGTCTTACTTTCTAAATGTTTTCTTAAGTATTAGACTAGGTTTACCAAAATCAAGATTTTCTTGGTAAAGGGTTAAGAGTTCTCAACATCCTAATTATACATTTGTATCTATTCAGCGTTCTATACTTAAGAGCAAAAGATAACTTAAATGTTGAAGTTGTTTCAATTTTGATGGGAAAAAATTAAAATCAACTATGTATACTTCCATCCGCAGCCCTTTCTCAAGTAATTCCTGGTTTTTGGTATGCAGAAACAGAAGGAACAGAGAAACCATCTAGCTAAAGGAGAAAATACTAATGTTCTCCAAAAGACCGAATGTTTTCTGAAAACCAATGTTTAAAATCCTTGCTGGTTACATGTCAATTATTTCGTGGTGCATCTCCTGATATTCAAGACAAATCTTACACATAAAGATTTTATCATTTGAGAAATAGTCAAAGTACTAAGACTTCAACAAGTTCAAAGACTGCTATCTCTGATGATAGAATTGATGACATGTCAAAAATCAAAGCTGCTGCAGAGGAAATATGGATGTTAGATCTACTATACAAAGAAAACTTTAATGTTGTGGTAATTAGTACAGATTATACACAGAGGGAAAAGTTAAATAACCTCATAATTTTATGTCCCATCCTATTCAACAGTTAAGGTTATTTGAAGATTGGACCTTGATTTAAATTTTAAGTCTCATCCGAGAGACTGGTGTCATTGAACCTGCGGCCCCTGTGTTAGAAAGTTTCATGTGCTACATTAGCCCTAAATCAGTCTCTTGGTCCAATTTGAAAACTGCAACAGATGACAAAATGGATGTCTATATACATAAAGATGATCACGAGATTTTTGTAAAATACACAAGCAAAAGGAGAAAATGTTTACAATCATTTTCTTTTTGTCTCAATGTTTTTCAAAGTCTGATATATCAAGGGCATCAAAACCAGCCCTTGATTGGGAAATCATTAAACACATTTCAAGTCAGAAAGACAGTTATTCGTGTCCCAGGAAAGGTTTTCCAGTGAGTGCTAGATCTCATCAATATTTCACGAAGTAATGGCTTGCTTATAACCAACATGTAATACATTTCAATCAGACAGGAAAAAGTCATACCGACCGACATAACAGCAGTGTCATATAGAAAACAATTGATTTTCCTCATCACCAGATCTTAACTTTCAGCTTCACGCTTTGCTCTTTCTGTCCGCCAATTTGTCCCTGTTATCTGAAGGATTTATGAATTATTTGTATATTTGTCACTAGATTAATTGATAGGGTTGTGCAAAATATTAGTACCATGTTTGCCTGTCTGTCTGCTTGTGAATCCCTTGGCAGCAACAAGATCATCACTAGATCTTACGTAACTTTCAGCTTCATGCTTTGCTCTTTCTTTCCACTTATTTATCCCTGCTCTCTCAAGTATTTTTTTTTGTATATAATTAATATGATTTTTTTTGACATATTGATAGGGGTGTATGAAATGTTGTTTGCCATGTTTGTCTGTCTGTCTCCCTCAGCTGCAGCAAGATCATCAAAAGATTTTTTTTTTTCACTTTCTGTCCACAAATCTGACACATGCATTAAATTTTGTCAATGATTTGTTTATTTGTCAATAGATTGGGAAGAACATGAAATACTGTTTGCCATGTCTATTTGTTTGTCTGTTTGCAAAATGATATCTAGAAATTCATCATAGAATAGAACACAATTGTTTTACATTGTTTTGCAATCAAACAAATCCTTACATTTTAGGTTGATTCCTCTTGCTTCTGCTTCCAGGAAACTGCAACAAGACCAATCTCTGCTACCAATTAAAGATGCAACTAACAACCTTTTCAATGGTATGTAATCTAATCTTGAAAGCATATATTAATTTATGTCATAATAACCTTAGTGAGAACACTAACAGTAATATTGAATAAATGTCATCATAATTTCAGATGAACAGAAAGAGTGGCACATTGTACACCCAAGAAGGACTTGTGTAAGTATGGAAAAGATGAAGTGATCGAAACAGTAATGGTCAGGTGCAAAATAAGAAATCATAGTTTATATAGGTTCACTGTAGAAAGTTTGAATTTTGTGAAATTGAAACTGTATGAGAAGTTGAACAGACAAAAATGTGGAACATATAGACTGTTGACAAGTCTCAGCAGCATCTTTTAAGTCAAATGTTTGAGCATATAACAAATAAAGAGTTTAACCCATTACCAAACAACAAAATTTTAGCCTAGTCCAAACTCATAGGCGTTGCAAACGACAATTTCCATTTAACAAAATTTAACACTTTTTGGTCTTTCTTGTTAGAAAACATTGTAGGAAATGAAGAAATTGCTTGTCACAAGCAATTTCTTCATTTTCCACAATGTTTACCAAAGCCTTTATTTTGTGGGGCGTCCAAAAGCATCAATGTGTGGGAAAGGGTGATATTCCATCTAATTTATGAGCCCTTTGTTGTGGTACTGCCGAGCTCAGAAAGCTCAATTGGTATTAACGTCTGAGTCTACCTATCTAAGAGATTTCAAGGATTCAAAATTCAGCTCGGCTAATGTCCTTGGTGTTTGAGGAAAGTATTTTGTCTCTCACTTATGGATGAAATGTTTATGAATCATCCAAGTGAGATGAGCAACTGGATGTTGTGGCAGCACCGAGAGAGAATTGCCAGGAAACCATGGTTAAGTGCTCCAGTATCCTCAATATTAATCAAACAACTGTCTTGTGGTATACTGGCACTTTGGTCAGCATCAGGTATCAAGAAGAAATCATTATGGCAAAATTAGGAAGGTAATTTGCTTTTTCTTTAGCTCATAATATTTTGCTTTAGCACATTATATCTATAATGATCTTTGGCCTTATAATTGTTTACTAATGAGGCAAAGATAATAAAGATATAGATGCACATTGTGCTAGGTATTTGATATCTGATTTATTGCTGACAAAACACATGATTATGAAATGAATACATGTTCACTCACTCCATTAGTGCTTTTCACATCTGTCGCATTTATAGTTTAACTATTATGTTAATGTATGCCACCTTTCCCAAACAAGAGTTAGTTTACTGGATCTGGTTCACTATTTTACTGATAATCATCATGTTCACCTTTTGTCTAAACATCTTCTGTGCTATATTACACACAAATGCTATCTTTATTAACATCCATATTATCATCTGCATCACCATTCAAAATTGGAAAACTCTATATTATCCTTTGTCATTTGGGAAAGGGTTAATGCATGCCACTTTCCTTCTTTCAACCTTGAAAAACTAGGGCAATGAGATCAAAAAGATTGATTGAATATGAAAATTTCTCAATTACATTGCAATTATTGGTGCTCTATGTCATGTATATGTTGCACTTGGTATCTCAACACTAGCTGTTCTTCTCACATACATTCTGGCAGAGCAAGTTATAAGACTAGATTAATTGCTAGGACTGGTGTTTAATGTCTCTTTCAACTGCTATGGTCATAGAGCAAAGCTGGAGCACCTAACAATGGATTCCTGTCGTTTCTCATACCAGACTGCTACCACAGCATCCTGAATGAGCCTCCAGCTGCTCACCAACATAGGTTAACCATATCAAACCATTGGTGGGAGACAATTTTGTCCAAAAGGATATTTGCGGCAAATGGGAATCCAAACTGTGACCTCACAAGTGAGAGTCTGATGCGCTACCAACTGTGCCATGGCCACGGCTAACTTATAAGAGGGTCACTCAGTGCTTTTATGCAAGTTCATCAAATTCATATAATATACAATGTGCACTATTAATCCCTTTAAAAGCTTAAAGCTAATTATTCAATAACTCTAAACATTATTGGGAGAGGAATAATGGGTGCTTATTTCATGCATGTCAGAAATCAATAGGGTAAGAAAATAGCCTCTATTAATGACAGTTATCTAAACACTGTAGCAAATGAAAATGACATTAATCTGTGACAATGAAATCAATAGACCAGTATTAGAATTTATAAAGCCATGCGACAGCTGTTGACGCACAGCTTCATAATGCGACAGATAAAATATAAGGAGATTTAATCAAAATCTTAAAATGAAATTTATCAATTACTGCTAATCCAAAGTCTTTGATGTGGCTATTCATTAGAATCGTCTCGCTGAGACGATTCTAATGAACACCAACAACATGGAGTTTGGATGAGAAATAAAAGATTTAGAGGGTCACTGTTTCTTCATATCTCGAACTTTGGTTTCATATTGTTTTATACATGTTTAATTGGTAATCCAGATAAGATCTAGAAATTTCATCTCATCTTATTTTTTAAGTCAGAAATTATTTGACAATTTTATTAGCTCAAAAGAAAATCTTCATTAGAAATCAAAATTGACTTTCATCAATTTCTTTTCTACCAACAACACAGGGTTCGCAGGAGAAATGATGGATTTGGGGTAATTGTAGCTTTACTTATCTGTCGCCACTTAATATATTCAGATAAACATGTTATTATCATGGAATACAAATTGTTGAATAAACCAAGATTTATATACTTCTAAGTTTCATGGTTTCATGTCTTACAAAAATGTGCTCTATAATCATAAATTCATCTAATCTTACCATAATATTACGATGATCCCCTAAAAAGAAGTTTCTTTTCCCTTTCTTAAACAATGACGCCTTTTGACGCACCTAACAGAAAAGGATAGAGGAAAACATTGAGACAAAAGAAGAAAATGCTGAATCAGCATTTTCTCCTTCTGCCCCATTATCCAATGTGCCATGTTTTATGTGTATGGTATAGTTTTCAAAATGAATTTTGTCATCTGAAGCAGCTTTCAAATTGCAGTACAATTTTTTTTCTATTGAAGACTGTCTAGATTACCATGATCCAGGGATATCGTTATGACTGGGGGTAGATTTGGTGCAGTGGTAATAATGCCCAGGACTTGAAGCACAGTAGTCAGAAGTTTAATCTCCCACCGGCCGCCACTCTGGATAGTCTTTCAGGTGAGACTTTAAATCAAGTTCCTATCTCCACATGACCTTAGCCGTTGAGTGGAACATAAAAACTCAATTCATACAATTGGCAAAGGATAAGAAGGCATGTTTATCCCATATTACATAAGCTGCATATTGATTGCACAAAAAAGAAGGGTTAATTGCTGAAGTGTAATGTATCATTTGACTTAAAAGCAGAAAAATACTGTTACACAGTTTCATTCATACTTTACACTTCCTTCTATCCGAAACCCTTTATTCTTTTATTCTTTTCGGAAACAAACGCTGGCATGGTATTCACCAACCAGTCTTATTCCCAGAATAACTTTCAAATTAAACAACAATACATCTGATTAGACGAGAGCATCAAGAGGCTCGGAAAGAATGTTGTGGTAGCAATGGTCAGAAAAACTACACCAATCCATGATTAGGTGCTCCAGCAGCACCACATGGATATTGCAGCACTAAAGTGTTTTCATATGTGGCCTAAATACACTATTATAAACTGATTTTTCTGTGGCCTTAATGCAAAGCGAATATAAACAATATATTTGATGTCACATTTTCTTGTGCCTCTGCAAGATGATTTTATTGTCACAGAAATATCTTTTCATAACTATGTGGCCTTTATTAATACTCAGATTCTGTAGACTAAATAAATACATACCAGTTATGTTAAAGATTCAATTGTTATGATTATGTTTAAGCGTCTGGAGCACCAAACCATTGATCCTGCCACTTCTTTTCCCATAACTACCACAACATCCTTTCTAATGTTTATTAGTGTTTGTCCTTGTTTTTGGACCAATGAAATTGCAGTATATCCTGTGCAGTTATGAAAAGTGATGTATTTTTTGTGAAAATGATGTATTTTTTGGGAAAATGATGTAATTCCAGTAGCTCTTGTCGGAGGCGTGGTTTGAAGAATGACAGTAGAAGCGTATGGTTTCATTGGTTTACGAACACTAAGTCAGATAGAGTCTGTATAGTAGATTCTACGCGACATAAACGTTCAAGGCTGTGCCTTTTGAACGTTTATATTGCGTAGAATCTACTATACAGCCTCTATCTAATACCTATTATCCAACCATTGCATGATTGGTGGGTGACAATGATTATGTCAGAAAGGATGTTTTCCACAGGGCCAATTATTTAACTTACATTGAAGGAACATAACAATTAAATTTAATGCCCCACTTGCTCAAGCCGAGGCTAGATAAGTTATTTTGAGAGGGATATTATCACACTAATATCTTTTCATATTGTGGCCTAAATACACTACCATAAACTGTGTCAAATCTAACTGTCAGTCTTACAAATCTATTCATGTAGACTGGATGAATTATTATTTGTCTACCTCTTACCCTTTGCTGTAAACTTGTAAACTTTTTACCAAATTCCATTTTGAAACAAAGAATAAAATTTATGTTACAGTCTATAATAATATACCACTTTTCATCAGTAGCAAATATTGACAGAAAATGCTTGTCATTAGCCATACAGATTAGCATTGTATTTTTTTCAATGGACCTTTAAGAAGCTTTCTCCTTTAGGTTTACCAGTCTTAAAATTTATTACCGGTACCTTGCAAGAGTTACCGGCAGGGTAGACAATTATCAAGGAAACACTGAAACTGATAGCCTCTCTGCTAAACTTTTTGCACACTTATGTAAAGATCAGCATTTACTCTTGCTATTGACCAGTCATCCTCACAAGGGTCATTGGTTTGAATCCCTACATCTTCAGCTTTGGAACAAGTCTACATCATGAGACCCCATATAACATTACATCAACTGTTGAGCAGAACACAATACAATCATTTACTCACTCTGTGCCTGATTGCATTTCAGTCATTTTTACAGGCCCGTAGGAACAGGGATGGGGGGGCTGGGGGCCAAAGTTGGCAAAGAAATGCCGAATTTTCTTTTACACTGATTTTTTTTGGAAAATCCAATAGGAGTCAATCAATCCAGAGGTCATGGATTCAATCAAACCAAGATTAAGCCAATATCCTTTTTGACTTTTGACAAAAGTCATTTGTCTCTAACCAATAGATGATTATCATTTCAGTGAGAGAGCAGCTGCAGGCTCAGATTGGATCTTGTGGTAGTGATGGTGAAAGACATGCAAAGAATCCATGGGTAGGTGCTCTAGCATCCGTGATAGTTAAAAGTGATGTTAAATCCCATTCAATGGATCAAAACAATCATGCCAGACACCTGAAGGAGTAAAAGGTTAACAATGAAACATTATAATGTAGGGCTGATAAGCCTTGCTGCTAAATACACTATCTTTCTACAAATTTATGTAGAGTATGTAGATAAGGGGCCACTCATCTCTTGTTTATCCCCACAAAACAACTCTTATCTGCTACAGCTACCCTTTATATTTCATTCATTCATTACCGCAACTCAAAACAGAAGCCGCCTTCAGTGAGGAACTAGGTTCAATATTGAGTATAAAATACAGGGTAAAAAGAGCCCCTTCAATTAAATTGAATACATATGCAAGCACATATGTTCATTTTGCCCTTGCTGAAGACGGTTCTAAATGAAAGACAATTAAATAGCATACAGACAGACAGACAAACAATAGAAAAATTATCTACTATGTGTGTGGCAAAAATAATTTTGAAGAGCATTAGAAACACTTCAGACATTCACGAAAAGACAAACTATGTATGCTTTGATTTTTTATGGTAATTGTTGTTTTTGGTAACAATTCATGAACTTTGATACCATATTTATTATACAATTATTGTGTTCATTGAATAGAAAAGGGCACTTATAAACTTGATTTGGTCATTTGAGTGTATAGTATTATAATACCTGTGAGTGACCTACTGACCATCAGTGAATGGTTGGCTACCAACCACGCTCACCCCACTACCTGTATTATTCAGCCAACACTTTTAATTAGAAACAACTTATTATTGCTTGTTCACTAGAAAATGGACAGCTAATTTTCTTAATCACAGCTACTGACACTTTTTATCATAAGAGTTTTTCAGAAAGCAATAAATTAAGTTTGTTGTTGTTTCCAGTGGTGGTGGTTGTTGGTGTTGGTGATGTTGTTGCTTTCTTGAGACCTAAAGTCCAATTCCTAGACTTAGATGAAGCCAGAGTGACAATGTTCATAATAATGTTCACAACAACATCAACATGGCAAGAATTCAAATTTCAAAATAAACCTATCAAATAGCTTGTGACAAATGTCACAAGCAATCTGATTGGTTATTTTTGAAATTTGGTTTTCTAGATATGTAAAATAATTGACATCAAAGCATCTAATCTGTTCCTATAACAGCAACTTGTATAATAGGTAAAGGTAGACAACCGCATAAAGATGATCATAGTGGGTAAAGAGTACATCATAACAATGATAAGGATATAAGATCTTGACAGGTATTTCTATCTGCTACACAAATAGGCCTGATTTAACACTGACAGTTACTTGCCCTTTGACTAGCAAATTAATTTGTCTGCTTACACTTTTCCCTTTACGCTAGACCTCAATCATAATGCACCATAATAAATGGATAAAGCATTGATTATTCAGGGTAAAATATTAATGATTTAAGGCCTGATCAACTCAAACAAGTGCCGAGCCTATTGTAAATGTGTTTCACCTCGTCTGTCTACAAATATGTTTGAAGGAGGCTTTAAATGTTGGTAACATTTAACCGGAATTTTAATAGCTCTAACAGAAAGGTTAAAGGTGTTTTATTGCATTCACTTTCTCTTGCAACAGCAAGGGGTCTGTCTGAATGATAATTGTCATTGAAGATATTTGATCAACATTTTTTCTTGATTTTTCTCTCATGAATATCAATATGGCTGTCCTGACCTTGGTATTCGACTTAAAATGTCTAGTCTAAGGTTGGCTGCTCATAATTTCAATGCACTGTTGGGCTTTGAGTCTCAAAGTTTTGCAGAAGTAACCCCAAGATTAATAGCAATTGTGACAAATGAACTTGAACTTGGGAGAATTTGCCTAATAGACTCAAAATTTCAGTCCTTTCCATTGCTAAAAACTGAAAACATTACTTTCTGACAATATTATGACCACAGAAAAATTCTTCATTTTCTAAAAGGGGCAATCTTAAAGTGGCAATCTGAAAGATCATAGCTGCAGGGAAATGTCCAGAATTTGAAAGCAAACATTGTCAAGATTCTCCCAAACCACAGCCAATTTTTCCATCAATAATACCTTATTAGGAAAAGATTCTTCAAATACTTCAGTGAGATAGTGGTAGTTCATCACACCAAATTAACCTCCGATGACCTATATTGTATTTGTCAACAACGATGTTGACAGTGGATTTTGCTCATATAGTGAGGAACTATAATAGATTCACAATTAAACGAGAATAGATACGGTTGTCTTGCTTTAATTTTACGTAGGTAAAGGTAGTAGTTCTACCTAAAAATAAACCAAAACAACCGTAAACGATTCTCGTTTAACTTTGAATGTATTATAGGGCATTAAAAAGATTTTGTTTATTGTCAACAAGTTTGTTGAATGAAATTTATTTTTAAGCCTTCATGAAAGACAAAGGTGAAAATGCTGCAATAGATCTCTTGGTTGGTTCTGATGTTTACAAAATATGGTTGGAAAAACAGAGTACAATAAGAATTGATGGGGAATATCAAACAGACACTGAATACAATATTGTCTAGATAAGATGGATTGAAAAGAATGCAAAAGACTACTGTCCTGAAGCAAGTCTTTCAGATTAACAACACTGAGGACTGTTTTCACTAACAATTACAAATACATTTTCCTTTCATTTAATCATACTTTTTCCCGTATCTATTTCATAGTCTGTTTTCCTCTACCAAGAGTTGGACCTGCCAGGTCTGCCACAAAGTCATCCTTTCCATTTGGAAACCTTGAAAGCCATCTGACAAGATTGCTTGTCAGAAGCAATCATTTTTTATTTCTTCCTTTGGTTTATGTTTTCCTAAGCCCTGTGTTGGGGGGGGGGGGGGGGGGCATCAACAAGTGTCATCACTATCTGTCCTATCTGTGAATGTGTTACATGTAACAAGACTTTGTACTTACCATGCTCCCATAGGCCCCATTGTTTTCTGGAGCTGTGGGTGCATGTCCCTGGCGTTCTTCCCGTCCCCCGCAGAATGGTTCTTCTGGTGTCTCAACAACAGTTGGTGGCTTAGTTCCTCACACCATACAGACAACAAACCTGAAGAGAAAAGGAGAATCATGAACTATTAAGCAGTGATATGTGATAATTTGTCAGCTTCGAAAGTTAAGCAATTATTCATAGTTATAATAATTCTTCTGGTGTCTCAGCAACAGTTGATGACTTAGTTCCTCACACCATACAGACAGCAAACCTGAAGAGAAAAGAACAGATCATGAACTATTCTCCTTGAGACATACAATTCCAATGAGTACCCACAACATATAGGTTTTGAAATTACTAATTTGGAATGCTTTTACCCACACTTATCCGTTGCCTTGCAGACTGACACCTCATGGAATACAACGATAAGTGCCACTTCTCAAAGGCTTGATTTTCAAGTTGAACAAGATGTGTTTGTGAAACACAAATGCCCCCGAAACGGCCATTTTTCTAAAATGCTAAATTTTTGTGAAGTAAAGGGTTATTAAGGGTTAAGGGATGACCTTGAGGAAGGTCAAATTGCTTGAAACAGATAGATATCATTGAAAGGAAGTTGCATACCCAATTTGAGCTTTGTATATCAAATACTTTTGGAGAAAAGGCAAAGGTTAAGTTTTCGGAGTAAAAGGTTAAGTTTTCCTAGGGTAAAGGGTTGATAAGGGTTAACTGATGACCTTGAGGAAGGTCAAATTGCATGGAACAGATAGATATCATTGAAAGGAAGTTGCATACCAAATTTGAGCTTTGTATGTCAAATACTTTTGGAGAAAAGGCCAAGGTTAAGTTTTCGGACAGACGGACGGACAGACAGACGGACAGACAGACAGACAGACGGACGGACACGAGTAAAACAATATGCCCCCGATCTCTCGTTACGGGGGCATAAAAATGTGGTCAAGACTGTTTTCTAGCATCTCTGCCATAATATTCTTTACTAAGTCTAATTGTGTTTTTCGCATGAATTAGGAGAGCCAATCACTAATCTGCTTCCTATTGACAAATTTGCACTAATCTTGCAGCAGTCTATCATTGGAATTTATATGAAGCCTGCTACCCGGTACTTTGTGGCATCCTATTTCAATGTGTCTGTGCAAAACTGTTGTTGACCACATGAAAAATTCATAACTAACTACAGTTGTGTACTAGCCCATTTCAATAGCATTGCACTTTGTGCTAAAAAAAGACTTCAGTTTACGATTATGTTTTAATAAGCTATCGGTGTAGTTTTAAATCTCGTAACTAGCCCATTTCAATAGCATTGCACTTTGTGCTAAAAAAAGACTTCAGTTTACCATTATGTTTTAATAAGCTATCACATATGCGAGGTTTTATAACAATAAGGATAAGATGCTTTTGTTTGCCCGAGATGCTTTTGTTTGTCCAAAACTGCATCACTATTTACTTGGTAAAATTGATTCCTATTTTTATCTTGAAAGAATTGCATGACATTTGACACTCATGTTGTTTACATATCAAATGAACACATTTTATCTTGCATTAATGACCTTGACGGATGATACTTAACATTTTCATTGAGACAAAAATATTATTCATCATTATTTCCAGCCACTGTTTAACATTAGATTTGGCAGAGTTCCCACTATGAAATCAGGTGCATATTAAACATGTTTTGTAGGCTATGACGAGAAAAAATTCTTCAGATGCCTCAAATTGATCTCCGTTTCACAAAGGAGTGCCCTACAAACTCTCATTGTGTGTTTGTTAAAAAGTCAAGTTATTTTTATAAACTGATTAACCCATTTAATTTAACTCTTTCCCATACAATAACTGCTTTTGAAATCCCTAAGAGAAACAGCTTTTGAAAGCATTTTGAGCAAAGAAGAATATCCAGATAACGAACATTTTCTCCTCCATTTTAAACATTTTTCAGTGGTTTCGGCTTATATTCTCTTTTTTTATTACATCCATAATCAATTTTGCCGAAGCTTGGAATTGGGTTAATCTTGAGTTTCATCATTCAAGAAAGGGTCAAGAAGCCTTACATGTGGGACAAATTAATGGTTTGAGGCTAAACTACTGTAAATGTTAATTGTACACTGCACCAAATAAACTTTAAGCACTGATTCTAAGAAATATTTCTCAGAGAATAAAATCATCCCCTTTTAACCCATTCCCAGTTAATTTGACCAATTCAAACCTTGAGATGATACAGATGTTAAATATACCCAAATTAAGGCACCTCTTTCTTAATTGTTATTCAAATATTGTTATCAATGTTTGAATTGAAAATGGTACCATTACAAAACGACAAAATTATTAATTCTTCCACTTTTAAAAGTCTGCTGCAGACACCAAAAGAGAATGTTGATTAATCGAAGATTTATGATGTAGGACTCAAAATAATGAGGTAAAAATAGAAAATGCTTCTTTTGTTGCAATGTTTTCCCCGGCCATTATGCAAAATCAAAACCAAGTTGTGTATTTAGAAAGGTATTAATCTAAATCACCTGTATCTTCATTCGCCATTCTTGTTTTATCAAAATGACAATAACTGTCAATGACATCGTATTATAAAATACAAAATACGCAATTGAATAATGTCACAAGATAAAAGTTAACGCAATTTCAGTTTTGTTCTATAAATAGATCTTATCATTTGATGATTTCAAGCGATAGACAGGTATTGAGTAATAAGGATAAATTTAAGGACATCTTAATTATTCATTTCCAGACGGCAAAATTATACACTGGTCCAAATTCAAAGATGTTGCAGATGACGTTTTCAAGTGAATGAAATTTTTCATTTCTCATCTTTCTTGTTTGAAAACATTGTGGAAAATGAAGAAGTTGCTTGTCATAAGCAATTTCTTCATTTTCCACTGTGATTTCAAGGCCTTCATCACTGGGGCATCAAAAGGCATCATTTTGTGGGAATATTGGTTAAGGAAGAGATTGGTATGTCAATATTTAAAGTACAAAAAAAATTATGTTTATCAGCATTTTCTTCCTTTTACTCAATGTTTCCCCAAGCTTCAGCAATTGAGAATGTCAAAACCAAGTTTGAGAAAGGGTTCATTATATATTCTGTTTTCTTGACTAAAAGGGTCTATGTTACAAATTGCACAGTTAAGTGAGCAGCAACATTAACATGGAAAATTATTAATTAGCAACCATACTAAATACATGTAATTACAAAACTTAAATCCTTTACTTTACTTAATTAAACCAGCAAGACAGAGACAGATTTCAACACCTGATATGCATTTTTTTCCAGTTATAATTATTAGAATGCCTGTTGCACCTAACTATGTGTTCCTTGCATTTCTCACTCCAGCACAAACACAGCATCCAATCAGAGTCACCAGCAGCCAATCCCAAACAGACGATTCATGTAGTTGAAGTTTCCCGACTTCCTTAACAAGAAGGGGATATTCCCCTCTATTGCTCCTCCACCCCACCAATTGAGCATTTGCATTTGTGAAAGGCTTTCTTCATTTTATGGCTGCATCACTTTTCAAAGGTTGATGACGTGCCTGATTGACACACTGACCTGCATTCAAAATCATTAAGGATCATCAACATTTAATTGCTGTAAATCACAATCAAATTTTGCATAATGAGTCGGTAAAATGAAGGTTACAATAACCTTGACTTTTAATGAAGTTGATTTTACTAACTTATCAAAACCAAAAACAGTCTAATCAGAAAGTGTCAGTGATTAATTCCTAATTAAGTCATTTTTCTGAGACATTGCTGAGAATTTGATGGAGAAGTTGGCAATTGAACATTTGCTGAATATGTATTTGAAAGTTCTATATTTGAAAGTTCTATATGTTATAATGACCTTAACCTTTCAATAACTTGACCTCAAAATTCTATGGTTTAACTCTAAGTCTGCACCAAATATAGCAGTTAGCTACAAAACCAGAATCACATTATCATTAATTATTGCCCTCAAAGAATTGCAATTATTGCTCTCAAAGAGTTCAACAAAAAGATTGTCTCCCTTTGCTCTCAAAGAGTTCAACTAAAAGACTGTCTCCCAGTCTTGTTATCATCACTTTCATTTCCTAAAATGTCTTTGTTTGACATTGCGTAACCATGTCGTTGAACAAGCTCTGTTTAATATTGCATAACCTTGTTTGGTGAACGAGCTCCACTCGCCTCCTATCAATCATCCCCACACCCCAGAGAGGATGTATTAATTAAGAGGGCGAAATATTAAAATATGGATCATAAAGTCTGCGGTATGGCTTTACATCATGCTCTCATTACATATTTATTATATCAACACAGGTAAACTATGCTCAACATCCCTTTACATAATTTCATCATGTCTTGACAGCTTTATCTCTTGTTAGCATAGCACCTGCTGCATCTAACCATGTCTTCTGACTGTGAAAATGCTCTCATTACATATTTATTATATCAACACAGGTAAACTATGCTCAACATCCCTTTACATAACTTTGTAGATGTCTTGACAGCTTTATCTCTCGTTAGCAAAGCACCTGCTGCATCTAACCATGTCTTCTGACTGTGAAAATGCTCTCATTACATATCTATTATGTCATGATAAACACTGATAAATTAAGCTGAATATCCTTTTACATAACGTTGATTGAAATTTCACTGATGTCTATCTTGTTTAGCATTGCACCTGGCACACCTGACCATGATGTCTACACTCTGATATTTAATTCCAAAAAAAAAGTTTATGAGTCTTTTTAAAGGATGTGACAAGCTTGCTAGATAACCTTTCATATTTGGGATGCAAATATGCAATCATTTGATACGAAAGCTTATTGTGCCAGCAACAGTTCTTGCTTGTGCCTAGCTTGAAATGTACACAATGTACTGGCCAGTTCATGCATTGTTTGCAAGAATGCCCAAGCTTAATTTCATTACCTTGAGAAAGCACCAATCATGAAGTGTGTTGCGTTATTTTGGCAGATCAAAAATCCTGAAAATCTTCTGATTCGCTATGTAGGTGGAAATTCTGACACAAAGTCTTGGTGAAAAATCAGGCATTTTCCCTCCAATTTTTATACAAAGAGGAAGTGACATCAATTTTATAGACTAGAAGTATTCCAAAAGATAGACTGGAAGTTTAGTAGATGAAGTGTAAAAGAAGAGCATGCATGCTCTAGCTAATGCGTTGTTCCCTTGTTAGCTAGCAGCAATTCTTGGGTTCATGAATGCCTTGTCAATGGGACATCTACAAAGGGAAACTCTTTTCACTTGAAGTTAAACTATTGAACTCGAAAAAGAGGAAATAGGTATTTTTATCTGGAACTTTTCATGGGCATATCAATAGCAAAATACATAAATACTTGTCCTAAGATTTAATATGCTTATTCATTAAAAACTTCAAACCACTTGCAACTTCATTGTAACTGCAGCTCATATATTTTTTTCTGCAGATATACACTTATATATCCACGCAGCAGAAAATCAATTCTATCTCTTAAACCCATCACAATATTGTCAGAGCGAAATCTTTTTGCATTCAAGACAAAAAATGAGACGAAAACTGATATATTTCCGGGGAAACTTTCTCGTAGACATTATGATACATCCATATTTAGCCAATCCATCAAGAAATGCGATTTCGGGAGAATTTGCTGCGGATATTTGACCTTTGTCATTCTGTTTTGTGTGTGATTATTTCTGCCTTATGACAGTAGTCAGTGTTGACAAAGATCAGACTGCACAAACTGTGCAGTCTGATCTTAGTCTACACTGCCTTCCAGCAATGGAAATGGCAATTTCTCTTGACAAATGCTTTTCCTGTATGACAAAATATGAGACTTGTCCAAATTGAAAGCCTGCACAGACGACAATAATCAATGACACTGCAAATGAGGAATCTGTAGGTTATAGGTCCGGGAAATATTAAGGAAATAGGAGAAAATGCTGCTTATCAGCATTTCCATCTTTTCTCTCAATATGTTCCCCAGCTTCCTATTTTGTATACAAAACTAGGTGTTGTTGGAAAGGACAAAAGAGTCATAGACTGATTACTGACATTTAAGTGCAGCTTATACAGTTCAATCGATATCATTGTGCATATTATATGATTTGAGAAATATATAACAGATCAATTACTAGTTAATGATTTAAGAGTCTGGAAAATCAAGTTTGGGCCAGGATATGCCGAAAGGGCGCTTATGGCATTCAAGTCTGCCTTGGAATCGTATCAGCCTGCCCCTAACAAAAGAAGACTCATAATCAGTATCAACCCTTAAAGGTTAACAAAGTTATTAGAGAACAGTATGGCTCTTGATAAGACTGCACCTATGCACAAGCTGGCATCACCAATATCAGCCCTAAATGCCAAAAGGTCCTTTTATCCATAACACTTCGATTTAGCTCCTCTTATTCTCATCAAAATATTAGCACAATTAAAGCTAATCAAAATAGCTCAATTTAAGATATCATAATAAAGCTCAATCAAGCTCTTAACCCTTCTCAAGCTGTTTATGTCAATTTACTATTCTGACGAAAAACTTTGGCAAGCTGTATAGACTAAGATCTGCTTGCATAGACATGCAATCCGATCTTAACCTAAATGCCTGCTTAAACTTCATTATTGAGGAAAGAACTGGAGCTAATCTTATTGAAATATATCTTAAATTGGTAGTTTGTTTGAAACAAACTTTAAAGTCAGCAGGACAAGGGTTGATATCTAAACAAGGTTCACTTAAAGCTCATCAAACTAGAGCTCAATTAAAGCTAAGTGTTGCCGCGCTGATTGATTCTGATCAGGTTATTAAATTCATATTGAGTCACACTGCAGGGAATGATGGGATAACGTTGATATTACGTCTGCTGCGGATATCGGAAAATCACACATTTAAGGCAAATAACCATGACGATATAAAAACATATAAAACTGGGTTAAATTATTTCAAACTGCAATGCATTTTTGCGGTCTGATTTTAATATTTCGTACTTTTGATAAGAAATTTATATAAATGTATTTGTAAGTTATTTATTTTGATGTAACAATTTGCACATACCTAAGCGGTAAAACTTTTCATGCTGAACACAATTTAATTTGCTCTTATGGCTGATCTAGACAAAGACCAGACTTATTGTGCATTTAAACCTTTCACAAACAAGACTTACTTTTGATGCATGTGATAGCAACATTGAGACAAAAGAAGAAAATGCTGATAATCAGCATTTTCTCCTTTTGCCTCAATATTTCTGTGCTATGTTTTAAGTATGCAAATCCTACTTTATTAATGTCCATTTGTCAATTTTACAAGCTTGTGTTTGAGAAAAATTCCAATTTTCATTTTATAATCTTATTTTTTTAAAAATACCAACAGTTTTCTATTGTATACTAATGCTTCGATCCAAGCATTTTCAGATTTCTCATCTTTTTTCGTTTTTCTATTCTAAAACAATCTATCTTCCTCTTGCAATCTGAAATGGCCACTAAGCTTGAAATGTTGACAAACAGAAAAGGGTACAAAATTGCCAAAACATCATCAGGAGAAGACAGCGTTCATACAATACCAAATAAGAAGCAATGATCCTAGTTTTGTAAGACCCTATATTCAGACAATTTCTCGAAAGAAGAAATCCATCTTCCCGGCAAACAATTCATTTACTCTACATGATCCAAAAACAGATTGAAAGAGGAAATTCAATTATTTCCCAAATTTACTTGCTAGCACAGAAAGACTTACTCCCCTCTAGCTGATAGCTAATTCTTACAATGTCTGTGATTCACCCTAAAGTTGGTGTGCTACAAAAACTCATAAGCTCATAGCTGTAGCCTTTTCAAGCTGTAGTTACGAATTTTTGATCTAAAACAAATGATATACTATAATATCTTTTATGCTTTTCCGGATTTTGCACATATGGCAATATGCTGGGTCGAACAAATGGTAAATAGTTTGAGACCATGCTTTTTTATTCTATCGCTCTATCTATTTTTTTATTTTTTTAATCTGTGGCTTTAAAGTCTCAATATTATGACATAAGCTGTTGAGCGGTCCTGACCATTTACACCTACAGCATTAAGTCTGATCTGATGACCAGCATTTTCTCCTTTTCCGTAAATAGTTTCTACAGTAGACCATAGATATTCATCAATTGAAACAACATATATTTCAACATCTGCATCACTCTTTCATTTTGACAAGACTTGAAGAATAACTTTTGTCTCAGAAATGATGAAGATTTTTTTGTATACAACACCTTTGAATTTGGACTAGATTAATTCTTTGACATCAGTCTTCCTATCCTTTTGCATTTTATAGCCTGCAACAGGGTTGCGGGAGCTTCTTAAAATGACTTATTCTGGTCTGACAGCAAAGAATGCTTCACCTGTTCCCAAACCTTTCCCAAACAGCAAAACATTTGACTGTTCCAATTTCAATGATGAAGCAGACAACAAGTTGCATGTTCATAAAGATTTATTTGTGTATTATATAGCATGGAAAATATTGAGGCAAAAGGAGAAAATGCTGATCATCAGCATTTTCTTCTTTTGCCTCAATGTTTTCTCAATACTATTCTATTATAGACATCAAAACCAGATCCCCTTTGGGAAAGGGTTAATTGAAGCAATTCTTAAAGCGAGAAAAGCTGGAAAACGCAGAAACAAACATAGTTTAATGTACATATATATGGAAATCTGTCATTTGATAATGTCTAAGATCAAAGATAAATTGTGGTGCCACCACTTAGAGTAATTGGAAGTCATTTTCTGAATTATTAAATGTATTCTTTCCATTCTTAGATTCTTAACCCTTTGCATGATGAATTAAAATCTCTTTAAAAAATGTTTTAATAAAATGCTTGTTAGGGATAGTGTTGGAAATCCTTTTTATGAGTCTGTTGTTTCTTCTTTCAAAGTTTCACTTCTTTCAGCAACATCCTTTTTCATCATCATCATCATCATCATCATCATCATCATCATCATCATCATCATCATCATCATCATCATCATCATCATCATCATCATCATCATCGGTGTTTCATGTTTAACATGCAGGTTCAGAAGCATCGTCCACGTTAGTAGGCTCCCTTCCAGGTAACTGGCTCGCTGCACGCATGGCTGTCCTTACACCTGTCCTCCATCTGGCCTTGTCGTGAGGGTCGATTGTTTTGAGATTCCATTGTTGGCGATCTTTCTCAGCTAGCTGCTTCCAAGTTGTTTTTGGTGTTCCTGAACGATGTGTCCCATTGACGTTTATGTCATATGCAGTTCTGATAGCCCCTTCAGATCTTTCGACATGCCCATACTATCTCAACCTACGTTCCCTAAGGATAAGTTCCAAGTCCTCGAGGCCGAACTTCTTGCTAAGATCGCATGATCTGGTGGTGCGGATATCGTCTGTTTTTACGCCGCATATCTGTATGACCATGGCGTTGTCATTTCGCTGTAGGCATTGAAGATTTGGCTTGGACAGAAAATTGACAGAAATTTCCCTAGCCACTCTTGTCTTTCAGATAAGACTAAAATTCAAAGGACATTTAACCCTTTCCCAAACAAGACCTGGTTTTGATGTCCTTAACATTATTGACTAGGGAAAACATTGAGACAAAAGAAGAAACTGCTGATAACAAGCAGTTTCTTCTTTTGTCTCAATATTTTCTTTCCTATTTTGTACACAAATACGTCTTTTTTAATACCCACTTTGCCATTTGCAGCAGCTTTTGAAATGGACCACCCTAACACTCTACTGTTTGGGAAAAGGTTTAAAGACTCATTGTGTCCTTTATTTGTGAGAAGGTTGTAAAAATCTACAATAGGTCAAGGGAGACAACTTATCTAAATCTATTCATAATAGATCTACCAGTATAAGTAAACCATGACCTCTGGACAGACGAGTCAAACTGAACAGGTAAACCAGGTATGTAAACGTCGTGGTTTTAAGAAGGCGTTTACCGTTAGATGTAATCACAACACCCCTCTCACGCAGGACAGTCAATAGTTAAAAGTACATTTGAGTCTCAATGTTGATGGTACCACTATAATTCTATTTTTCTCAATAAAACATTTACAACTTATGAATTTGTGGGGAAAATTGCAACAATTTTATTTCACTAATTCATATGCACTTACACCAGTATTGCAGTCACTCATGGAAGTACTTCCCAGTTTTTCTATGCCACTGTATAAGTAAAGATTAGGTAATAAAATGTAGGGATGAAAATAATTTTAGAAATATTGAATCAGATTTTTGTTTGATCTAGCTGTATGAATTACACTTGCTAGGTAGGCTTTCAGATTCTAATCTACCTGAGCTAAAACCACGCCCACTTCCAGCCCACACCTGGATTCTCTTAACCCTTTCCCAAAAGACATCATATTAGGGTGGCCCAAATAGGCTTCGATTTTCCGTGTGAACAAATACGTCATCGTCACGCCTCACTGGTCTAAAAATAGATTGGGAATCCCTTATCGTACAAATATGGCTGTGAATCTCGCGAAGATTTCCCACCTTCAACTTGCCGGAGATAACATTATAAGAGCTTGATTGCTGTAATCATTTGTTGAGAAACATTCTAATTCCGAGTTGAGAAGGTTGCTGCACTGTCGTGTACTTTTTAAGATCGGTAACTATGAAATAAGCAGTTGACAAGTAATGTTTACACATACGGACATGTCCTGACTTCATCGTGCCGCTCGTGCGTGCTCGCTTACCCTTTCCAAAACGACATAATGTCATGTTGGGCTAAATTGAAAAAAGTCTGCAGACGACAAAACGGATGTGAATATCTTTAGTGTTTTATCTCGGAGAAAATATTGAGGCAAAAGAAGGATGATCATCAATATCAAAAGAAGTTATTCACACCCATTTTGTCTGCTGTGCATGCCTTTTCGATTTTGTCGATCATCATTTTCTACTTTTGCCTCAATGTTTTTCCAAGAATTTTCTGTTGACGACGTCAAAACCGGTCTTGTTTGGGAAAGGGTTAATATAGAAAAAACAATTTGTCGCTGAATGTGATTTGATAGCCCATAGGCTTTCACTACAACAATGGGCAATCTAACTCACAAAATAAGCAAGATAGAGTTATGTTCCTTGTACGTTGCACTTCTCCTTGGTGAGATCTATCTACCAGAGAAGTTTAATGATCATAGCTACTTTACTTTCAGACTTTTCGATGTTTTTTCTGGTTAAGCTGCTGGGAATCTCAAGAAAAAACGTTTGTCATTTCTGGTCTGTCTCCGTATCTGGAAGCAATGTTGCATATGCGAAATATTTCGTAGTTTTAGTTCCCGCCTGCATTATCTATGATCGACTAATATCGCGCTTGAAAATAATATTTTTTTGCTAACACGGTTACGAAAAATTGTCCGATTCATTGACCGATAAACAAAATATTAGACTGGTACCCGGCAAACGTTGTTGGGGTATTCCCATCGGAAATCTATTTTTAGCACACGAACGCGGGAAAACTGTTCGCTATTGGAAACTGCTGCAGATGACAAAATAGATGTTCTTAGAAATTCTTTCTTTTGTAATATTCATCTGTAAACTGCAACAGCTTACAAATTGGAACTATAAGTATGAACTTTTGTTGCTTTGGAAAGGGTTAATCAATAATAGGCCAGTCACTTTAGCATTTAGGGTACCACTAATTCTAACAGAAATAATTTTGTAACTGAACGATAGTCTTTTATATCATGATCAACATATCAAAAGTCCTCAGAGCAAATGTGGGGGAAAATGGTGTTAAATCACGCTAAAAGATGCCTTGATATGATCGTAATACACTGGTCCATTCTAACCACCATACATTTTCTCGAGTACCACGTGCTTCTCTTACACTATACTTTTCAGATATCATTTTTAATTTGATTGAATTTTATATGAAAATTGAAAAATGTATTCATTATAAATAAAAATTTAAAAGGATAAATATAACGAATAATTGAAAATAATTTCGCTTTAAACAAAATTATCTGCGATCGATTTTTAAAACTACGGAAGCTCAATTTGACTATAACATTATTACATCTGTCAGATATAGATTATTCAAATCGGAATTGCACAATTTGCGAGTAAATCATCCTTTACTCGCCCCCAACCACTTGGTTTGAAGTCCACACATGCTTTTTGTTATTATACGCCCGAAGGGTCGTATTTTGTTATTGCCCGGTCGTCCGTATGTCAGTCTATCCGTCCGTCCGTCCGTCCGTCAGCAATTTCTTATGTGCGCAACTTCTCCTACAGTTTTGATCGGAATTTGATCAAACTTGCCATAATGAATCTCCATGGTATCTAGTTGTGCACACCGCTTACGGAATTCAGATAACTCCTTTCGTTCTTGAATTATCTTCCCGTGAATAAAAAAATGCCCATTTTATTGTTTGCGCATTGTGTGCGCAACTCCTCCTACAGTTTTGATCAGAATTTTATCAAACTAGCCACAATGAATTTCCATGGTATCTAGTTGTACACACTGCTTACTGAATTTAGATGACTGTTTTCGTTTCTGAATTATCTAACCTTAAATTGAAGGAAAAATGCCCATTTTCTCAAAAATGTCCATTTTCTCGTGTGAACAACTCCTACAGATTCAACCCGAATTCGATCAAACTAGCCACAATGAATCTCCATGGTGTCAAGTTATACACACCGCTTACAAAATTTAGATAACTGTTTTCATTTCTGAATTATCTGCCCTTGAATTTAAGGACAAATGCCCGCTTTCTTAAAAATGCACATTTTCTCGTGTCGCAATTCCTACATTTTCGACCAGATTTCAATCAAACTAGCCACAATGAATCTCTATGGTGTCTGGGTGTGGAAGCATAATTTGGATAACTTCTCATGTTTGAATTATCTGCCCTTGAATTGAAAAGAATGGCCAATTTTACTGACAAGCCCCTCTCGGGCGTATATGCGCCGCTCTGCGAAGCTCTTGTCAAATATTGAGGTAAAGGAACGTCCCTACGGTTATAATAGGTGAAGATGCGGATGTACTCGTTCTTCTTTGTTACCATGCTGATGGTAATGACAATAACATTTACTACACATCTGACGTAAAAAGTGGAACAAAGAGAAAGAAAATATGAGACATCCACAAAACCAGAAGAACTGTAGGATTCGACATTTGTAGATTAATACCAGTCATACATGCATTTTCTGGTTGTGACACCACTTCATATGTATTATGGTATTGGTAAAGGGGTTCTCCTTAAGAAAGCATCCAATAACCAAATGATAAAAGACCAACTTTCTCTTCTCTCTTTCTCGAAGATGTTTCTCATAGTGTTATAGAAAATGCGAGAGAAAGGATATTTGTACATATTTACAATGGAGAAACCACAAAACACTTGAATAACATAAGATTTCAAAAATATATTTATAAGACACAAACAAGCTCCACATTTGTACAAGTTAAAAGTCTTCCGCCAACTGAAGCTGCTGCCAAATACCACAATGATAGAGCCTGTCTTCAAGTCCAAACGTGGGTAGGAAACACGACAGAACCAACTGAATGGGGCTGGAACAAAATCAACAACAAATTAAATCCAGTTAAAACACACTTGTCTGCTGCACCCGAACGCCTGTTTAAAATGATAAGATGTAAAATTTTGCAAACTAAATTGTGATTCCAAAAGGTGCACATGTAGGAAACATGGCCTGTCCTGTTCAGCGGGTTGTGGTGAGTGTCATGGTGTGAGCTGCATTAATGTGCTCTTAATTAATGAAGATTTCGAGATGGTTTGAATTTATAAGTGCCATCCATATGAACATGTATCTGGCAAAAAAGCCTTTATAACATTTAATACAAACCCACTGTAGATCTAGATCAAGATCAGGCTGTGTGTACGCACTGTCTGATCACAAAGCCCGTAGTTCCTATGTTACTTTTTCGTGTTCTATACCGTCTTTTATATTGTCGACCTTGATCAGACATCACTGAGGCACAATTCGATCTTCATATTCGGTAGTCTGAAAGATTAATATGGTCGCTTATCCAGATCTGCACCAACACACAAACACTCAAACATATCTTGTAAAGCAGTTTTTTGTCTTTGGGGTATATACAACATCAAATATGCATATAGATATACTATTTTGTCTTACATAACCTTGAATTGCACATAATTTGAAAACATACAAACGATTTTATTATTATTTATTATTATTATCATCATTCGAAATCCATTACAAAGTGATAACAAGAGGGCCATGATGGCCCTAGATCGCTCACCTGAAATTTTTCGCCTTGTTGAAAAAAACATTTTGACCTGTATAGCAGCAAATTAAGAATTTTGCAATAAAGCCCCTTTTCCTCAGTTTTTCAAAAGAATGAAACAAAATTCAGCCTTTTCAAGTGTTTGCTCTTTTGCCCTTTTTCTGGTGCCGCTGCACTAAGAGCTTTGATATTAATCAAATTCTTATAACAACTTTAAAAGTTTCTTCACTCAAGGATCATTCATTTGAAGTTTTAAGAATATTGGTCAACTACATGTAGTAAGCCAGAAGATTTTTAAAAGATTTGGCAATTTTCCCCTTTTCTCATGCCGCGGCAGTCAAAGGCTTTCATGGAATCAAAGTCTCTCAAAAACTTTGATAGCCCTTCACCCAAGGATCATTCATGGGAAGTTTCAAGAAGATTGGCCAACTAGTTGAAGGCAGAAGATTTTTACAATGTTTGGCTATTTTCCCCTTTTCTCATGCCAAGGCAGCCAAAGCCTTTGATGGAATCAAATTCTCTTAACAACTTTGAAAGCCCTTCAACCAAGGATCATTCATATTAAGTTACAAGAATATTGGCCAACTAGTTAGGCAGAAAAGGGTTTTTAAAAGATTTTGCTATTTTCCCCTTTTCTTATGCCGCGGCAGCCAAAGTCTTTGATGAAATAAAATTATTTTAACAACTTTGAAAGCCCTTCATCCGAGGATCATTCATTTGAAGTTTCAAGAATATTGGCTTGCTAATTAGGCAGAAGAAGATTTTTAAAAGATTTGGCTATTTTCCCCTTTTCTCATGCCGCGGCAGCCAAAGTCTTTGATAGAATCAAATTCTTTTAACAACTTTGAAAGCCCCTCACTCAAGGATCATTCATATGAAGTTTCAAGAATGTTGGCCTACTGGTTAGGCAGCAGAAGATTTTTAAAAGATTTGGCTATTTTCCGCTTTTCTCATGCCGCGGCAGCCAGAGTCTTTGATGGAATCAAATTCTTTTAACAACTTTGAAAGCCCTTCACCCGAGGATCATTCCTCCCAAGTTTCAAGAAGATTGGTCCAGTGGTTTAGGAGGAGAAGATCTTTAAAGAAATTGTGGACGGACGGACGGCCGGACGGACGGCCGGACGGACGGACGGACGGACGACGGACAACGACCGATCACAATACCTCACCTTGAGCACTTTGTGCTCAGGTGAGCTAAAAATGAATTTTGTGCTAAAATAGACTTGATTTACCGTTGATTCAAGCCGTAGTTACGAGATTTTATGACAACACCTACGAGATACTATCGTTTGTCTGAAATTACGTCACGGTTAACTGGATAAAAGTATTTCCTATTAGCCGGTGGCTTTCTAAATAGCAACAAGAGGACCATGATGGTCCTATATCGCTCACCTGAACCAAAATGATATAAACAACACTTTTCTTCAATTCAAAAAATATTTATGACTCTAAGACTGAAAACGAACTTATGGTCAATAACATTGTGAAAATCGAACTCATCCAAGATTTCATCGCGCCCAACATTGTGTCCAAGATTTGTCTTGTTTGATAAATAATTGTCGATTCTGGAATATAAACAAGGTCGAAAAAAGCCGAAAACAGCAATTTTGTCAAATTCAAGGGCACTCTCGACTTTCTGGTCAGATCAGGCTGAAAATCAAACTCATCCGAGATCTTATGATTTCCAACATTGTGTCCAAGATTTGTCTTGATTGGTCAATAATTGTAGATTCTAGAGTGTAAACAAGGTCTAAAGCAGTTGAAATCGGCAATTTGATCAAATTTAAGGGCACATAACTCTCATCTTTCTGGTCAGATTAGACTGAAAATCAAACTCATATGAGATCTTATAGTCTCCAACCTTGTGTCCAAGTTTTGGATTGATTGATCAATAATTGTAGATTCTAGAGTGTAAACATCGTCGAAAACAGCGAAAAATGACAATTTTATCAAATTCAAGGGCAAGTAACTCTCGACTTTCTGATCAGATCAGACTGAAAATCATACTCATCCAGGATCTCATGGTCCCAAACATTGTGGCAAAGTTTTGTCTTGATTGATGAATAATTGTAGATTCTAGAGTGTAAACAAGGTAAAAAACAGCCGAAAATGGCAATTTTTGCAAATTCAAGGGCACATAACTCTCGTCTTTCTGGTCGGATCTTACTGAAAATCAAACTCATCCGAGATCTTATAGTCTACAATGTTATGTCCAAGATTTGTCTCGATTGATCAATAATTGTAGATGCTAGAGTGTAAACAATGTCAAAACTAAGTATTTTTCGCATTCAAGGGCAGATAACTCCTGACTTTCTGGTTCGATCTGACCCATAATCGAACTCATCCGAGATCTTATGGCCATACATATTTTGACCAAGTTTGGTCAAGATTGGCTTATATTTGTAGATGCTAGAGTGTAAACACGAAATTGTGGACGGACGGACGGACGGACAGACGGACAGACGGACAGACAGACGGACGACGGACAAAAAGTGACCACAATAGCTCACCTTGAGCACTTCGTGCTCAGGTGAGCTAAAAATAAATCAGTAGGCATAATGAAAAACAGTCACTGATTTGACGTCTGTGAAGAGAATCGAATCGTAAAATAAACTATAAAAGATAAAAGTGGTGACAATCAGGTTTTTATCCTTTTTTATCAATATTTTTTTTGCTATGATGTTCACAAATCCGATCTTTTTGCAAATTGTTTTTGTCGTCTGCAGCAGCTTTAGAATGGGAAGTCTAATATTTACGCCCAGATGTCGGTTTAAATGTATTTGATAAGTTAACCTTAGTAAATGGATGGGTGGGGTAATTTCACCTGCAAATTCATTTTCCATGTCTAATTGAAATAAAGAAAATATCAAAGTCTGTGTTTTTTTACTTTATAAACCCCTAAAATTACGTTATATATAATATGTTTCATCCACAATAACATATTTGGTTTTAAAAGATGGGTTTCTAAGCCTACACGGAAAAACATTCTTTTGGCTTGCCTTGAGGGGTCTCTTCGTTAGATCGATATTTTTCATATTTCCCCTCGAGTAACATTTGAGGACTTTTTTTCTGGAATGAGTAGATGGTTGTAGATTATAAAAATGTTGGTTTCGTTTCTGTTAGAATTAGTGGTGGGTTGGGCCTATTTTTCGGCTAAAGTGACTGGCCTATAATTTAGAAGTTCACTCTCTAAACATCAGAAAGTCAGGCAGGCAATCACATTATTCCTGGTTCTGTCAAAGATAATATAAATGTCAGTAAAGTGTTATTGAAACTCTTCACTGCTACAGATAGACATCAATAAACTCTTCACTGCCACCAGATGTAATTATTGAAACTCTTGACTGACAAATAAGATCAAGCCCCAGTTTCTCGAAAATACTTAAGTACGTTCTCATGCTCAAATCTGAGCATCGTGCTCAAATTGCACGAAATCCATGTGAACTTCAATCAAATGCCCTTCAACGTTAGAGTGTATTTCATTGAAGTTAAGAATGTTCTCATGAGTATGTACTTAAGTTTTTTGAGAAACCAGGGCCTGGTTTTGACGTCCCTAACAGAATTGGCTTAAGAAAACATCAAAACAAAAGAAGAAAATGCTGACAATCAGCATTTCCCCTTTTGTCTCAATGTTTTCTGTGCTGTAATATTCACAAATTCTACATGATAATATGACATCGTCTGCAATTGGTTTCAAATGGGACCATGCTAAAAACTTGTTGTTTGGGAAAGAGTTTAACTCTTCACTGCCACCGATAGACATCAATAAACTGTTCACTGCCACCAGATGTAATTATTGATACTGAGACAAATCAATCAATGGCCTTTCTCTCTCTCCATATATCAGGAAATATGTACAATAACCGTAAACTGACTTGATGTCATTGATTCACACTACAAGGTTGTTCAAGGACAATTAACCATTTCTCAAATGGCAGACATTTAGGGTCCAAATTCCGAGATGTTGCAAACGGCAATTTATAGTGGACGAAAAATCATATTAATTGCCTTTCTGCATGGACACAAGCAATTTCTTCATTTTCCACAATGTTTTCCAAAGCCTTTATCTAGTGGGGCATCAAAATGTCTTTGAATGAGACAAAACTAGATATTGTTTGTTTGGAAGAGGTTAAGCTGAATATTCTTGTGACCTTGACCTTTGACATATCTAGACATGCAATCACAAATTTTCAATTATACATTTTCTCCTTGAAGAGAACAATGCAAAAATAATCTTATATCTGTGGAGATAAAATGGGTGGTGATCCACTTCTTGTAGCAGAAAGGGAAAGTCAAATAATGAAATGATAAGCATCCCTGTGATGAAAGTATAGTGCCTAATTTTTACTGGTCAATTGACCCCTAACTAGCCCCTGTCTGGCCCCTGCCAAGCTCCCTTATTACATAATTTAGGATGCTGTGGCTTGATAACAGCAATAATCATGCTTCCTTTCAAATCCCCAGAGACTCTTTTATCCCTTCTCCAGGCATTCACAGATCTTTCAAAAAGACTAGAAAACAAAGAGGGAAAAGGAGAAAATGCTGATCATCATCAGCATTTTCTCCTTTTCCCTCAAATGTTTTCTAAACTGTCGGTAAAAGATTTTCTATTTTCATCATGATTCATTTTGCCATCAGTTCTTATGCTCTACAACTGCATGGGCTCTGTTGGTACATGTCCACAAGTTTGACATCAGGGGCAGGATTATTGCCCCCTGATTTTACACAAGTCAAGGTCATCAAAATAATGATTGGCACCAATCATTTGTAGTTTTCATATAGTTTCAACCAATCACCAAGTAACAAAGTTTGATCCAATATTAACAAGAGGGCCATTGGCCCTGAAGCGCTCACCTGATATAACAACTTGTTGTAAACCAATTTTCAGGTTGATTGGGCAAAAAATGTGACCTCTAGGATGCACACAAGGTTTATCTAAAATTTGACCTCATGACCTAGAATTGATCAAGGCAATCATTCTGATCAATTTTCAGGTTGATTGGGCAACAAATGTGGCCTCTAGAGTGCACACAAGGTTTTACAAAGATTTTACCTGATGACCTAGTTTATGACCCCAGATGACCCAATTTCAATCTTGTCTGAGAATTGATCAAGACAATCATTCTGATCAATTTTCAGGGTGATTGGGCAAAAAATGTGGCCTCTAGAGTGCACACAAGGTTTTTTTAAGATTTGACCCCAGATGACCCAATTTCACAGTTGTCCGAGATTTCATCAAGAAAATCATTCTGATTAATTTTCAGGTTGATTGGGCAACAAATGTGGCCTCTAGAGTGCACACAAGGTTTTTCTAAGATTTGACCCCGTGACCTAGTTTTTGACTCCAGATGACCCAATTTCAAAATTGTCTGAGAATTGATCAAGAAAATCATTCTGAGCAAATTTCAGGTTGATTGGGCAAAAAATGTGGCCTCTAGAGTGCACACAAGGTTTTACAAAGATTTGACCTCATGACCTTATTTATGACCCCAGATGACCCAATTTCAAACTTGTCCGAGAATTGATCAAAACAATCATTCTGGGCAATTTTCAGGTTGATTGAGCAAAAAATGTGGCCTCTAGAGTGCACACAAGGTTTTTCTAAGATTTGACCCCGTGACCTAGTTTTTGACCCCAGATGACCCAATTTCAAACTTGTCCGAGATTTTATCAAGACAATAATTCTGATCAATTTTCAGGTTGATTGGGCAAAAAATTGTGGCCTCTATAGTGCACACAAGGTTTTTCTAAGATTTGACCCCATGACCTAGTTTTTGACCCCAGATAACCCAATTTCAAACTTGTCCGAGATTTCACCAAGACAATCATTCTGAGCAAATTTCAGGTTGATTGGGCAAAAAATGTGGCCACTAGAGTGCACACAAGGTTTTTCTAAGATTTGACCCAATGACCTAGTTTGACCCCAGATGACCCAATTTCAAACTTGTCCGAGATTTTATCAAGACAATCATTCTAAGCAAATTTAAGTTTAATTGGGCAAAAAATGTGGCCTCTAGAGTGCACACAACGTTTTTCTAAGATTTGACCCGTGACCTAGTTTTCGACCCCAGATGACCCAATTTCGAACTTGTCTGACATTTCATCAAGACAATCATTCTGAGCAAATTTCAGGTTGATTGGGCAAAAAATGTGGCCTCTAGAGTGCACACAAGGTTTTTCTAAGATTTGACCCCGTGACCTAGTTTTTGACCCCAGATGACCCAATTTCGAACTTGTCCAAGATTTCATCAAGACAATCATTCTGAGCAAATTTCAGGTATATTGGGCAAAAAATGTGGCCTCTAGAGTGCACACAAGGCAAAGTTTGACGGACGACACACGACACACGACAGACGCCGGACACAGCGGTATCATAATAGCTCACCATGAGCACATTCGTGCTCAGGTGAGCTAAAAACCTAGATTAAAATTCTCATTTATAAATACCACATTTTTAAATCAAAATTTGACTTTAAAACCCTATAATGTAATCAATAAAGAAAATAATTATTATTAAGACAAATTGCAATTTATGTTGCTGTAATTCAAATTTACATGAGAAAAAGATAATGCAATTTACATGAGAAAAGGATAACACAACAAACTTGTGACGTAAAATGCAAGAGGAACTTTAAACAAATTATTTAAAGTTTAATTATTACAAATTATGTAAAATTTTCCATTTAGATCAGCGATGAAAAGGAATAATAGAGCAACAGACTGATACGAAAGTGTAGAGGCGTTATACGGTTGTTATTTCAAAACCAAACCCTATGCTGTGGGTACTCATTGGAATCGTCTCGATGAGACGATTCTAATGAGCATTCACAACATAAGAGTTCGATGAACATTTTAAGTGAAAAATTGCATTTTGTCTTTACCCAATCTTATCTGTAGCGCTGAATAAGATGAATTATAATATTAATTTGTTGCACAACCAAAGATATTAATTTTGATGTTTATATTTGGTAACTGTTATTGCAATTGATCTACTCTAATTAGCATTTTATGGAAATGTAATAGGTTTTAGTGCAAATAGTTAGAGCAACAGACGAAATCTTGTCTGACTCTCAAATCTAATCAAGTCAAATGGATAATTATGTCCTTCAGGCTAAGGAATCTCAGAGCCTGAATCTTGTTCTCAGCGTGATACCCAGAAAAGTGTGACTATAAACTACTCAACTGCTTTTCCAGGGTTTGTTTAACCCTTTCCCAAACGGTAAGCGGTCCAATTTGAAAGCTGCTACAGACAAAAGAAATGTTGTTAAAGATAAAATTTGTGTAAGAGATAGCACAGAAAATATTGAGACAAAAGAAGAAACTGCTGATCATCAGCAGTTTCTTCTTTTGTGTCAATGTTTTCCCCAATCAATTTCTACTTAAAGACGTCAAAACCCGTCTTGTTTGGGAAAGGCTTAAAGAAGAGCTTCCATAGTACACCCATAGGGGTTTTCAGTAATGATGGCCATGAATTGTATGGCAGATAATTTAGGAATCTATGTAGTGATGTCAATGTACATGGTCAGGTGCATCACTAGCGTCAAGTATGTTGTGCAACGTTTGAACTTAATCCGAGCGATGTATAGATCTAGATCTATAGAAACAAATTGCATGAACAAGAACAACATAATTATTATGCTAACAGACAGACAAACAGAAGAGGATGTTAAACAACTACATAAAAATCACTGAAAGCAACATAAAACCCAATAGCAATGAATTTTGTGCTAAAAGTAGACTGGGTTTACTCTAAATTTTTGATAAACCGTCAGTGTTGTTACAAAATCTCGTAACTTCGACTTGATTCAAGCCGTAGTTACGAGATTTTATTACAACACATACGAAATACTACTGTTTGTCCGAAATTACATCATTAAACAGGATAAAATCGTACCCCAAACAAGCACACAGAAGTTCCAGAAACAAAATGCAAGATGTCTGTTGCGGGAAGGGTTAATATAAACAAATGATACAATGCCAAGTATTTGAGTTTACAACTTGGCACCAATGTATTCCAACACAAAATTATCTTAATAATAAGACAGGTTTTACTTTTCTCGCTCAACTAATTCATTACAAGTTGCTTGGGAATCTGGCAAAATCTTGGCCGTTATAATATCTATCATTGAACTGTGGCATGAAAGAAGGTCCCTTAAGGCATTTTAAAACAACATAAATGAAGATCAGAATGTGTTAAAGAACAATATGGATCTAGATCAGCCTGCATGTACATGCAGTCTGATCAAGATCCATATTGTTCTCTTATGGCTTCAATATTACCATAGAGATAGTTAAGAGAACATTATAAGTTCCTGATCAAAATGCATTTCAATAGACCTTTAACGGGTTCTGGAGTGATCTCCCTTGAAAGTTATCTTCCTTGAATTATTGGGTTGTTCCGTTTCCGGTTAGGGCTGCAGATAAGAAGGGTTTTCGCTATTTCAAAATGCAAAATGTCTTGAATTGTTCTTCAAATCCTATGCAGCATATGCTGTAGGTACTCATTGTATCATCTTCTTAAGATGAATAAAATGCGTACCCATTATGTATGTTTAAGATTCGAAATAATAATTTTAGAATTGTTTACCCCGCTTATCAGCTGCTATGCAGTTAAATACCAAATATCATTCATTGCTGATGATTGGCCTAATAATTTAAACTTTTCAAACAAGACCTGATTTTGATGACTCTAAATATCGTTTGGAAAATATCGAGAGAAAAGGTAATCTTGTTAATATTGGGCATTTTCTATCCCTCCTTTGATAGTTTTGCAACAATTTACACGTTTTCTGTCTTATTTTGTCACGTGAATTAGCGTTCATTGTTGAGTAGTCTAAAAGGCTGTTGTTTGGAAAAGGGTTAAACTTTCAACTTTTTTTCTTTTCTTTTCTTCTTTTTTTTTTTTTTTTTTTTTTTTTTTTTTTTTTTAGCACGGGTTTGCAATCTCATTTTAACATACTATTTTTGAGCAGTTTAATAGGCTGTCGTTTGGGAAAGGGTTAAACTTTCAACATATTTTTTTTCTTTTTGTTTGTTTAGCACGGGTTAGCGAATGTGTTAAATAAGTCGTAAAATTGTGTAATAAAGGGTGAAAGTTCGAGTTTTGTCGTGTCTATTAATTTATCTTTCGGTCCTGTCAATCTTATGTCTATTGTGATAAATCCGTTTAATATACAGTAACTTGTGTTTTATCGGGCCGAGATCAATTAAAGGAATTTGGCTAACTGATTGGGGTGATATACACAAGGTCCATGGAAATTAACATTCCAATTCCCTTTTGTCGGCAGACAATTAATTATTAATCCTTTGACAAACAATGAAACGTACGTTTGACATACTAGAAGGTCAGTAACTATGCCAAAAGAAATGCGGAGATTTAAAAGCTTATTGAGAGGAAAAGTATACTTTCCTTTTTCTCAAAATGTACGAAAATATTTTCTATCATTCATATTTAATTTAAGTGCGTTGCAGATGTGAAGTTATTTAAATTTTGGATTTATTTCACGATATGAAGACTTTAATGTCAAAATGACTGATTTGAAAGAGTGTCTTAGATCAACTAACTCCAAAATTAATGTTGAATCAAGAAAGTGAAAATAATCCAACTAGAATGAAATATTAAAAACTACATTATTACTACAATTTGCAAAACAAAATAAAATCTTTCTCGTCATTGATAATCGGAAATCCTGGAGCTTGGCAAAGATTTTTTTATGGCTTTCAGCCTTTCAACTAGGCCGATTTTTAACCCGGATTAAACATATCAATTGGGTGAAATCAAAGTCGAAACTTAGTCTGGTATAATTAGTAATAAATAAACAATCCAATGTGTACGATGATTCTGCGAAATATGCGTCTGTAAAGAAAATAATCGTATTTTGCGAGCGAAGCGATGATTTTTACTCTTTAGCGTATCTAGAAAAATAGACCGGAACTACCCAGTTGTGTTCAAGGGAGATAAACCCCATTAAATCAAGGGCAATATCAGGATAACTCTTGGATCTCGGTAGGGGTCTATTGACCAAACGCCAATCGACAGATCGCTCCGCCAACTACATAGAATTTAAGGCAAACAATGTGCATGTGGTCGGTGATAGGGAACGATTTTATCCAGTTAATCGTGACTTAAATTCGGACAAACAAAGTAGTATTTCGTAGTTGTTGCAGGGCTTTTTTCTAGGATTGGGGGAAGACACAGGACGCAGGTAGAAAGGGGAAAAATCACATGCGGCATCATAGTTTTGGGGAAAATTGTATAATATAGAAAAAGAACACTAGATGGGCAAAAACCCTCTTATATCCACTACTGTAGACTTGAGAACAAGCAGGGCTAGTTTATAAAGCTGCAGAAATTGTGGAAAAGGTTTCCTTGCTATTTCATTTGGGTTTTAGTGTGATTTTTGGGAAGCAAATTTGGAAAATTTGCTTTTCTTTGCAGCCGTGCTTCTCTGCACTTTAACATTCTCTGCATACCACACAACATCTTCCGGTCCTCCTCACTATAAATAGTTCTATCAAAAGCAAAAATTAATGAGGTAACAGTCATTCGAATGTTCATATGTAACTCTGAAGTTATACATGTAGATATTGAATAGTGTGACTGAAAGTGAAACATTCTATTAATCATGTCTTTAAGCGAAGAAAAGACCGACGTAGTAATTTGCTTTATTATGGTTCAAAGATCAGTCCAATGATCTTCCTTGTAAATCAGGGTCAGTCAAGTTTACTGAACTATGAAATATATTCAAAGGCTCAAAGCTATAAATAGACAATTTACACACTGATAAACCGTAGCGTGTATACTATGTATTTACAACTGGTAGTACCTGGCAAACCGCGTCCATTGATTGGTTAGTACTAGTATACACATAAAGGTTGTCAACTTGTGCTAAAAATAGATTCAACATCACCAGCATGGAATCAAAGTATTCAAGGTATTCAAATGGATAATCAAAGTACCTAATCAAAGTAATCTACTTCTGGATCGGCCTACATTGTACATTATTAACAAATTTGCTTCCCAACAGTACTTTCAGTACTTTGATTGAAAATACATCTTCGGGAAAATTTATTATTTGGGGAAAAAAGTGCATTATTTCTTGAGGGGAAGACGCTGGAAACCAGTGTCACTTTCTTAAGGGGAAAAACCCCTGTGTTGTTATAAAATCTCGTAACTACGGCTTTATTTAAGCCGTAGTTACGAGATTTTATAACAACACCGACGCGGTTTATCAAAACATAACTGTGAACCAAGTCTATTGTTAGCACAAAATTCTTTGCCATTGGTATGTCGATTGTTTTGATTGTCAGTCGATAAATCGATACAAAACCACGTCAGGGGTTGAAAAATTTCTTCAAACCTACTAGTCCTGTAGGACTAGTAGCTCTGAATTTCTACTCGCCCTTACGGCAACCCAACTCGCCCTTAAAGACGAAGAAAATTTTAGACTGTTGGCTCTTACGGATGCATTATTATGCAAATAACATAACTCTTTGACTCTACAAGTAAAGTTTCTTCGGTATAAATGACAGACAGGGCTCGCGCTGGCGATCGCCACTTCAAAAGTCATCTATGCGAATAAGGCAACAATTTTATTAAAAAAGATGGTCAATAAATCGAATGTGGCTCAGACTTGACTCCATCTTTTACCATAAATCAATCGCCGATTAACATTACTGTAAACACTTACTTTTTATTTAATTCGAAAGATAGATTAGCTGTCAAAATGGTCGAGTAAGCACACCATTTTAATATGTACAAACTACCCGGTAAATGTGAAAGAATTTCTTTGTGTAATCGCGAGGCGGCATAACAGAAAGAGACAACGCGTCTGTGTTAAAACCATCTAACGTCAGTGTATTTACTACGTAGATAGCGTTTTGTTTTCATTGCGTCATCCAATTTTCCCGCACTTTTCTGGCACGCGCGACTTTTGTAAACAAATCATAGTAAAACGTAACCTTATTTGGGTGCGGAAAAATCACGTGATTATATTGAAACTGGAATGACTACGTCATCAATTGACTGTGTTTGCGGCCTCTTTGATCTCGCTCAAATCATCGCATATGAGTAACACAGATTTGTACTCTAGTTTCCTTGTTTAGTTTCACTTACGGGATTGATCGACACAAACAGGGAAAGGTCGTATTTACAGCGAATATTATTGTTTCCGATATGAAGTTTAAAATAAATACTTTCTTTTCTATCCTTTATTTTTCCCCCAATCAGCGTGATTCAAGTCCTAAATTTGCACTCGCCCCGTCGGACGAGTTCGTCCCCAAATCTACTCGTCCTACGGCATTTTCTACTCGCCAATGCGAGCGGGCGAGTGGATTTTTCAACCCCTGCACGTGCAACGATGAACAATTGGGGCATAACATTTTTGTGATCGTCCATTGGCTAATCGATGTTTTTGATTGACAGTCGGCGTTTGGTCAATTGCTTTCCAAAATTGCCCTTGGTTTTTTTCAGGAGCAAACTTTGTTTTTAATCATTTCGACAGTTCCCTGTAATCCTACATGTGAAACTCCAGTCTTTTTCCGCTGAAAGATGCAAACAATCCTACAGCATTACTTTTGAACTCCTGGACAAGCAAACTTAATAGTTTTTAAATCAGCAAATACCAATGTCAAATTTTGTTCTTAGTAATCTTGTGTATTTTTTTCTTCACTGCTCAAAATCTATTAACAATCTTTTGGCAAGATAATAAGAAGGGAAAGCCTGAGAAAGGCAGAATATGTTATAATGGCAAATTTCATTGGAAAATAGCCCTCAGAGCTTCTCCCGATAAACATGTCAATCAACTTATGAACTGTGGAACTACACTTTCTATAGCACAAGTCAAGAACCTGGCAGGCCAATGTATTTAACCCTTTCCCTAACGACAAAATTTTAGGGTGATCCATCTCAAAAACTTCCAAAAATAACAAAATAGATGTTATTAAAGATAGGATTTGTTTAAAATATGGCACAGAAAATATTGAGACAAAAGGAGAAACTGCTGGTTTAATCAGCAGTTTCTTCTTTTGTTTCAATGTTTTCCCAAGCTTTTTCTATTAAGGACATCAAAACCAGGTCTTGTTTGGGAAAGGGTTAACATAATTAACCCTTTCCCAAACAAGACCAGGTTTTGACATCACTAATACAAGAGGGCCTAGGAGACCCTCCTAGGCCGGCTCACATGAGAAGGGATTCACTAGATACTTTCAGAAGAAGGTTGTAGTGTATACATTTTCACAAAAATTTGGAGGAAGGTGATTTGAAACATTTTGGTAGAAACCTACTATTTTGGAATGTTACAATCAAATTTATTTGAAGTTGTTGTTTGAATTTCATTCCATGTTATAATGAAGAATCATTTCAACCCATTACCAAACAACAAAATTTTAAGCTTGTCCAAATTGAAAGACATTGCAGACGACAATTTCAATGTGTTGAAATTTCAAAATTTTACGACTTATGGGGTAGAAAACATTGTGGGAAGTGAAGAAATTGCTATTCTTCAATAGCAATTTGTTACAAGCAATTTCTTCATTTTCCACAATGTTTTCCAAAGTCTTTTCTTTTGAAGGTGTCCAAAGGCGTCACTGTGCAGTAATGGGTTAAAATTGTTTGAATTCAGCTCTCGAGAGTCAGATTAGGAAACACACAAAACAGTACGTGATATAGTTGTTCCAAATAACTTTAATTATTACCAAAACGACAAACCTCTTAAATTCTGCGGATGCTTAGTCTGGAAACTGTTGCTAAATTTAAGCCTCAATTGTGACAAATCATGTGTTTCTTATCAAGATAATGTTGTTTTTTCTGACTAAATCCCTCCCTGAACGCAACCTCATTTTTACATTCCTAATCAAGTCTTTATTGTGAAACATTGAGGCAAAAGAGGAAAATGCTGATGATCTTCTGCCAATGTACTATCATTTACTTTTCCTTCTGCTGATGAACATCTTTAGATTTAGGACGGCATGAAAAGCTAAAATTAACTTGGGAGGTGACCTATAAGACTTTGATACCATAAGAAAAAGAGCTGTTATTGAATTTCCTTAACAGTTTAAGACTTTTTAATCCTTTTTGGAACATTGATTGAATCTAGACGCTGGAGCACCTAATCAGTTGACAATTATCAGAAAGGACACTAAGCAAAAGCCATGAATCAAAACCAAGACCCCCAAGAATAAGCCTATGAAATGCTACCAATACATTTGGCAGTGATAGCCTCCATATGAAAGAGCAGCTTTTACTGAATTCAGCAGTTCCTGAGAGTTAAAATCTGCTAATTGCTGCAGACTAAAAAAGACTACTAACTAAAGCTGTAATGCTGTGTTTTTGTTCCAGTTAATTATTCCTGCTCAATGACAACATTATCAATCTTAGGGAAACATTTAAACAGATCACATCAACCAGGCCCTCTCTGTATAAAACAATAATCAATAGATTTCTTCTCAAAATAACATTCCCAGCCTACACTGCCTCAACACTACCAATGTTGATTGGATAATCGAGAAATCGGATAATTTAATGACGGAGGTCCCCGGAATCTGTTTTTTCCCTGATAGTTTGTTGTATTAATGCGCTTTGAGACAACTTGTATTGTTAATTTGAGCTGGCTGGATCAACATGATTGTCAATGCAACTAGTTTGACTGTTGTTTTCTCTGCTTTTCTCTGTTCATCCTTTATTTAATCGTTTGGCATTTCAACTTCAATGAAAAGCAGACCAATGCTTTCAAGACATTCATTCTTTCCAAAATGAAACAATTTTAGATTTGTCCAATTTGAAAGCTGCTGACTAAGACAATTTCAAATCACTGAAATCTGACATTTTTTGGTGTTTTTGTATAGAAAACATTTTGGAAAATGAAGAAATTGCTTGTCACAAGCAATTTCTTCATTTTCCACAATGTTCTCAAAACCCTTTATCTTGTTTGTAGGCATCAAAAAACGTCATTATTGGGAATGGGTTGCGCACAAGGTTTATCATATCTTAGCAACAGTACCATGATTATGGAAGAGCGCCTTTTATTGAATTCAGCAGCCCTAGGTTAAAATCTTCTAATGGCCGAAGACTTAAAAAGACTACTAACTAAAGCTGTAATGCTGTGTTTTTGTTCCAGTTAATTATTCCTACTCAGTGACAACATTATCAATCTTAGGGAAACATTTAAACAGATCACATCAACCAGGCCCTCTCTGTATAAAACAATAATCAATAGATTTCTTCTCAAAATAACATTCCCAGCCTACACTGCCACAACACTACCAATGTTGATTGGATAATCGAGAAATCGGATAATTTAATGACGGAGGTCCCCGGAATCCGTTTTTTCCCTGATAGTTTGTTGTATTCATGCGCTTTGGGACAACTTGTATTGTTAATTTGAGCTGGCTGGATCAACATGCTTGTCAATGCAACTAGTTTGACGTTGTTTTCTCTGTTTTTCTCTAATTATCCTTCTTGATCCCATACTCATTTCCCCTTATAGGAATGGTGTTTTGGCCAATAATTTCTAGACATTGACCTGTTCCAAAATGTGTAACTTCAAATATGTTGCAGATGACATTTTCAAGTGAATAAAATTTCTCATTTTTTGGTCTTTCTTGGTAGAAAACATTGTGGGAAATGAAGAAATTGCTTGTCACAAGCAATTTCTTCATTTTCCATAATGTTTTCTAGAACTTTTATCATGTCGGAAGTCAAAAAGTAAATCACGTTGGAATGGATCTTTCAAGAAATTGAACAAATCTTAACAGCCTCCAAAGCCCCATATTATTGAATCAGGCAGGCCCAAATTAAAATCTGCTAATTGCTGCAGACTAAAAAAGACTAATAACTAAAGCTATAATGCTGTGTTTTTGTTCCAGTTAATTATTCCTGCTCAGTGACAACATTATCAATCTTAGGGAAACATTTAAACAGATCACATCAACCAGGCCCTCTCTGTATAAAACAATAATCAATAGATTTCTTCTCAAAATAACATTCCCAGCCTACACTGCCACAACACTACCAATGTTGATTGGATAATCGAGAAATCAGATAATTTAATGACGGAGGTCCCCGGAATCAGTTTTTTCCCTGATAGTTTGTTGTATTAATGTGCTTTGGGACAACTTGTATTATTAATTTGAGCTGGCTGGATCAACATGATTGTCAATGCAACAAGTTTGCTGTTGTTTTCTCGGCTATTCTCTGTTCATCCTTTATTTATTCCTTTGGCATTTCACCTTCAATGAAAAGCAGACCAATGCTTTTAAGACATTCATTCTTTCAAAAATGAAACAATTTTAGATTTGTCCAATTTGAAAGCTGCCAACTAATATGATTTCAATTCACTGAAATCTGACATTTTTTGGTGTTTTTGTAAGAAAACATTTTGGAAAATGAAGAAATTGCTTGTCACAAGCAATTTCTTCATTTTCCACAATGTTTTCCAAGACCTTTATTTCATTGGGCATGTAAGATTTGATTCAGCACAAGAAAACAATCATATCTTAATGGTCTTCTTTTCAGTCTCCTTTCTATGCTCATTGGTCCCTTTTATTGAATTCAGCAGCTCCCAAGTTAATACAAATGCTAACTTCCGCAGACTAAAAAAGACTGCTAACTAAAACTGTAATGCTGGGTTTTTGTTCCAGTTAATTATGCCTACTCAGTGACAACATTATCAATCTTAGGGAAACATTTAAACAGATCACATCAACCAGGCCCTCTCTGTATAAAACAATAATCAATAGATTTCTTCTCAAAATAACATTCCCAGCCTACACTGCCACAACACTACCAATGTTGATTGGATAATCGAGAAATCGGATAATTTAATGACGGAGGTCCCCGGAATCCGTTTTTTCTTTGATAGTTTGTTGTATTAATGCGCTTTGGGACAACTTCTGTATTGTTAATTTGAGCTGGCTGGATCAACATGATTGTCAATGCAACTAGTTTGACTTTGTTTTCTCGGCTATTCTATATTTACCCTACATTATTCCTTCTGCATTGTTGCTCAAAGAATGGCATTTGGGTATGCATCATAAGAACAAAGTGGTGGTGACCAACATTCTCTTTTTAGCTCACCTGAGCACGAAGTGCTCAAGGTGAGCTATTGTGATCGCTTTTTGTCCGTCGTCCGTCTGTCCGTATGTCCGTCCATCCGTCCGTCCGTCCGTCTGTCAACAATTTGGTGTTTACACTCTAGCATCTACAAATATAAGCCAATCTTGACCAAACTTGGTCAAAACATGTATGACCTTGAGCTCTCGGATGAGTTTGATTTTGGATCAGTTCGGATCTGAAAGTCCTGAGTTATCTGCCCTTGAATGTAAAAAATAGCTACTTTTGACATTGTTTACACTCTAGCATCTACAAATATTGACCAATCAATATAAAAGTTGGACACAATGTTGGTGACCATAAGATCTTGGATGGGTTCGATATTTGGATTGATCGGATTAGAAAGTCCTGAGTTATCTGCCCTTGAATTTGACAAAATTGCTGTTTTTCACGGTTTTCGACTTTGTTTACACTATAGCTTCTACTATTATTGACCAATCAAAACAAAACTTGGACACAATGTAAGTTACCATAAGATCTTGGATGAGTTCGATTGTTGGTCAGATCGGACTGAAAAGTCCAGAGTTATCTGCCCTTGAATGTAAAAAAATAGCTACTTTTGACATTGTTTACACTCTAGCATCTACAAATATTGACCAATCAATACAAAAGTTGGACAAAATGTTGGTGACCATAAGATCTTGGATGAGTTTGATTTTTGGTCTAATCAGATCAGGAAGTATTAAGTTATCCGCCCTTGAATCTAACAAAATTGCTGTTTTTGACTGTTTTCGACCTTGTTTACACTCTAGAATCTACAATTATTGGCCTATCAAGACAAAACTTAGACACAGTGTTAGGGACCATAAGATCTTGGATGAGTTAATTTTTCAGTCTAATCTGGCCGGAAAGACAAGAGTTATGTGCCCGTGAATTTTACAAAATTGCCATTTTCGGCTGTTTTCGACTTTGTTTACACGCTCTAAAATCTACAATTGGTGACTAATCAAGGCAAAACTTGAACACAATGTTGGAGACTGTTAGAACTCGTATTAGTTTGATATTTGGCCTGATGGGATCAGAAAGTTGAGAGTTATGTGTCCTTTAATTTAACAAAATTGCTGTTTTCAACTGTTTTCGACCGTGTTTACAATCTAGAATCTACAATTTTTTTATCAATCAAGACAAAACTTGGACACAATGTTGGAGACCATAAGATCTCCGGAGATGATCTGCCCTTCAAATTTTACCCAGACAACCACAAATAGTGACTTATCAGATCAAAACTTGACACAATGTTATTGACCATAAGTCTGTTTTCAGTCTTAAAGTCATAAATGTTAATTGAATTGAACAAAACTGTGCCTAATATCATTTTGGTTCAGGTGAGCGATATAGGACCATCATGGTCCTCTTGTTTAGTGTGACTATTCTACTATTCTAGTCACCTGGGTGTTGGCGTTAACGTTGGCGTCAGTGTTAGCGTAATGCTTTGGTTAAGTTTTCACATGCAAGTTTCTCAAATCTCTGTTTCTACTCATGCCATTGCTATGAAACTTTGCACATGCCTCTGTGACTATATCGTCAGCCTCTAGGCAAAGCCTTGTTATCCTATATATGGAATTTTTACCCTTTTGGATAACCCTTTCCCAAACAAGACCTGGTTTTGACGTTATTTATTTATTTATTTATTTTATTGGGGTTTTACGCCGTTTTCAACTACCAGGGTCATATCGCGGCGACTGGAGCACCTAACCGTGGGTTCCTGGTATTTCTCGCACCAGTACAACCACAATATCCAAACCGAGCCTCCAGCTGCTCTCTCACATAGATGATTCACACCCATTGGTGAGAGACAAATGACTTTTGTCAATTGTCAGAATGGATACTGGCCGAGCCGGGGTTCGAACTCGCGACCCCTGGATTGATAGACTCCGACGTAACCGACTGAGCTATCCGGGCTCGGCTGGTTTTGACGTCCCTTATAGAAAAGGCTTGGGAAAACATTGAAACAAAAGAAGAAACTGCTGATAACCAGCAGTTTCTCCTTTTGTCTCAATATTTTCTGTGCTATATTTTACACAAATCCTATCTTTAATAATATCCATTTTATCTTTCGAGGCAATTTTTGAAGTGGATCACTCTAAAATTTTGCTGTTTGGGAAAGGGTTAAGTTTTAAAGTGTAACTTGCATATGTCTGTGATAACTTTCTTTCTGTAACAACTATAACCTTCAAACTTTGCACATGCTTCTGTGATCATAATATCAGCCTCTTGACATTTAATTTAATGGAATTTTTTACCCTTTTTAGACTTGATTTTTTTCACTATCCAGCACTTGATAGTTGCGCTTTGCTGTCCTGAGACATCTCTTGTTTCAGTGTCCAGTTGTTTTCTTACCTTTCAGAGTCTTTTAGGATCACAAAACTAACAATGCAGCCATATGGCAGGAAAGTAACTGAAGCACACTCCTTGGGGAATACAGGAGCTTTGACAACTATATTCTGTGACTTGATCGGAGATCTTCATATTTCAGTCAAATAATCAACAAGAGGACCATGATGGTCCTATATCGCTCACCTGAACCAAGATGATATGAGCCACAGATTTGTTCAAATCAATTACTTGTGACTTTAAGACTGAAAACAAACTTATGGTTAACAACATTGCGTCCAAATTTTGTCTCGGTTTGTCGCTATTTGTGGTTGTTAGAGTAAAAACAGTCGAAAACGGCAAATTTGTCAATTTGAAGGGCTCAGCAAACTCAGCAAATTCTACTCTAATTAAGCTAATTCAAACTGGTGCAAGATCTTATGTTCAGCAACATTGTGTCCAAATTTCTTCTTGATTGGTCAACAATTATTGTAGATGCTAAAGTGTAAACAAAGTCCGAAACAATCGAAAACATCAATTTTGTCAAATTCAAGGGCATATAACTCATGACTTTCTAGTCTGACGAGACTGAAGTTCAAGCTCATCCAAGAAATTATGGTCACCAACATTGTGTCAAAGTTTCATCTTAATAGGTCAATAATTGTAGATTCTAAAGTGTAAACAAAGTCGTAAACATTCAAAAACGGGAATTTTGTCAAATTCAAGGGCGTTTAACTCATGACCTTTTGATCTGATCAATCTGAAAATCAAACTCATACATGATCTTATAGTCCCTAAGATTGTGATCAAGTTTTGTCTTGATTGGTCAATAATTGTAGATGCTAGAGTGTAAACAAAGTCAAAAACAGTCGAAAACGGCAATTTTGTCAAATTCAAGGGCGTTTAACTCATGACTTATTGATCCGATCAATCTGAAAATCATACTCATACAAGATCTTATGGTTCCTAACATTGTCTCAAAGTTTTGTCTTGATTGGTCAGTATTTGTAGAAGTTAGAGTGTAAACAAAGTCGAAAACAGTCGAAAATGTCAATTTTGTCAATTTCAAGGGCACATAACTCAAGACCTTCTGGTCTGATCAGACTGAAAATCAAACTCATCCGAGATCTTATGGTCACCAACATTGTGTCAAAGTTTTGTTTTGATTGATAAATAATTGTAGATACTAGAGTGTTAACAATGTCAAAACTAGCTATTTTTCGCATTCAAGGGCAGATAACTCCGGACTTTCTGGTTCAATCTGACCCATAATCGAACTCATCCGAGATCTTATGGTCATACATGTTTTGACCAGGTTTGGTCAAGATTGGCTTATATTTGTAGATGCTAGAGTGTTAACACGAAATTGTGGACGGACGGACGGACAGACGGACAGACGGACAGACGGACGACGGACAAAAAGTGACCACAATAGCTCACCTTGAGCACTTCGTGCTCAGGTGAGCTAATTATCGTAAAACACACCGCCCTATTCAGGACAAGAAAAATCTGTCACACTCTGCGCCCACCATTCACTGCTTAATTGATGGTTAAACATTTTACAATGTATGATTTATTTCATTTTCATTTACTGAGAGTTAAAATCAACTCTTTCAAGGCATCTGATTCTCCAGGAATTTAGTCAACATTGCAAAAAGTGGCTTACTTTCCTTTTAAACTTTTAACCCTAACAAGACAAATCTGGAAGGGACTGTACTTTATAATTCGATATCCTGAATGAATTTTTATTGATAAGTAGAAAGCAGCTAGTTCAGGAAAACAGACCTTCACAAAAATTAATACAGATATTTTGAATGTAAAGTAAAAATATTTGCATCATGCACTTAAAAAAGCACAACATAATCGCTGAATTCAAAGTTTGTGCATCATGATAACGCGCGACATATACCCTGGGATGTGCACTTTTTTCACTCCCGCATTAATTGAATTATCGTGAAGGGTTAAACGCTTTAAAAACAGATAAAATTCTACTTGGATCGACAGCTACATTGTTTGTCAACACACGACTATGTGATCCCAACAATCAAGTACCAAAGATTGTCTCTTAACCTCACCAAATACACATCTGTATCACCCGGCCCTTTACGCCAACAATAAACGAGAATTTACGAAAAATATAAAACCGTCTTTTAAAAGAAAGATGAATTTTAACATTTCTTTAAAATATGTTATGGAACAAGAGCCAAACTTACAATAAGTATTATTTGATTTATATTTCAAACAGAAAGGAAACTTAATAGTTTCGAATGATTTTTAATTTCTTTAGAGTAGATCTATCAACTGGGCCTAATAAAATGCTTTCTAACAAAATTTTTATTTCAATACTATTGCAGAATCCTGATCAGACAATATAAGCAAAATATAAAGTTATTCAAATATAATTATTGTAATACAGTCAAATCTCTCTATGTCGAACTTCGTTGGACCTACGAGAAAACTTCGACGTATAGAATGTTCGACGAAGAGATATTTTGGAGACAAGCGGCCATCATCGCTTTTACGGGCACGTCACGTCTTGTCTGTCGGAGTTGCTGGATTACCCCCCCCCCCTCTCCGGTGTTGACCCGGGTCCTTCACCAAACAAGTCCTAGGTGAAATAAGCGTTAGATGCTTCTGTAGTTATTGTGAATAACAAATTGTCGTTGTAAATGCAAAACCTCGTATTTTTGGAAGATTTTTAAGGAGAAAGAAAAAAGTGCAATTACTTTTCCCAAACTGAAAGGTTTGTTTGATAATTGGACATATTGTTTACTAATAAGGTGTCATTAATATTGATCAGTAAAATATCTCAAAAGCTTCAAGAATTGTCTAAACTGGGCACACAATGTTTTACTTTGTAAATCTCAAAAATCTACATCCGACGTATTGCACTTACACCGACGAAATGTAACGCTGTATACAATTTCCCGGGCCTTTTTATTTTAAATCATCAAAAACACCCACTTTTGACGTTCTCAACAGTAATTAATAAACAAAATCAAACACAATCAGGTAAAAATCAATATTCGATGAAGATAAACACCTGTGTTGATTGCTCGAGTTGACGGGTCGAAAGGTGTGAAAAACTTACTTGATTTCAAATATCATCGCGTAAGTTTTAGGTTCGTCGTTTAGAGGTGTGAATGTGTGAAAATATAGGTGGTTGGACTTCGAAATCGGTTCGACGTAAGGAGGAAGTTCGTGCAAGAGAAAACGACTTATAGAGGTTGAAATATATAGAAATAAAGAGCAAAAGAATCGGGACTTGAAAATTACTTCGACGTAGGGAGAACTTCGGCTAAGGGAGGTTCGACATAAAGAGATTTGACTGTAATATTTGGTGATAATCGTCAAACGCTGAAGAAAGTGATGAGCTAGCAGACTCAGCGTGAAGACTGATTTCTTTGTTAAAGTTCAAGAATGCTTTTCTAGTTCTGTAAGTAGAACTGTTCTAGAACGTTAAATGGCACTTCTAGAACTGTTCTAGAACAGTTCTAGAAGTGCCATATAACATTCTAGAACAGTTCTAGAAGTGCCATTTAACGTTCTAGAACAGTTCTTGAACTCAAATGAACTTTTTGCAGGAGATCTAGCTTGCAAAAGCATCCAATATGGTAATCAGCATGACAGGTTCAAATAGTTTCGTTTACTAATATTTCCTCATGTTGATAAAGGGTAATGAGTTAATCGGGACTCCATCGCCCAGATAATGGGGTATTTTGTGTCCATGTTGTTCACATTGAGTGACTAACACTGACAGCTGAAAATTAATATTGTCCATATATAGTGTCCAAAATTGTTAAAGTCTGTAACATTTAACTTAGAAAATTAATATTGTCCATTAAAAAGTGCCAAAAATTGTTCAGCTCTCTACATTATTATGGAGAATGGCAGTATGGCAGAATTCTAAATTGCGGAATTTGCCATAAAGTAATGGCAGCAACTCTAACACAGCCCTACACATCCGTGTACAACAACACTCACAGAAGAAGAAAGTGATTGTGCTGCTGCAGATCCAGGATTTCTGAAAGGGGGATTCAAGCACACAAATAGCGTTGTCCATTTTTCTATCATTACAAAATTTTGACTAAATTTTTATATAAAGATGATACAATCAGGCAATAGAGGAAAGTTTGTTTGTATCCCGGGAACCCCCTCTGGATCTGCCACTGCTGTGGGTATGTGTTAAACTATTTTTATCAGATCATTCAATATGAAGAATTGATTGGTTTTGAAGCAGTAAACATCATTGCCTTAATAGTCCATTTGAAATTTTTGGAACCTTGCAATGTCGAGTACAATGAAGTTTTATTTTTTCTTTGCATTGTATAGGTGTTCTAGAGCAGATCTAGCTTGGTTGCCAGAATGGCAACCTTGGGCAACTCTCACAATTCGCAAAAATTCAAGATGGCCACCAAACGCAGCTGGAAAAATCAACTTTTTGTCAAATTGTCCAACAAAGATGCGAAAAATGTCTATCTTGGGGTTTTGGGGTATGCTGAATTCAAATCTAATGTTAAATATAGCATATGGATATCCGAAAAGTCCTAAATTAGAGATGGCTGCTGGACGCCATCTTGAAAATCACATTTTCTCTACATTAGTTTTTATATGGTCTTGAGAAGGCACTTTTTAAGAATACTTGGTAATCCAAATTTACTTCATTTCTCATTTCAACACCATCTCATTTCTTCTTTTCTGTTTTATACCAACATTGTTTATATAAAGTTCAGAAATGGCAGCCAGATGCCTTGTTGAAAATGATTATTGGTTGAAATACTGGTACAAAATGCTACAAAATTTCGATATTTAGGCGTTATTGAATCTTTTTACTTATTTTTTTCCACATTTATACTAAATTTGGATATTACATATTTACTTACTGTTCTCATATAAATGATAGTAATAGATATGGCAACCAATTGCCATCTTGGCATAAAGAGCAAATCTTAAGACAGATTTTCAATGCAGGAGATAAAATCCCAAAATATTTGCTCTTTTCGCCAACAATGACATAATATCAATTAACCTGTGTTAATTTTTTCAATTGAAGGATCCTTAAAGTTTTGTATATAAGTGCAGTTAGATGGAGCATTTCAAAAAACATATTGTTAGGTGCTGTTGTTGGCATTAATATCTAGGTTTGAAGCTTTTGCTTTGGAAAATCAAATTCTGATACACAATTATGTTCAGGACTTCGTTTATTTTAAACACTAGAACTAGATGAACATATAAAATGTACTACATAGGCTACCAGTTGCCATAATTATCGTTAAATGAAGGCAATGTCTGTGTTGTTGGCTTGAAATATGTCTGTATGTAACTGTGATTTTATTCAATTATGGCCACCAGTTACCATGTTGAAATTTTAAGTTTAAGTTGTTGCTGCTGACTAGAAATAAACATCTTGGTAAAGTTCTAAGCATTTTATCTACATAATAAGATAGATGTAAATTCTTGGATATTACCGGTATAATGAAATTCAAGAAGTATCTTTAGGAGTCGTAAAAGAACAATCGTGATTGATGCGCTATTCAGTAAGTTTCTTTGGGAGCTGATCTTTTCATCTTTCATACATTTACATTTGTACTTGATGAAGAAAAAAAGCCCATGTGATCATAATGAACACTACAACCCATTTTAGTGCCATGCATAATGTAATGCTTAGTCTTATCACACAACAGCCATGAACGATTTTAATACACAACAGGAAACAGTACAGTCATGGATGTATCTTCATGTAAGCGATGGTAGCCCTAGATAGCTCCAATGGAATGGTGTAGATGTGCATGAACATAATTGCGAGAAAGTTGTCCCATTCTCTGTCAACTGTTTACCCGAATAACGAAACTAAAGGAATGCATGTTCTATCAAGACTTATCATGAGCGCTTTTCAGAGACAATTATACTAGACAGAGCTATTTCGCATTTTGAAATGTTGATAAATATACACAATATATTTATCTTGACGATATGAGATTTTAGCTTATTAATATTTAATTGTGAGAAATCAATATAAATTTGATATACATGAGGTACATGCATGCCATTTTTAGACTTTCTGACTAATATTTATATACATGTAGATTATATTTTTGCCATGGTTATATCCTTTCCTTAAGATGGGTCTGTAAACAAGAATAGGAATCATTTTTATGCATTAATGAACGAACTGCATCTCATTTCGTCAGTTTTGATTTGTTGTTGTTTTCCTCTTGCCGAAGTATGGTATATCTTATTCAAAAGAATCATTACGACTTATTGTTTGAAGACTATAAGTATACATTATATGTTGTTGATGTACAAAATAGGCCTTAAAACATTGATATTATAGATTTAGATCACTTCTGGCAATAAGTGAAGTGACATTGTATATGCAATTAACGTACTGTTTAAATTCAAACATTGCTGAGGAAATTTTCCGAAACAATGTGTCTGTCAAAAGAAAAATACTTTGGGAAAATTATTGAAAAGTTACACGAGCAAAAATTTCTAGAAAAATATATGTATACTAATCCATTTGATGAGGCTTGAGAGGCAAACACCATTCAGAATCAGATGCAGTAGTGCTTAGGAATCAGAGAAGGTAAAATCGTTCAATTCTAATCAAGTTGTATCTTGCAATTTCTTTTCTATTTCCAATAAATTTGAATGGACAACCATTAGTTTAAGGTATCCCGATACAATGAAAAAATGGACAGAGTTTCTGTATGAAGTTATGTAGATGTCTTGTAGGAACGGAAACATCTTCATACTCTTTCTTTAAAATTAATGTTTTTGGTGGTATCTGAAACCTTGGTAATTAAATGCTTGGTGATTTCAACCTTAATTTATTGTTCGTGTCTTTTTCTTCTAGCAAAGTTTCTCGTAAACAGTATATCTTCAAGAACGACTCTGAACCGGTAGTTCAATCAAATATACCTTTTTGCGTTTGTTTTCTATCATTGTTTATTTTTATTATTCTAGTAATGGCGCGGAATGATCACATACATGACATCTACATCCAATGTTGACAGCACATAATCATTCCTCTTTAGCTACACACATGTCGTAGATCGGATCTGTGTATAAATTGATACTGTCCAACTGAATGTTCATTAAATGTCTCTTCTGAGAGACGGTTAATTTGTTAGTTCGATTAGTTTGGGTGGATTTTTGGATTTCAGAACTCAGAAATGGATGTTTCAAATTTCTGCATTACTAGCCAATGTTCTATTTGCGCTTTGGGTGATGTTTACATCAATATTTGGGTGTAGATCATGGTATCACTTCTTCAAAATTAGATGCCATAGAAAGTAATGATATAAATTCACAGTGGTACTTTAACCCACACTGACAACTTTTGTTATTCAATGTCTGAACTTTGTATATTATTACACAGAGGAGGTGGTCGTCTTTTCAAATGATAATATTGTTTCAAACATATCATCTGTAACAGTTTCGAAAATGCTCCAAGACGGTAAGAAGTATGGAAATGTTTACAATAGAAACATATAACGATTTGATTAAATCTGGAATTTGTAAGAATTGAAATAACACATTAAAGTACATGATAATAATTTTCTTTTGTAATATTTAGTACCAGTATTTATACTTTCTGTATGCCATCTGGTGGCCTTTTCCCAAGTAGTAATAAACACTATGGATAAACGTAATATCCAAATAAATATCAAAATGAGTCATTAAATGAATAGAGGGAATATGATGCACAAATATCACATTTTAACCGCATTTTCTAGAAGTAGAAATAAATAAATAGTACTAAGTGAATAAAGCTAGCAATCATTTCCATTTGGCGGCCATGTCAGAAAATTATGAACACCAGATAAATGAAAATGCAATTTAAGAAATAAAGTGGAATACCTTATCAATTGTGTCTTATTACATGAATTCTATGTGCCATGTAAAATTAAGAAATAAATGTGATTTTCAAGATGGCGTCCGACAGCCATCTCTATTTTAGCATATTTGTGTTATCCAAATGTTACATTTATCAATGGATATGGAATCAGCACACCAAAGAACCCCTAAATAGGCATTTTTCGCATCAATTTAGGACAATTTGACAAAAAGTTGATTTTTCCAGTTGCGTTTGGCGGCCATCTTGGATTTTTGCGAATTGTGGGAGTTGCCCAAGGTTGCCATTCTGGCAACCAAGCTAGATCTGCTCTAGAGCACCTATACAATGCAAAGAAAAAATAAAACTTCATTGTACTCGACATTGCAAGGTTGTCATATAGGGCATATAGCAGCGTCAAATGGACTATAACCTTCTCTATTAGGCGGGTATATCTGTACCAAAATCTTAGGCCTCTCTTACGCTTTGTTGTACATCTTTATAAATTGTGCGTCTTCGCAGATTTTTAACCCATTACCAAACAACAAAACTTTAGGGCAGTCCAAATTGAAAGATCCTGCAGACGACAATTTCAAGTGAATGGAATATTTAATGTTTAGGTCTTTTTGGATGAAAAACATTGTGGGAAATGAAGAAATTGCTTGTCACAAGCAATTTCTTCATTTTCCACAATGTTTTTCAAAGCCATTTTCTTGTGGGGAGTGAAAAAGAGTCATTGTGTGGTAATGGGTTAAAACATACAATTTATAAGGATGCACAAGGGGTTGTAACAAGAGCTGTCCGAAGACAGCGCGCTCGACTTTCTAAGTTGCTTAGTATAAAGGGGCATAACTCCAAATATAGTGGAGCCAGGGTCATGGCCCCTGGTAGTAAGGTAGAGGGTGTGATGGTGAATAAGTATTCCAAGTTTGGGTTGAATCCCTTTGATAGTATGGAAGTTATTGATGTTTGAAAAAACTTTAACCTTTGTTGCAACGCTGACGCCAACGCCGACGCTCGGGTGACAGTATAAGCTCTCATTTTCTTCGAAAAGTCGAGCTAAAAAAGGCTAAAGAATTATCCAGTCAATTCTTTGCTGTGTGCAGTCTGCGTCGTGGTTGCGTCCACCAAAATCGTATGTTGCAAATGGGTGCATCACACAACTATGCCAATGTTTTAGACGCAGATCGCACACAGGAGCACAAGTCATGCAACGAGAGGTTTTAATAGCCTACTTACAATTTCATTGTACCATGTTTTTTCATTACAGAAACTTCTCCATAGATTTTTCATTACAAAAACTTCTCTCCATAGGTTAAGAGATAGAAAGGGTCCCTGTAGACAGAACTAGGGTTATTAGCATGTATATTTTTCAATGAATTCCAGGCAGCGACCTGAGCACAACAATTCTCCAAATTTTATTACAAATCCTGCTGGGATCTACACCTGGGCTTCCATGTTTTACAGAATTTTCTGACATATTCTCCGCTTCTTTGCTGATTTCTTTGGTAAACTCTTTAACTTTTCCCAAATGAAAAAAAATTGGACTGGTCCAATTTTAAAGGAGTTGCAGACAAACAAAATAATTGATATCGAAGGATATCAAATCATAACTTGGAAAGTATTGAGGCAAAAGGGGAAAATGCTGACCACTCTGATTGATCAATTGATTTATTGATTGATAAGCATATCCTCTTACACCTAAATCTTTTCCAAATGGTCAAACTGAGTCAGTGTTTGGGAAAGAGACAAGAGAAGTTGCACGCACACAAGAATCATGCCAAAGAAACTTATCTGGAGCATTTTGAGTCAGCACTTGATTCATCAAAAAGTTAATATGGGCAATAATAGTGTAGATTTCCTGTCAATAAGGGGAGTTTTCTTTCTAACTGCACATCTGCATGGCTTTCTTCCCTGACAAAACACTTAATTTGCACAGCTGCAGATAATTGTAGAAAATACTGGAATAAATTTTTTATTTCTACACCAAACCATATGTTGTGGGTACTCATTATAATCGTCTCGTCGAGACGATTCTATTGAGTACCAACAACATAGGATTTGATTAGATATTAGAGGAATCAAACAAATTGAAATGCAAACATGCATTCATCATCTACAGCAAGAAGACTTCAAACATTCCTGTTTTAAAACATGTTTGCACTCATAAGATGCTTTACACCCACATCATAATAAACGAATATATTATTAGGTTGTTTCGTTACATTTTAGTGCAAGAAGGTCGAAAAGTGTCAAGTTCTCGAAGATCAGAATGCCAATATGTGCAACCTGGTCTTTGTTTGTGCAGTCATATCTTTGCGTATAAAAACTGCATGAAAAAGCGAGAAAAATTCCTCTGTTAAGCATGACAAGGGTTAATAAATACATCACTACAGCCCACCGGTGTTAAGCTAATAGGCAAACAGCCACAGTATTTGATACAAATAATTCAGGGTTTTTATTGCTGCTGGATTGTTGAGTGAGGGAATAGCGACAGATAAGACGGGATAAAGGCTTTTTAAAAATTAAAATATATCATTTATTTTTAATCAAACCCTATATTGACAGTACTCATTTGCATCGTCTCTTCGAGACAATTCAAATGAGTACCTACAACATAGGGTTTAGTTTTGGAATACTTAATTAAGAATGTTTTTTACCCCCTCTTATCTGTTTCACTATTGAAGGGAGATTATTTGCTCAAATATTTGTCTGATTATGCTTGCTCCAGGGCCTAACTAGCTTGTAAACAGTTTGGGGTACAAGTAGAGGTGAAAGGTCAAAATGGCAATAATTGGGCTGTTAACTTCAAAATTTCAATTCTTTAATCTTTTAACAAATGGACCCCATATTTGAATAACTGTTTGAGAAAAAAAATCTTATTATCATCTTTTTTGTAAGTCATTCTGTCAGATATTTTTTAAGTGAAAGGCTGTATATCCATTCATCAATTGAATACAATTAATTAACCTTCAGAGCAGCAACTCTTATTTTTTTAAATTAGATCTATTTCAAAAGTAAAATAATTTTATTGTATCAAATGTTCAAAACAACCAGTTACCATGTTCTTCATTCCCAAAATGTTAGCCAAAGCATTGATCTTCAGCAATATTCAATTTCTTGATTGATTGATTGATTTTGATTGGAAATTTAATGCATTAAGGACAGATCCTCCAGTTGTTACTGCGCAACTTACTGCGCATATCCTAAATAACGAAAATAAAGCTGTTCCAGTAATTGGCCTTTTCAGCAAATGTATGTTTTACATTTAGTTAATGTTTGGTTGATAAATGACAAGACCCTTTTCGGTTATTTCAATTTTCTCTGTTTGGTCAATTAAAGTGTAATAGTACTCGGATGGTACATTTCACTTTCTGTTACGCGTTCAACATGTGGCGTTAGCGATAGGAAACGGAGCAACGAAAGCAAACCGGTGTTTTTATGAGCTAGTCCGCTTCAGATGGACACAAAAGATGACACTTTTTTATTATCTAAAGCTGGTAATAAGGAAGAAAATGGATAAAAGTAGTGAAACAATTTCGGACAGAGCTGCAAAAAGTAAACCAAATTTTACTTATAACTAAGAAAAACGCTTGGTTTGATATATTTTTCTTTGTTTGTTTTTGTAGGTATGACCAAGCACTATGTCTATACCAAAAAAGAAAAAATTCTTACCGCTGGAATATTTTTAATTATCAGAAACGTTGCGAAAAAAGAGCAATTTCAGCTACTTTTGAAAGAATGATTTACTAAAAATTTCAAAATCATCACTAAATTTTCCCAAATTGATACTCAATTATACAAAATAAAACATATTGAACACAATAAAGACTTATTTATGTAATGCTAGTCATTTCGAACACCTTTTTTGTGGGTATTTAAGTGATACCTCATTTTTGCAATTTTAGACAAGAGTAGTCTCCCTTGAAATCCAATAACTTTTTAATTCGCTTGGTGACCTATAGTTTTTAAGTCATCTTTTTACTTCTTATATATTTAAATATCAGTACAGAAAAAATAAAAAAAATCTTACCGTGGGAAATAAATGGAGGATCTGTCCTTAACTGACATTGTTATAATGTTTGTTTTCTAACGTTAGTGTAGTATATCATGTTAAGGTAGTTAAAACAGTTTCGCAACAGATTATTAAACCTAATAGGTCATAAAAAATTCAAAACAGACCAAATTGGGAGAAGTTTTCCGATGGAATCTTCAGCTACAATGGTAAAATGACAATGAGAGAATCTTCATACTACTTGACACCCATTCACATTAATAATGCATAACAGGGCCATATATCAAACTCCTCAAAATGATGGAAAAGTTGAAGATAAATCGCTTATTTTGAAATTTCCACAAATATTCTAGCTATAATATTCTGTTCAAAGGGAATAGATAAATCATGTTACAACCCCTGGGAAAAGTTCATTTAAGTTCAAGAACAGCTACTGTTCAAGAATGTTAAATGGCACTTCTAGAACAGTTCTAGGACAGTCCTAGAAGTGCCATTTAACAATCAAGAACTGTTCTAGAACTAGAAATGTGTTCTTGAACTTTTTTCGCAGGGGAAACCAAAAGACTTAAACATGAGATATTAGAATTCAAGTTTTCGTTTTGAAATAATGAGGCCAAATTTTAGGCTGTTACAATTTCAATGATGTTGCAGATAACAATATCAAGTGAATGAAAGTCTACATTTTAATAACTTTCAGGTTAGAAAACATTGTGGTAAATGAAGACATTACTTTTCACAAGAAATTTCTTCATTTTCCACAATTTTTTCCAATATATTTTTCTTTGGGGCGTCAATGTGCGGAAAAGGATTAATCTCAGCCAGGCAATCAACAATATTTCCTATCACCAAAACATCAAAGTAGAACGGTATATAATATTGTTTTTTCTTGCCATTATCCGCAGCCTTGTCTTATAGTTCAATCGCAACATGTCATTGATTATTTCAAACAGTAGATTGTTTTCCGAGTCTCCGGGAAAATGAAGATGCCTATAACTGCGGCATCGTGTCATTTCTGAACGACACCTCGTATGTAATTTATCAATATGTGTACAGTTGAACCCTCGCGCGGCTTTGTAATAATCTGATTGTCAGCTTTACCCGTCGATATCTGTTGCTTTTGGAAATGACCGCTGCTATATCATTTTATGTCTATCACCGCTGCTATATCATTTTATGTCTATAGATATAGATATATGCTTTCGAAATTTGCGGCTTGGACACATGATCTAATCTCTTGATGGCTTAATGCAAAATTGTTGTAAATGCAAATAAACCTACACACACTCACAAAAGTTTTGCACCAAGTTCAGCCCTCAGAAAATTTTGCATTCTGTTACCCTCCCCTGTATCTTTTATCTAGTCCTCAGCATTTCATATTTGTATGAAATGTTCTAATTTACCTGTATACATAAGCCCTTTCTTAAACAGCTAAATAACTATGAAATGTATGAGAAAATGCTGGAGCATTTTTTTGTTTTTCTGCAATGTTTTTCCAAACATATTTCACTAGGAACCTCAAAATCTCAGATCTATCTTGTTCCGGAAAGGGTGAAGTTCAGCATCTTTTACTTTTTAACCCTTTCCCAAACAAGACTTGGTTTTGATGTCCGTAATAGAAATGGCTTAAGAAAACATTTATACAAAAGAAGGAACTGCTGATAACCAGCAGTTTCTCCTTTTGTCTCTATATTTTCTTTGCTATATTATACTCATATTCTATCTTTATTAACATCCCTTTTTCGTCTACAGCAGCTTTAAAATTGGAACAGTCCAAATTTTTGCTGTTTAGGAAAGGGTTAATCAGCCAGTGCTCTAAATTTCTGACTGGTCTTAAAAATGGGTTAAAAAGTGATACAAAATCAACCAAAGCCACATTTATATGGGAGGGACAGCTGTATGATATATGATCCCATTTTTTTACTGAATGAACTTTAAAAACATTTTTTACTTAATTCAATACAATATTTGAATACTTGAACATATCAAATCTTTGACCCGTTTTATTTACTATAAAGCAGGCTAATATTCTTTACCTTTTGGCAAAATAACCTTTCGGAAGTACAAAATAGCAAGGTGTTAGTAAATCTTTTAACTTTGTGACAAGTTGTACTTTAAACTTTTACCAAATAAATTTCCACATATTGACAAATCTAGATAGAAAGATGGCTTTTATCCATGTTGCGAAAAAGGAAAATGACCATTACTTTCTTTCCCCTTAATTTTCTCTCAGTATATTCTTTATAGAAATTGCTTAAACTTGAATTCATTTAACTCTTTCGCTGCCAAATTTCCTGGAATTGTGCTATTTCCAGTGCCAAGTTTTTTTAAACCTTCATAACAGGGCTTATCAGTTTATAATATAGTAAAATTATTATTTGATGCATTTTAACCTGAAACCCTCAGGAATGACTTCACATAAACTATTTTGTTGAATAGCATACTTTTTATCAGGCAGTTTGATCAGATGACCCTGACCTTGACCTTGAATGACCTAATTAAGCTATTGTTTTGAAGTCGCCAAAAGGCGACATTGGCAGTCTCCTAATAGGTCGCCAAAAGGCGACATTGGCAGCGAAAGAGTTAAGTGCAATTTATTCCAATATCCAATAAATACAGGATTCAATTTAAATTAAGTTTGAAAACGGTCTACTTTTGTACATTTTATATACAACAGTTATAGCAGTTTTGCACTGACTTTTGTAGATAAAACTCTGTGTCATTTTGTAGTGTATTACATTTTGACATAATATTTTCCCCGAGTGCAGATAATAATTCGACTGGCTAGAGATATTTCTGCAGTAGAAAAACAATCAATTACGAGAAAATTTATCCCCGCGTAATAATCTGCCTGGAAACTTTCATGAAAAATGTATTCTTTCGAGATTTCGAATCTTATCGTGAGATGAAAAGTAAATTTGTTTCTAAAACAGCGAGTTGGATAGGAGATAAAATCCGCATGAATTCCTCGTGATTTCAAATTTTAGACCTGTAACTTGTAATTCTTTATCTCCATGGAAAATTTAGAATTGATGTATGAATATTTTATTTTTTCCCTTTTACACCCTTTCCAAATAATGATAATCATATTGATGTCCTTGGTAAATAAACTTTGGAAAATATTGTGAGAAAAGAAGAACATGGTGATGACAAACATACCGTAGTCTCCTTTCCTCTTGATATTTTCAATACTATTGCACAAAACAAATTAGATAAAGATCAGTTCTAGGAAAAGCTAACACTTTCCAAATAACAAAATGTTGGGGAGATCGAATTGGAAAGATGCATTTGCAGACAACACAATCGATATTGAAAAGGAAAGGATTTGCAAACAATGTAGATCTAGCACAGAAAATATTGAGACAAAAGGAGAAAATGCTGATTATCAGCATTTTCTTCTTTTGTCTCAATGCTTTCCCAAACCTTTTGTAACAGGGGTGCAAAAGCCTAATCTTGTTTAGGAAAGGGTTAAATACAATTACCAGGTAAAGAGTTATGAAGCAAATTCTGTCAAATGATCTATCTAATTCTTGTTGTATTATCAGCTAGTCTACATACACTTACTGCACTCAAAATAATCTTGGAGTTGTCTCCCTTAGACCAATGGCCAACTCACCTCTGCCACAATCTACAAGGAGCTATTATATTGTGGAAAATATTGAGGAAAAAGAAGAAAATATTGATAAGCTGATTCCTATTTTCTACTTACACATTATAGTGCTTAATTATGAGAACTTACAATACATGTACTTTCATTCTAACTCAATTCAAAATACATGTAGGTTCAATCAAGATCCACTTTGTTCTCAAATACCTTCTCCCATTGCCTATATAGTAACTCTTGAAGATCAGCAATTAAGGCTTAGACTGCACTTAGGAACAAGCAGATCTAGATCCATGTTGGTCTCTAAAGACAGTCATGATGGCACCTTTTCCACCTTTCAGCTCAAAGAAAATCCCTTGTTTATCAGGAGCATTGGCTTATCAGGTCCATGCTGAGCCTACTGATATCTTACAAGCAGAGGAACAGATAAACCACCATTATCTGCATGTTTAATCCAAAACAAAAGAAAGCAAGTTAAACACAAAAGTTTATCTAAAATACACCAGGTTTAATATTGATAGTTGAGAAAGCTTTTTCAGAAACATTTAGTCAAAAGAAGGAAATGTGAGTAATAATCATTTTCTTCCTTTCCTTCCCCTAATATTTTGCATGCTTGAAGATTCTGACTGAAATATAGAATGACTGCAAATGCAGAAAACTTGCTATAATAGCAAGTTTTCTGCATTTGCGGTCATTCTATAGTTGAGTCAGAATATGACTATAAAAAGGTCCCCTTTAGCATTTGAGAACACCGTGGATCTAGATCAGTCTTTGCAAAGGCTTATCCAACAACACCCCCTTTGTAGCCTGATTATTCCATTTTCATGCAGAAATTCAGTCAAAATTATGTAATAAGAAGAAAACAAGTAGGTGGCTTTAGAGTCGTAATGATGCAAGATTAAAAAAAATATTATCTTTCTATTGTTGGCATTTTTTTTTTTAACAAAGATGTTGACAAGAAGTTTTATGGTCCTATGAGACAAAATAAATTCACTGACAAAAAAATCTTCAGATGTTACATTTTTTTCTCTGCATCTTTGCAGTATCATTTTCAATTCTAACTAATCAAAAATTCAACTTTCTAATTACAGTCTTTTTCAAAAACAAGACCTGGTTTTGGGGTTCATATTTTGAATTGTTTCGGAAAACTTTGAGAGAAAGGAGGACATTGCAGATAGAATTTGTGATCAATTATTTTGTTGTCTGCAGCAGCTTTCAAATAGGAATAGCCTAAAATAGGAATAGCCTAAAATATTGTCATATGTGAAAGGGTTAACCATTTCCCACGCAAGACGTGGTGTTGCTGTCACTGATATAGAATAGACTTAGGAAAACATTGAGGCAAAAGAAGAAATTGCTGATAATCAGCAATTTCTCCTTTTACCTCAATATTTTCTGTCCTGTATCATACACACTTCCTACCTTAACCCTTTCCCAAACGACAAAATTTTAGGGTGATCCAATTTCGAATCTGCTGCAGACGACTAAATCAATGTAGCAAAAGGTAAAAGTTGTTTAAACTTTAGCACAGAAAACATTGAGACAAAAGGAGAAACTGCTGGTTATCAGCAGTTTCTTCTTTAAATTTGTTTCAATGTTTTCCCAAGCCTTTTCTATTGGGGACGTCAAAACCAGGTCTTGTTTGGGAAAGGGTTAAACAAAGTCTATTTTGTCATGTGTTACAGCATGTTTCCAGTTGCATCACTCGATTTATATTGTCATTTGTAAAAGGGTTAAAGAGCTAATTCCCAAAAGCTCTGAAAACTGAAGATAACAAGGTAAAATACTTCCCGAAATGTTGATTGCAAAACTAATCATTTAGGCAGAAAATCTAATTTATCCAAAATGCAATTGTTTTACAACATTACAAATTTACAAGTGAAAATCACTGGGAAAAGTTAATTCATTTAACATTTTCTAAGAAAATATGTTAACTGTAGATTACAGCTTCAGGAGCTGACTGATTTCATTGAAAATTGGTGGAGTGAAAATTTAACTACATTAACCAAGTATAAATATTTAAAATTCTTTACCCAAATATTGAAAAATACATGTTGAAGTTGATTTAACTTAATTTAACTTCATTATATTTGCAAAGAGTTACAGACCTTTTCATTCATTTTCTTTCTTTAAATTTTTTTCAATGAACTGGTAACAAGATTGAAACATAGACAGGACAAATGAAAATTTTTGCATTATATTTCGAGGCTCCCATATTTTCAAATTTGAATGATACATGGATAGGCTGGATGCAAAGCAATTCTTACAGTCTAAATCATTTGAAAATATTGACATTATAGCAATTGTATGGCAACTCTTGCAAACAATTTTACCCATCATCTTTTTTTAAGACTAATAATGATCATTTTTTCAACTCTGTCCAAGGTTACACTTAACTCATAGACTGATATATCAAAACCATTCATGACAGCAAAATTGAAGGAAATAAATGTACAATTTATACTTATACGCGGGATGGAAATCATTGAGAGAAAAGAAGATTATACTGGTTATCATCAGTTTCTTCTTTTCTTAGAGTGTTTTCCAAGGGTTTTTTTTAATCACGACATATTGTTTGAAAAAGGATGAAAAATATTATAGATCTAATATGGTTACAAACTCAGTTATAATTCTACCTCATCTTTTCTCAATTTTTGAATAATAGATGAGCAGCGAATCATCAAATGATCTGTAATATAAACCCATTACCACACAATGACTCTTTTTGACTCCCCTCAAGATAATGGCCATGGAAAACATCGTGGAAAATGAAGAAATTGCTTGTGACAAGCAATTTCTACATTTCCCACAATGTTTTCCATCCAAAGAGACCCATAATATAAATATTTCATTCACTAGAAATTGACCAGTCTAAAATATTGCCAGGTAATGGATATGACAGATTAACAACCAGTGTACAACAAAGTTTACTACAAGAGCTTTAACCTTATCCCAAACTGAGAAAATGTGCAGTGCAGCAGACGACAAAATGCATGTTGATAAAAGAAAAGGTATGTGGCATTTTAACACAGAAAATTCTAAGGCAAAAAGATGAAACCCAGGTTATCGACATTTTCTTCTTTCTCCTCAATGCTTCCCTAAGGTTTTTCTAATGTATTAGGGACATCAATACCTAAGGTCGTTTGGGAAAGGATTAAAATTAAGTTATATCATTAAATTTTATAAAGATAAATATACAATGAAAGGCTTTATAAACAGATATTTTAAAAGATTTTAAATACAAATAGTGAAAGGCCATTACATATCTAATTTTCCAATGGTGTTATAATTTGGTCAGTGATCTTTTGCGCTGTTAACCCTTTCCCAAACAAGCTCTGGTTAAATTGGCATCCAATAAAAAGATGGCTTTGAAAAGCATTGTGAGAAAAGATGAATAGGCTGATAACAAACATTTTTCCTCCTTTTCTTTCAATGCTTCCTAACTGCTGTAACACACTTTTCCAATGCTTGATGACTATGATTTTGTCAATTGAAGCTGGTTTGAAATTGGAACAATTGTCTACAAATCTTCCTCATTTTGGTAAGGGGTTAAATAATTGGGAGAAAGAATAACAGTTATAAACTCAGGATAAATGGTGAAAAGCCCTAATTCATTTGAAATATTCAATAGCTAAAAACTTGGTACTTAGACCCCAATTTTGTAATTTTATCTCACATAATTATAGCAAGTGAAATGATTAAGCCTTTCAATTTCAAACACTTTTGTCACGCATAGGATATGTCGGCTAATAGATTTAACTATGCACAGCTTCCTGTCTTTTTAGATCTGTCCAAATTCAAAGATGATGCAGACGACAATTTCAAGTGAATGAAAGTTTTCATTTTTCGGCCTTTCTAGATAGAAAACATTGTTTGAAATGAAGAAATAGCTTGTCACAAGCAATTTCTTCATTTACAACAATGTTTTTCACAAGCATTTTTCTTCACAGGCGTCAAAAGGCGTCGCTGTGTGGTAATGGGTTAAAAAAGACAACTAGCCGGGTAAAAGACAGCTAGCCAGAAATTAATAGCATCTCAAAGTGTTTGTGGAAGACAATGGTAAATGCTCAATAATGTGCAAAGTCAATTGCATTTTACAATATCTTTCTTTGCAGATGACATGACTATTGTATTCAATTTCATGATGTTGCAAAAGTCCATAAAGATGCAAAGCAAGAACCTTCACAAAGATGACCCTCTGCTAAAAACAGTTATTCAAGACACTGGCAGATGAACAGACAGACAGACAAAAAGATAGCTTGACTGCGGGTATTGCTCCTTTCTGAAAGTAGCTGAAGATGGCAAATACAGATTTTGATAAAGATTAGTATACAAATTAGTATAAGAAATATTAAGACAAAAGGAGAAATGTTGATTATCAGTGGTTTCTATCTTTTGTCTAATTTTTTTCATAAGTGTTTCTATCAGGGACTTCAAAACCATATATCTTGTTTTGTATAGGTTGAATAAAGATAGAAACTTCCAGCAATATTTTATATTGGCAAGTTAAATCAGTGACAAAGATGTTTTTAACCCTGTTGGTCTGCCAAAACGCTCTATCTTTTATCACAATGAGTATAACGGTAGAGTAATTATGCATTAATAAGTTGGCAAATCACAAAACGGCCAATAAAAATTATATTTTGGCTCAACTCCAATCCCGTATATATTTTTCCACTGAAAACATATATCGCCAACCTGTATCGGCTAAAAAACAGTAATTATATACATATTATTGAAATAGAGGCTCGATTTTCACTGGCAAGCAGATTAATTCTTTCATCATTACCTAATGACAAAATCGTAGGCTTGTTCAAATAAGACATTGCAGACGACATTGTCAATGTAAAGTCATTTTGTTATTTACAACTTTTTTAGTAGAAAACATTGTTGAAAATGAAGAAATTGCTTGTCACAAGCAATATTGCTTCATTTACAACAATGTTTTCCACAAGACTTTTCTTGTGAGGGGCATCAAAACGTTTCAATGTGCAGAAATGGGTTAAAACAAATCTTCCATCTTTTTCAGATTTGATTGAATAGCGTTTACTGCCACATTTAACAATTTCCAGTCATATTTTAGTTGCCCATGTACCTAACCATGTGTTCCTGGCATTTCTTGCAGCAGTAAAAACACAACATCTTATCTGAGCCACCCCTGCGAAAAAAGTTCAAGAACGCATTTCGAGTTCTAGAACTGTTCTAGAACATTCTAAATCATTTAATGGCGGTTCTAGAACAGTTCTAGAACTGCCATTTTACAATCTAGAACATTCTAGAACAGCTCTTGAACTAAAATGAACTTTTCGTAGGCTGCGTACTCTCTCACTTATAATATTATGATTTACACCCATTGGTGAGAGACAATTTGCCTTATGTCAAATGTCATGCAGTGTGGATATCAGCCAGGGTTTGAACTCACAACCCATGGCTTGACAGACTCCAATATTACCACCTGAGCTATCTGTACTTGGCAATAATGGAATAACCAATCAACATTAGTTCATGCCATTCATGCTTCATATTTTTTCTAAAACTTAAACAAACTCACTTGCTGCACCTCAGTCTTAAAGAATGATCTCTGCCGAGTCTGATTTATTTTCCATTTATTCACCCTTTCCAAAACAAGACCTTGTTTTGATGTCACAGAAATGGCTTGAGAAAACATTGAGGCAAAAGAAGAAACTGCTGATAACCAGCAGTTTCTGCTTTTGTCTAAAAATTTTCCATGCTATATCAAACACAAATTCTATCTGAAACAAGGTCCATTTGTCGTCTGCAAGCACCTTCTCAAATGGGGCCATCCTAAAATATTGTATTGGAAAGAATTAATTAAACGGAATTCCTAGATGATGCCTTTTAGTGTGACGGGTCACAAATTTCTACAGGTAGATAACTGAAAGGCCGTTATGTCTGCTAACTTCTCGATAATTGACCTCTCATTCACTACATTTACTATCTATAATTAGACACCTAAAACAAGGCTCTGGCATCAAAAATATGATAGACCTGAATATTGCAATAATTATTATTCTTGTTATTCAATGCTTTGATGAGAAATACATGGATTAGTTATGTCCCTTTATATAGTACAACTTTAGACCATTCTGAGCAGTTATGTTACCCTTTCTCAAATAAGACCTGGCCCCGGTTTCTCGAAAAAACTTAAGTACGTTCTCATGCTCAAATCTGAGCACCGTGCTCAAATCGCACGAAATCCACGTGAACTTCAATCGAATACCCTTCAACGTTGGAGAGTATTCCTTTGAAGTTGTAGTAAATTTGAGCATGGACTCATGAGTTTGTACTTAAGTTTTTTCGAGAAACAGGGGCCTGGTTTTGACGTTCCTGATAAAAATGGCTTGGGAAAACATTGAGACAAAAGAAGAAACTGCTGATGACCAGCAGTTTCTCCTTTTGCCTCAATGTTTTCTCAGCTATATTACACACAAATCCTTTCTTTTTCAACATCTATTTTTTCGTCTGCAGCAACTTCCACCTTAACCCTTTCCCAAACAAGACCTGGTTTTGACGTCCCATACAGAAAAGGCTTGGGAAAATATTGAAACAAAAGAAGAAACTACTGATAACCAGCAGTTTCTCCTTTTGTCTAAATATTTTCTGTGCCATATTTTACACAAATCCTATCGTTTATAACATCCATTTTGTCTTTTGTGGCAGTTTATGAAGTGGATTACCCTAGAGTTTTGTTGATTGGGAAAGAGTCAATCTACCAACTAGGCTTCCATACCAGGACCTTTACAATCTCTATTTTCACTTTTACGTAACGCAAAAATAAATCTTGCTTTCCCTAGCTAGACAAACTACAGCCATAGCAGAGTTGTTAGTGCATCAGACTCTCATTCAAGAGGTCCAAGGTTCGATCCCAGGCGGCAGCAAATATCCTTTCTGATAAAATTGTCTCAAACTAGTTGTTTGATAATCTTAAACCTATGAGGATGAGCAGCTGGAGGCTCTGAGTAAGAACATTATGGTAAATCTATTACGGGTAACGGAAACAACCGAATGGCGATTCATGGTTAGGTACTCCAGCAGCAGCAGCAATAACATGACCATAGCAGTTGGAAGGGATGTTCAATCCAAAAGACCCATAAAATCAATTCTCCAGCTCAAACTTAAATAATTATGATAATCAGAAAATGTTTGGGAAAGGATAGAGATGTGAAAATCACTGAGGTAATAATCATCATTCAACTTCTTTTTCAATGATGTTTTCATACATCATAATATTACGCGGTTTATTAATTTGTAGCACATCATCTGGTTAAGAGTTGGGCCATAAATTATGGGCGTAGATTACAAGTTACAATTTGTGTGACCTATATTCTATTTTTCTTCAAATCAACCAAAAAGAAAAAAAATCTTGCATACTTTATTCTGTCTCAACTTGTTTCATTCAGTGGATGTAGCTCGCTAATGGCAGGAGAAAATGTACCTGGATGCAAAGCTACCGATAAGGGGGGAGTGATGGCCTTTTGAAATGAAATATTTCACTTATTGTTCATCAAACCCTATGTTGGGGGTTCTCATTGGAATCGTCTCACCGAGACAACGGTGAGACGATTCAAATGAGTACTCACAACATAGGGTTTGGATTTGAAATAATGAATTTAGAATACCTCCACCAGTGCTTACCTGTAGCTCTGGTGGATTACCATTTTGCTGATATGTTTTTGGAAGCAAATTTTCCAAATTTGCTTCTCTTAGCAGCCATGCGTCTCTGCACTTTACCATTCTCTGCATACCACACAACATCTTCCGGTCTTCCTCACTATAAATAGTTCTATCAAAAGCAAAGATTAATGAGGTAACAGTCATTCGAATATTCAATATGTAAGTCTGAAGTTATGTGTAGATATTGAATTGTGTGACTGAAAATGAAACATTCAATTAATCATGTCTCTGAGAGATGAAAAGATCCACGTAGTAATTTGCTTTATTATGGTTCAAAGAATTAGTCCAATGGCCTTCCTTGTAAATGGGTCAGTCGAGTTTACTGAACTATGAAATATATTCAGCTTATACAAACGATTAATATGCATGAAGTTGTGCTAAAAATAAATACAACTCCATCATGAAATCAAAGTATGCAAGGTATTCTGGATAATCAAAGTACTTAATCAAAATACTCTACGAATCAAAGTATTCAAGGTATTCAAATGGATAATCAAAGTACCTAATCAAACTACTCTATTTCTGGCCCCGGTTTCTCGAAAAAACTTAAGTATGTTCTCAAATCTGAGCACAGTGCTCAAATTGCATGAAATCCACATGAACTTCAATGGAATACCCTTCAACGTTGGAGAGTATCCCTTTGATGTTGAGCATGTTCTCATGAGAATATACTTAAGGTTTTTTTTTGAGAAACTGGGGCCTGGACAGGCCTACATTTTTGAAAAATTTGCTTCCAAACAGTACTGTCAGTACTTTGATTATTTACTGTATGACTGTCTGTGAAAAGTTCATTTACTTTCAAGAACTATTCTAGAATGTTCTAGAACATTAAATGGCACTTCTATAATACTAGAAGTGCCATTGAATGTTCTAGAACATTCTAGAACAGTTGTTCTAGAACAGTTCTTGAACTTAAATGAAGTTTTTGCAGGGGTCTGTATGGATTTCATTCAAGCTAACATTATGGGCATCTCAAAGATAACATTCTGGTAACATTTCTATAGCTTGTGCTTCAAAGAATGACCGAACAAGTGATTGCACTGGTAACAAGCATATTCCCAAGATTTTAAAGTTAATTTTCCTTCTCGTTATATGAAATTATCTCTAATTATTAATTGAAAGAATAATAAATATTAGACTTTTAACTTTCTATCACAAACCATTGTTAAACATTTTTTTCTTCGGACCACTTTTTGAAATGGCACATTTTGACATGCCGTTTGTTGGAGAAATGTAAAGCTGAATGTGTGTGAAATTGCTAATATGATGTTTAAGATATTATCCGGCTATACAAATTTAGCTGGCGTACAGTAACAAAGACGTTAGATGATATTTCGCTATGTGAGATTTATCCCTTTCCTAAAAGACGAAAATTTCGACTGTTCAAATTTGAAACCTGCGACAGACAACGAAAAGGAAATTGATGAATTATGAAATGATTAGTGTAAAATATGGCACAAAAAATATTGAGGCAAAAGGAGAAACTGCTAATTATCAGCATTTTCTTCTTTTGCCTCAATGTTTTCACAAACCTTTTCTACTATTAGGAATGTAGATCAAAAGCCCCGATCTTGTTTGAAAAAGGATTACACATCTCACACAAGAAGTATGCTGAAATTGCATCTAAATGCCGCAAATCGAATTCAGATTTCTTTTTATGTCACTTAGCCACTTTCACACCTTTGCAAGGTACAATAAATAGGAAATATGACACCCACTTGAATTAAAATATATAATTATTATGCACTTTTTCTCCCTTTACAATCTTTCAAATTAAAAGGTCTTCCAACAGGTAAGATTTTGAAGCTATCGCATGGCTGATGCACCTGACCACATGTTCTTCCTTTTTCTGATTCCAATACATGCCATAAGCATTTGATAAGAACCAGCATTTACGCATCCCTCATATATGAATTTATTTGAGCAAGGGTCTGGAAGACAGACTCTTGTGTGATTAGATACTGCCATGGGTCCAGATCAGCCTCCTCCTACTCATTACATGTAATATTGTCGCTTTTCTACGAAAACCTCGTATCTGCAGCTTAAAACAAGCTACAGATACAAGGTTTTTGCAGAAAAGCGACGATATGTGAAGTCTGAGATCAATTCAAGAACCATTCTGTTTCTTTCAGTTTCTTCATAAACTGTGCAACAACTCCAAGAGAGCTGCATGGATCCTGATCTGGCTTCACTTCGGCACAATTTAATTTGAATTCATGGTGATCATGTTTTTTTTTTACTAGGGCCGCATTCACCAATGATTCCAAATTGCCATCTGATTGGACAAGACAATGTCTCGGCCAATCTGATGGATTGTTGTGTGAACCTTAAAGGAAGATAGAATTTAACCTGGTTGGTGAATACCATCTCTCATCTAGCTTCACTTTGGCACATTTTGATCCGGATTCATGGCTATCTCTCTCTTATTCCAGATTTGTGACACTCATGTGTCAATCAGCAGATATTTGTGCGATATTTACTGATATTTACGTGATAAAGGGTGATGAATTTCAATAAAGTAGAAGTGATATTTTTGTGTAGATAATTCATGCTCTATTGACCCCCCAAACACCGTTACCTTTCAATGACTATGTTACACTTTATGATTCCCCTACCTAATAAACAGCTACTGAACCAAAACACTGGCTTTATTAAATAGATGTCCCAGCTTTTTGTTACCAGAAAAGGGGCCATATTATTTCTTATATCTTCAAAAGACACAATGCGCAAAATATTTTACATGTAAACTGCTGCAGACAACAAAATATATGTTATAATTAGAAGAAAAGGTTTGTTTACTATAAAATCACATAGACCTCTATATGTATAATATTGCCTCAAAAGGGGAAAGTTTTCTTCTTTTAACTCAATGCTATTCAATTCCTGTTCTATCACAGGCATCAAAACCAGGTATACTTTGGAAAGGGGTTAAAAATGGCCTATTAGGGAGACATTATGGAGATGAGCGTACAATCTGCTTCACTTCTCTCAATGTTTCTTAGAAGCCTTATGTTTACATATAGGCAATAACATGAAACATATTAGTGCAGAAAACAAGCTGCACATTCCATCATTAGCAAGAGCAAAAATTACGAGCAAAAAAATTCCGAAACTATTAAAAGATTGATCGCGAACTGATAATGTACGTTAAAATGAAGTCAAGTAGCGTAGGACAGATACGGTTTATCTTTCTTTTATGTGCTTACCGACACTAGTTAGCTTTATCAATAGCCCTCTTTCTATTTCTCCCATATTGATTTGTAATAAAAACTCGGAGGTATTTTGTCACAGGTATACCGTAATCAATTTTTCATGCAATGTCATCGTGATTGCTTTAGCGATTATTTACTCTTACTTAAAAATCGAGAACAAGAACGCAATGTATCTTGTGATCATATCTCCAGCCACTTTAACCCTTTTTCCAAACAAACATGGCTTTTGATATCCCTAATAGGAAGAGTCTGGGAAAACATAGAGGGAAACAAAGATAGTGCTGATTACATAAATTAACCCTTTCCCAAACGGCAAGTTTTCAAAATTTCCTTTTCAAAAGCTGCTGTAGACCACAAATGGATCTTGTTTCAGATAGAATTTGTGTACAATATAGCACAGAAAATATTGAGACAAAAGAAGAAACTGCTGATTATCAGCAGTTTCTTCTTTCGTTTCAATGTTTTCCCAAGCCTTTTCTATTTTGGACATCAAACCAAGGTCTTGTTTGGGAAAGGGTTAAACAAATGTGTCTTCTATTTAGTTTGGCATAGAGCTATCTTTTTCATGATATTGGGAGACAAGTTCTTCTTTACTTGGATTAATCTATCTTGATTCTGCTACTTGGAAACTGCACCAGTACTCCAGCTAGATGTGTGAGCAAATGAGCCCTGACCTCTACTAACTCAGATAATCTCTAAACTGTTGATCAGTACGTCCAGAGTTACATAATAAGAGGAAGTGATGGCTTTTCAAAAATTTAAATGCAATATTTCACTAAATGTTCATCAAACTTTAAGTTCTGGTTATTCATTAGAATTGTCTCGTAGAGTGCATTGTGGGAAATGAAGAAATTGCTTTTTACAAGAAATTTCTTCATTTTCCACAATGTTTTCCAAAGCCTATTATCTAGTAATGCATCAAAAAAATCAACATATGGATATGGGCTAATATATCTAGTTATTCAGTTCCGACATTTTGCTGTATGGGAAGGCCACTTGATTAATTCAGAAATGACAATTTAATAACACCATAAATCCCAACTTCACAATCTTTTCACGTAATTAATATTCAACATTTCTAATGCAATATAATTATAAATTTTTCTCTTATATATAATCCAATTCCATAGCATCAGAAATTAAACCTTTCCCAAACAAGTTTTTTAACCAGTCCAAGTTAAAAGAGTCATAAAATGCCAAATAAATGTAACAAAAAAAGACATCTTTAAATAATCATACATAGAAATTATTCAAGGAAAAGGAGAAAATGAATAGCATCAGCATTTTAATTCTTTGCTAGCTTCAATGTTCTATATGGAAAGTTTGATCAAAAGTTTGATGTAATTTTTCTAATACAACACTCACTGCTTTGCGGAAATTGTCAGCAATTCTAAAATAGCATTGAATGTGTTAGCAGTCATAAAGGGTTACAAATATATTCCTGCAATGATTTCAATCTACATATCTTGTCATTTTAACGAGGGTTGAATCATTAAACTTCTAATTATTGCTGACACATCTTTAAAACCTTACACAATCTAGGTTCATTTACTCCCTAACTAGACAGCAAAATTTTGGATTTGACAATTTAATTTACTAAATCAAGTAACCACCACGCATGGTCTTGCATTTTGGGACAAGAGCTATGTTGAGAGGCGCATATACATCAAAGAGATGCTGGTCAATGAAATTGGGCGCTTTGGCTTTTTTTTTTAATACAAGGGCAAATAATTAAAAAATGTCAAGAGTTATCTAAATTCCACCAGTAGAATGCACAACTAGAGACCTTGGAGATTCATTTTGGCATGTTTGATCATATTGCCATTGAAACTGCAAGAGATCTTGCAGATATAAGTAATTGCTAACTAATGGACAGACTGACAATCTCAGGCATTAAAACACTCCAACATATAAAAAGATGCATTTAAAGTAGAATACCCGTAATGTGGCCATTTTGAGATTAATAAAACATCAGATTATCGAGTGGCACTGTTAGGTATCCAAATTTATTCGGGCACAGTCTTAAACATTCGGCGGAGGAAAGTTCCACCCCCGCATGCTTTCCACACAGCCCGTATAATTCCGATGTCGGGCGAATATCATTACATGTATACTACCTTAAATCATGGAAGTAAAAATTCTCATGTTGCTTCATTCATTTTTTCTGAGCATTAATGTTCATATATCATATTTCTATCAACGGCAATTTTGTCATCAGTGGCAGCTTTCAAATAGGAACAGACCAAAATTTTGTAATCAGACAATGTGTTAAAGGGTCCAAATTGCCCTCTTGATCTGGGTATATATTGGATAATCTTCCTCTCTCTGTGTAAATAAAGAGAAGAATTCAACTGGCTCGTAAAATGAAACTAAATGTTTGCTTAATTGATTCACTACTAAGAAGATTTATATTTATGTAGTATTTGAAAAGTGATAGGGACAATGTCATATTTGAAATTTTCCACCTTAATAGTCGAGATTATCATTATAGTTTTAAACATGTTAGATCTTAATCATTGCCCAAACCTCTTGACTTAGAATTCAAGATTGCAATTTATTGTCGGTAATCTATTACAATTATAAGGAGAGGGTTATCAATGAACACATTAATCCAAATTTTGACTGCTCTGATGAAAATTTTTGTCGCTCAGTGGCAGATTCAGAGGGAGTTAGGGGGTTCAAACGAACCCCCCTCTGTAGCCAAAATATTTAATTTTCATGCAGAATTTAGCCAAATTTGGGTAATACTAGGAAAACGAACCCCCCTTTTTGAATATTCGAACCCCCCTAACAGAAATCCTGGATCCGCTGCTGTCTCTTTTCTTCAATGACTCAAAAGAAGCTGCAGTTATGAGTTTTTTGAAGAAAACTGAAGAGATGCCACTAGTATTTCATCTTCTTTTTAAACAATGCATTACAATTATATTCTATACTCAATACCAAGGAACACCATTTTTGAGCAATAATTTCTCTTCTTTGCAGCAAAGTTTTTAATTATTTCAAATTTAATTTTGGAGACATTTTTTTTTCCCCATTTTCTTTGCACCGCTTTCTATAATTAAATTCTGAATTTCCTTTGTGTCATTATGATAATATATCATTCAATGTCTGTATATAGCATCAAACAGCACATTTTGACACAAGATTGTCATACAATTAATTAAGCATGATAATTTGTCAACTTTATTAATTCTACATATTATTTGATCCTTTGAAGAACAATCAATTAAGCTAATCGACATCCAATCTGAAACAAAATATTTTGAAATCTTTACCCTCAATGTTTTCCAAAACTTTTCAGAACAGGATATCAAAATCAAGGCTAATGGAGTTTTACGTCCCACTCAACTGCTAAGGTCATATGGAGGCAGGACCTAGGTCCGAAAGACTGGAGAGGCATCAACCCCTGTGTTATGAGTCCAGGGCGTTATAGACTGATGTCAGTCTGTTAAGAATAACATCATTTGTATTGAGAAATATGAAAATAAGGTACATAGAAAATTGTTGCTCTGTGTCGTTCTTAACATTAAGAACGACACAGAGCAACAATTATCTATGTACCTTATTTTCATATTTCTCAATACAAATGATGTTATTCTTAACAGACTGACATCAGTCTAAGGGCCTTATTACTGCACCAAATCTGCCCCATCAAAATCAAGCATTACTTGAGAAAGCGTTTAAGTTCAAATAAGTCAAAAGAGAAGCACCATTGAATGACAAATGAACCATTTATTAGAATCTCATAGGCAGAAAAATAAATATATCATACCGTCACTTTTCAATGAAAACCTCGTAACTGCAGCTTAAAACAAGCTGCAGTTACAAGGTTTTCGTTGAACGACAGTGATATGTGCTTTGAACATAACATTTGATTTTATTTTTTTTTCCTTTTCTCCAATTGTTTTTCAAAGGTTTTTCTTTCAGGAGCATCAAGATCAAGCAATATTCGAGAAGAGGTTAATTAAGTGCCAAACAGTCAAAAGATGTTTAATAAAACATGTTATAGAAATAACACAGACATATTGAGTGACGGATGATCTTTTAGAATCAACAAGTTTAAGATTAAGCAGTTTGTATAATCTGTACAAAGCGTTTGATATCTCATGAATTTCATATCAAAGCCTTTTATTGTAGGCACACTTGTTGACTGACTGATTTAAGTTAAACACTTTCAAATTCAAGAGATTGTCGATTCGTTATACAAGCTTTCTCCCTTGGTCCACTTTCTTTTTTTAAACGGTTTATCAAACACTTAATCAAACAATCTACTCTTTATCATCAAAATTAATGTTTTAAAGATAAAGGTGGAAAATGTCTTTCATTTTTATGCATATTTTCTCCTTCTATTATCTGTCTAAGTTTGAAAGTCACACATGCATTCCACTATTTTTTCCTCTCACTCATTCTCCCCATTCATTTATCTATTCTTTTGGCAGTCTGTCCATCTGCCTATAGCTTGATTTTTCTTACTCTGGCTTTTTTTCGTTTTAGTCTGACTTATCTTTGTGTCTCTCTCTGACATTTGTTCTGTCGCTCTCAACCCATTACCAAACAACAAAATTTTAGGGTGATCCAAATTCAAAGGGGTTGCAGACGACAAAATAAATTGTATTAAAAGGAAAAAATATGAATGATATAGCCCAGAAAATATTGAGGCAAAAGGAGAAAGTGCTGGTAACCAGCACTTTCTTCTTTTGCCTCAATATTTTCCTAAGCCTTTTCTATTAGGGACATCAAAACCAGGTCTTGTTTGGGAAAGGATTAAGATCTTTCTCCTATCTCTGTCTGTCTTGCCCTGAGTCTATTTCTCTCTCTATCCCATTTGTCACACCTTACTTGTAATTATCATCTCTCTGAGGCTTCATTGTTTTGTCTGTCTGTCTTTGCATATCTCTTTCACTCTTTCACACTCTATATCTCTGTCTGTCTATCTATCTTGTATTCTATTTCTCTATTTTGTCACACATTCCTCATATCATCTCCTTGACTGCTTCACTGTTTGTCTGTCTGTCTGTTTGTACATCTGTTCGTTGTAGAGCTTTCTCTATCTATATTCTGATATTGAACTACATATTAAAGGAAAGGACAATTTCAAGTACAATGATTAAGTCAGCATATTTAACAAAAAAATACATGTTATCAATGAATTTATCAGTTAGAACGACAAATACCAGGTTATCTTAGGTCTTCCTTGTTTGTAAATTTGTTTTCAATTTTTATAATTGTACAAGATCTTATAAGCCCTTAACCCATTATCAAACTGTACAGACTTTTTTATTTTTTCTTTATCTTCAATGTTGTCTTCTCTTTTGGAGGCTATTTTCTAGCTTAAGTTCATGTAATATTTTGTCATCTGTAACTTGAACTCTTCCGAATTTGAATCTGTCACTTTGGGGAGTTTTTAAAAATAAGTAGAAATTCAATTACTTTTGCCACAATGCTTCGAAATAAAGCAATATTTACACTGTTAATTATAATCAGATCAGAATGTATCCTCTTCACAACATGTGAAAATGTGCAGGAAAAAACATTTGTCTTGGATTTCAACTGCAAACCCCCTGTGCAAATCAGCCACTAGCATTAATTTTAGCAGAGCTAATATATTAGAGAAGGTAATGGCTTTTATAAGCGCTATATTTCATTTATTGTTCACCTAACCCTATGTTAAGGGCACCCATTACAATTGCCTCAATGAGACGATTCAAATGAGTACCCATCACATAGGGTTAGGATTTAAAATAAATTTAGAATTACTTTACCCCTCTTATCTGTGGGTCGAGATCTGATTTACCCCTTTTCCATTCCTGCTTTCTATGCAATAAGATAGAATTTTCAACACTAATGCTCACATATATTTTGTCATCTGCAAGTCCTCTTAACCCATTACCAAACAGCAAAATTTTAGGGTGATCCACTTCAAAAACTGCGACAAATGACTAAATGGATGTTATTAAAGATAGGATTTGTGTAAAAAATGGCACAGAAAATATTGAGACAAAAGGAGAAACTGCTGGTTATCAGCAGTTTCTTCTTTAGTTTCAATGTTTTCCCAAGCCTTTTCTATTAGGGACCTCAAAACCAGGTCTTGTTTGGGAAAGGGTTAATTTGGACCAGCTTACAACTTTGTAGTCTGGAAAAGGGTCAAAAGAAACTGAAAACAGAATAATAACAGGAACAATGAACGTCTTATTTCATCCCAATACTTTGATATGAAGGTCACTGTCAATCAATCAATTGACATCAAAGACATCATGATTTTCATGGTAAATTTGGAAAATGTTTGAGAAAACATTGAAGAAAGAGACGAAAATGCTGGTCACCTGCATTTCTTCTTTCCCTTCAGAGTTTCCTACACAATTGAAACTGAAAGCAATTTTCCAGTTTCCTCCATTATCCCTACATCAGCATCAAACTTTGATTCAAAGAAACCATACTTTAGATGCCAAATTTTGGTAAAAAGCTAGGGTAACGTTGAAGGGAAAGAAGGAAGCCCTAGTCACTAGCATTTTCTCTTTTTGCACTAACACTTTCTGTCATCTATGCATTTTGTTCTCATACCATATCTTTGTCAATGTCCATTTTGCCATCTGAATCAGCTTTCAAATATTGAAACCGTCCAAAGTTTAGACGTGTGAGGAAAGCGTTAACCCCAGGGGTCGATTTAACCGCTGGTCCGCCATCCCGTGGCCGGTTGAATTTACCTTGGGCCAGTTGAAATAGCCAGAAGCTAGTCCGTTTGGCCAGTTGCAAATTTACTACTTAGTCATAAAATTGGATAGATAAATAGATTTAAATCCAATTCGAAAATTACTTGTTACGCTGAATATCTTCGCAAATAAATCATAATGGTTAATTTTGCTTCGTTTGCGTGCACTCCGTTATCGAAAGACGTCTACAAGCTGGAATTTCACAAATCGCACGCGGCCAATGTTTACAGCGGTACATAGAAATACCGAAAAGCACTGTTAAACACTGAAAGCATTATTGATTACCAAAAAAACGTGCTTAGAATATGGATTTTACATAGTTTGTAGGAATTATGTACTGAAATGCATATTAAATATGTTTTCATCGATCTTCCGTAAAGTCCAACCTGCACTAAATCCTTTCCCAAGTACGCATTTCGGTATTTACTTTGACGTTTCAGTGTTTGGTTTTGGGTATTTCTACGAACCCCGTGTTACAGTCTATTTCCACCGATACGTTTCGAAAAACAAAATTTGATTAGTCGACGGTCACTGAACAGTCCAATCACATAGAGCAACGACGGGTATTATCGACCACTTAAGGTTCAAATCATATTACGGGTGAAACAGGCTGACTGTCCTCCTAACATCGTCGACTGTCACAGAGATTCAGGTATTGGCTTTTGATTGCGTGTGTTACCGACCTTATATCTTTGAAATGTAATAAAGTACCGACGTTTTTATAAGATGACCTTGAGCAGTCTGTTATCGACCAGTGTGGCAGTTATCGACCACTTACCCAAAATGTTATTTATAGTTAAAAAGTTGATGTACGGGTGTAAGATCCGTCATCTCTATGCACAGGTCATTGCCTTTACAAATGATTGATTACTTCTAGGGAGGTCGTTTAGTAATAATCTTAGCAACAATGACTGATCAGAAGAGTGTGGGGTATTATCGACCACTGCAGGTTCAAACCACGTGGAAGATGAAATGGGTTGACTTTTGTTCTAACATCGTAGACTGTCAGCCATATTAAAAAAAATGCCTTTCAATTGTGTGTGTTACCGACCTCTGCACATAGTTACAGGAAGAAGGGCACGTCTTTGGTCGGTAACACCCGCACTCCGTACATGTTTGCGGCTGTTACCGACCACCCATGTATCTAAGGTCAGACAGCTTATACAGTCATCAGACAAAGTTAGAGAGGTGAGAAATTCAAGTTGGCACTTGTTTTGATAAATGAAATGGAAAAATACAAAGCGCTTTATCATAAAAATCCATTTCTTCAATGAACATAGCTCTTAACTCATCGGATAAGACGGCCATTTTGTAAATAACGTTCATGTGCCTCTTGCAATGAATGGTTAAAATTTCTTGAAGAACGCCTGATTTTGGGTAGAAATGTAGACATAAAAATTGGTAAAGATCCATTGTGTCAGATTTTTAAGTTATAATGAAATCTAATGAGATCGTATGAAGGAAATGGTAATCAAAACAGTAAATGGTCGATAATTCCCGATGGTCGAAATAACCCGACGTTGCTCTATCACGTTTTAATATTGACTCGACAAGGCTTACAATGTGACGTACCTATGACGTAATCACTGTTTTGAGGTTGGTTTTTTATTTGACATTTGATAGCGTCAATATGGAGCATTTCTTGACAAATTTCTCCCCAACGGCACCCGCACCAAAAAAGCGAAAAACTGACGATGAAAAGAAACAAACACAAAAAGTTTATGAACCGCAGCGTATCCGTAAGTTCCTACCAAAATGGAACCAGGAATTTTCCTGCTAATTTTGTCATGCTTTTTTCCATCTAAAATTTCGGACCAGTGACAAATTGGTTGGGCCAGTTACTTTCCATCTTAACTGGCCCTGCTGGCTAGTTACAAATTCATCCTTAAGTCGACCCCTGTAACCCTTTCCCAAACAAGACCTGGTTTTGACATCCCTAATAAAAAAGACTTAGGAAAACATTGAAACAAAAGAAGAAACTGCTGATAATCAGCAGTTTCTCCTTTTGTCTCAATATTTTCCATGACATATTTTACACAAATTAAAGTTGTAATAACTTCCATTTTGTCATTTATGTTAGTTTTTGAAGTGAATCACCCTAAAATTTTGTCATTTGGCAAAGGGTTAAACAAGCATCAGTATCATATCTTGCCACAATGCTTTGAAATCAAACGCTTACATGATTGACTAAGTAAGTGTGACGTAAACGGATCAGAATGCATCGTCTGCACAACACGTGAACACGAGCAGACGGAACAACAGACGACACACAGACCGTCTGGGATTTGAACTGCCCGCCCTACTGTGTATACAATAGTATCATGAAGAGCTAATAACACAAATATTGTACCTGGGTGTTTTATCAATGATCCGCAGAATCAACATCAAACGCGCAGATAGGCCGATAAAACTAATCCTGCAAAAAGTCAAAATGCAAATAAAACTTCACTTACCGTTTGTGACAGCTCATTGCAGACGAATCCTCTTTTTAATAATCTAATCAACTGGGCACTTTGACAACTTGATAATGCGAATCTTCATTAAAAATCTTGAACAAAGATCATAACATGTCTTTTGCCACTTAACGCTTTATAACCGTTTACAAATCATTTGATACACACAGACCGACACAAAAGCGTAGCTCATTCATCGATGAATATTCATTTCTCTGCGGCCCCGGAAAGTGGATAATTGAATGTTTGCTAAACGCCGCGCTCTTTGTAGCAGACGATAACAGTGAATTAGATGACCCGATTAACAACTGAGGAGGGTTAATTGATTCAAAAGATGACATAGATCAGTTTACAAACAGCCGTAGAAGATCAGAATGAATAGATTGTACAATCTGTTACTTCACAAAATGACCTGATGCAGACGATATAATGTAGGTCTGCTTACTCAATGGTTAATGAATTCGTCAATGTTTGGGTTTTGTGAGCTGGTTTCTTAAGCTGGTTAGACGGGCGATTAACGTCACGTTAAAATGACTTCCGTTGATATACGGTAGATGATGCATCTAATTATGTATCCATGTAAATGATAACACCAGTCAGTTACATCCATGTCAACAAAAAATCATCAGTTTATTGCGGGTAGAGTGTCCATCTTCTTCAGGCAAAAAAGAATCAATCTGTGTAATATAACATGATTCCATACTTATCCCACAAACTAACAACGTGTACAGATAGGGTCACAATAGAACAACATTGGTTCTGATCAGAGTGCGTTTAGGCAGATCCAGACTGTAGGCCTATGTTAGGCTTTGAACAATGTCTCAGAGCCAAGTTTTTACTTAGGCCTACCTCTGCCTATTTATCTTACTCATCAGCGATAGACAAGGATGATATTTGTCAAAGATAGGAAAAGATATGTTTATGGATAATGTGCAGATCTAAGATCACTTTAACACTCTTTATAATGATTAACCCATTCCCAACTGATGATATATTTTAACACCCATATTAAAGATAGGTCTGCTGACTTTGAAATCATGGTTGAAAATGAAGGAATCGCTTGTGACATGCAATTTCTTGATTTCCACATTTTTCTACATAGAAATATCGAAAAAAGGTAAAAATTATTGTCTTAAAAAATCGTCGGAAGCATCGAACTTCGAACTTGGATAAGTGTGCTTTTCTTTCTTTCTGGAAATGGGTTAAACAATGCATATTTTGACGACTCTTGTGCAAGTTTGGAATCTCTTGTAGAGCAAAATAAAAAGAAAAAAATATAAATGATTTTAAAGCAAGCTCAATATTTCATGATGTCAAATAAGTTACAAATACGAGTTCTTCGGTGGCCAGTCGGTATGAAAATGTACACGTACATGCACCCTGGATTATCCCACTAAATTAGGACAGCCCTCTGTCACTCTCTAAGCTCTAATTATGGGGCGTTATTTGCTCAGTAAGCAGAAAATGACATGATGATAATCGCACATAAATCGCCACTTCGTTGTTATCAGACTTATCATCGAATCTTCTAACAGATTCGAGATCTGCGATAGACAAGTCATTTAGCATAAGAGGACACTGCTAAATCATTTCATAACTTGCTAAATATAGACGAAATGCGTTAACCCATTACCGAACGGTATTAAAATTTTAGACAAGTCCAAATTCAGAGATGCTGAAGACGACAATTTCAATCAAGAAATTTTACACTTTTTGGTATTTTGGGGTAGAAAATATTGTGGTAGATCTAAATGAAGAAATTGCTTGTCACAAGCAATTTCTTCATTTTTCACAACATTTTCCAAACCATTATCTTGTATGGACGTCAAAACCAGGTCTTATTTGGGAAAAGGTTAATCTTGTAAAGGATATAGGCTTATGTACAGCGTTTGGTGCTATCGCTTTTCGCTATCATGGAATCTTCTTACGCTATTTAGACAAGAAGTGGACACTTACTTGAACCACGGTCGATTTATTTAATAACTTTTCCACTTGCAAACAAATTGTATTAATGCTTTAATACACGTCTAAATCAAGACTGATGCAAGGTGACGCAAAAGAAGACATGATTAAAAAGTTATACAATTAAAAAGATATGTGAACAATTACTTAGATAAACTTACGGATGAACAAGAAGATGCTGACGATCGGCATTTCCTCATTTATCTACCCCCACCCCCTTCCCCACCAACATTATTTCATGTGTTTGCGTGTGCATTAGGCCTTGATGGTACGTGAACCTTTTCAACTAATTTGTAACCACAAAGAATTGGTTTGGAACTTTAGGCCTAAACTTGCCGAGCCCGGATAGCTCAGTCGGTTACGTCGGAGTCTGTCAATCCAAGGGTCTCGAGTTCGAACCCCGGCTCGGCCAGTATCCATTCTGACATTTGACAAAAGTCATTTGTCTCTCACCTATAGGTGTGAATCATCTATGTGAGAGAGCAGCTGGAGGCTCGGTTTGGATACTGTGGTTGTACTGGTGCGAGAAATACCAGGAACCCACGGTTAGGTGCTCCAGCCGCCGCGATATGACCCTGGTAGTTGAAAACGGCGTAAAACCCCAATAAACTAAACTAATTAGGCCTAAACTTCCAGCCGAATCCTTTCATAAATTTGCTAAGTGTAGGCGAAGTGCGTTAAACAAGAGGACGGAATCGATTAATTATACGAGCGGCATTGTTGGCTGTTAGAGGATTTTCAAGAGAACAAGATAATCAATAGTAATTGTTCTCCAGTACAAAATACTAGCAAGAGTTACATGTGACAGAACTCTATCAGTTTTATTAGCGATTATAGCGCCAGAGAAACAGATAAGAGGGTATAAAGGTATTTTGGATATGTTATTTAAAATTCAAACCATATGTAGTGGGTATTCATTTGAATCATCTCGTCGAGACGATTCAAATGAATACCCTCAACATAGGGTTTGATGAACAATAAATGAAATATTGCATTTTGAAAAGATGTTACACACTCTTATCTATAGCTCTGAGCGCGACTGCGAATCTGGGACAATCTAGAAGTCACATTGGGTTCCCACTCTGTTGCCCTTTCCGCGCTCAATTATACGTGTTATTGCGATACAGATATGCTTATGTGTCCCTCATGAGCCATGTAAATGCCCTATGTTGTCAGATCTCCTAAGTTACTAGCGTAGCTTTATTAGTTCTATTAGCTATTATAACACAATCTAATTACTGCGAATCTGGGACAGTCTCGAAGTCGTATTGGGTTCCCTGACTCTGTTGCCCTTTCCGCGCTAAAATATACGTCTTATTGCGATACAGGAATCGTATGTGTCCTTCATGAACCATATACATGCCCTATATTGTCAGATCCCATAGGTTACTTGTGACAAAGCTCTATCAGTTTAATTAGCAATTATCGCACCAAGTGTTGCAAATCTGGGACAATCTCGAAGTCGTATTGGGATCCCACTCTGTTGCCCTTTCCGCGCTCAATTATACGTGTTATTGCGCTTCAGATAGGATGCTTTTTTGTCATTCATGAGCCATTTACATGTCCTATGTTGTCAGATCTTATAAGTTACGTGTATCAGAGCTGTATCAGTTTTATTAGCGATTATAGCGTTAATGCGAATCTGGGACATCACAATCTCGTAGTCATATTGGGTTCCCACTCTGTTGTCCTTTCCGCACCCAATTATACGTATTTTTGCGATACATATAGGATGCGTATATGTCCTTCATGAGTCATTTGTTAAACATGCCCTATATTGTCAAATCTCTTAAGTTGCATATATAACAAACTCTACTAGTTTTATTAGCTATTATCGCACCAATTGATCAATGCGAATCTTGGAAAATTTCATCTCCATATCGGGTTCCCCAACTGTTGCCCTTTCTGCACAGTATTTATAATGCTTCTTTGTAGAGTTACAGATAGGATGGGTAGATGTAAACTAGTCAAAAGAACAAATAGTCTTCTCTAGAAATACTCCTCAATACATTTAGAGGTAACAAGGATCACAAATGAGCTCCATGTGAGGCGTGTACCAGATACTGAAATAAGATACCCCAGTAACATGTCCTACATTGTTCGTATCTATCCCTTTCCCAAACGACAAATTCTTGGAATGATCCAATCGGAAAGCTGCTCTAGACGACAAAATTTATGTTAAAAAGGAAAGGGTTTATGTACAATATGACACAGAAAATATTGAGACAAAAGGAGAAACTGCTGGTTATCAGCAGTTTCTTCTTTTGTTTCAATGTTTTCCCAAGCCTTTCCTATTAGGGGCGTCAAAACCAGGTCTTGTTTGGGAAAGGGCTATACAACAGGTGGCACTATGCTATATTGAGTGCATCTTTGCAGGACATGGACGTAAGGAACAAAATGGGTGTAGGCTTAATGGCTTGCGAGGAGGTTTGGGAGTCATACTGTGCGGCGTGCTGGTATGAGAAGAGATATTATTATCTTAATACAGGACTCCTTCAGATCTTACGGTGTTGATCCAATTGGTTATTATTGTAATGGCCATACATATCCTACAACTTTCAAGAGCTTCCAACAAGTGTTGTAACGCTTGATGCCACCCGTTCTGTACTGTGAAATTAATATGATGCTACTTGTTTGTGCTAATAGCTTCGGACTAATTGGTTACTTTCTTTATGAAACGATTTCGATGATCAGTAAATGTTGGGTGCTTTATGTATGCATGAGCATCGGCTATATGACCAAGCAGCTCCTGAGACAGGAAAGCGCAATTACAAGTCCCTTTTTTCCTTTTCACAACCCCATGGTGTAATATTTGTGGATAATTATCAATAGATGTCTTTTAAACTTTATAAGTGCTATTATTTCCTCTTATCGGTTGTTCTGTGTAAATCATTGGAATCTATGAAGGAACATTGGGCAGACATTGTTGTTGTTGTTTTCTCGTCTAATTAATTGCGGACATCTTTCAATTCTTAACAATCCAAATCTTTGGGAAAGAGGTTAATCTGATGCCAAACAAGACCTGGTTTGACGTCCCTGATATAAATAGCTTGGGAAAACATTGAGACAAAAGAAGAAAGTGCTGGTGACCAGCACTTTCTTTTTTTGCCTCAATGTTTTCTGGGCTATAACATACATATTTTCCTTTCGATAGAATTTATTTTGTCGTCTGCAGCCCCTTTGAATTTGGACTACCCTAAAATTTTGTCGTTTGAGAAGGGGTTAATCTACTGCCATTTACAGAATATTGGATATTCCAAGAGAGGGACGTCAACTGGAATTGTTGTTGTTTTTCTCGTCGAGTTGATATGTCATACCAATCCCGTTTGTGACGTTATTGGATTATCAATACAAAATAATATGTTTTCTTTCCGCGGTGTTGCCGATTGATTGATGAAGAGTGATACACCGGCACCAAGTTTGTAAATAGAATCGCTATTATCTCGATTATAGTCTACCCTTTATACTGGTGAAGCAATTGAAAGTGGAACAATAAACAGGCCGATATCTACCCCTTTGCAATTGTGAAACAATGTAATAAATAGCAGATGACTCAATCACGAATGATGAATTAATGATATCGGTTTTAAGTCACTTTCAGGAGTCTTAAGCGGTTTACACGGTCTGCTTTAGCATATCTGCTTTAGCATGTATGTTTTTAGCACACATGCTTTTTGCGTTCACACGGTATGTTTTAGCACATGTGCTTTTGGTGGAAGTTAGCTGACCTAGGTCAAACAGTTCACTGGTCAGTTGTAGAATAGAGGATAGTGAAACATTATACCTTGTGTGCCTTTATCCTTTTTGCTATCGCAAAACATTGCTGAGAAAAGAGACAGTGAATCGAAACCAATCTTCCATTACATACTCTGATCTTAAACATAAGTGTCTGTTAAAGTTCAATGGTTTAGCATGACAAATGTTATTGCAGATTCTCAACATTTTCCTCTCTTGTCTCAATGTTTTGCCAAACCATTTCTACAGGAGACGTCAAAATCAGGCCTTATTTGCGAAATGATTAATACAAATCAAATTACAATAGTTTGCATAATCTTGAGATTTCCCATCACAAAGATTTCAAAGATAGAAGTTAAAATCTGGATCAGACTATGACAAGAGTCATGCTTTACTATAGTCAAGATCAGACTGACTAACATTAGTCTTTGCAGATCATTTATTATCATTATCAATAAATACATTATGTAATATGAAATGAAAAATTGAAATTATTGACATCTTTTTGATAAAACATGTTTGTAAAAAGACCATTTTTTAAAGTCTGATCTAAACCTTGTCTTTTATATTCAACAAAATTTAACCCATTCCCACGCAATGACTCTTTTTGACTCCCTAAAAGATGATTGTTTTGGAAAACATTATGGAAAATGAAAATATTGCTTCTGAAAATATTGCTTCTGACAAGCAATTTCTTCATTTCCCACAATGTTTTCAATGTGACCCAAAAATGTAAAAACATAATTCATTTTGAATTATTGTCTGCAACATCTTTGAATTTGGACCAACCTATGTTTTGTCGTTTGGTAATGGGTTAAGGTAAAGATCAGCATGATATAATGATAAAGATCTATTAGTTTCATGACAAAGTATCAAATATAATTACTTTAAAACAAGAACTTAAGATTGTTGTACTAAATTAAAAAAAAAAAAAAAAAAAAAAAAAAAAAAAAAAAAAAAAAAAAAAAAAAAAAAGAAACTGTGTTTAGGTAATAGAAGATCATCATTTTAACTTACCACACAGTGACTCGCTTTGAATCCCTACAAGACGATGGCTTTGGAAAACATTGTGGAAAATGAAGAAATTGCTTGTGGCAAGCAATTTCTTCATTTCCCACAATTTTTCCATACAAAAAGACCAAAAAGTGTAAAACTTCATTAAATTCAAATTGTCGTCTGCCACATCTTTGAATTTGGACAAGTCTAAAATTTTGTCGTTTGATAATGGGTTAATAGTTACCTGTAGAGATTCTGTGGGCTTATCATGATTAATGAGGTGGCTGACCAGTGTTTGTTTATTTTACCGGTCATATCTCTGGAATCAGAGATCTGATTGGTCAATTTCCGTCTGCTTTTTCACTAGAAATAGAGCATGCTCTAAAACGTCTGCTTTAGCAGATATGCTAGCAGAAAGCCCATTATCTGGGGTTCACACGGTATGTTTTAGCACATCTGCTAAAGCATATATGCTAAAGCAGACCGTGTAAACCCCCCTTTAAGGTCACTTCACGAGGAAACTCTGTCAACATCGCCTTGGTATCACCTAGCAGACTTGGATTCTGAGATACCGTGCGCACCCGACCGGATTCCAGTAAACCTCAACGATATCATTTAGCAAACACTTTCGCCACAGACCTAAACGGTACATAAGTATTATAAAATAAGCTAAGATAACATCAATAATGATCTACCTTTGTAAAAAGAAAATTCTTTTAGCATACTCGAGTCACTTTGGGCGTGTCTAAATGCCCTGTACCGGAATGCTGACTGAAAGTATTGTAGTTCAATCCTATGAATCCTGTTGACTTTGCAATGATTTAAGCTTGATAATCTGCTCCAATTAGGCCAATGATATTCAACAGAAGTAGGAGCGCGTACAAATCTCCCGAATCAAATTAAAGTAAAGGATTAATCATGGCGTATTAACTGCGCACTTCCAAGCAGACAACAGCGAAATATAATACCTGTCGGCACTAAACAAACACGCACAGTAGTAGGAAATACTCCACAGAATCCAATCAGAATTGATCAGGCCAGTTGCAGTTAGCCTCTTATAACACTCCCCAGCAGGGATGTTTTACTACCCTAGCCATGACCCCATAAAACCTTCATGGCATATTATCTCTCAACTACACCTAGGACCAAGGTGGAACAGCTATCTTAGAATTTTGTCGGGTTTTCTTTAACCATTCCCCAAAGAAGGCCTGGTTTAAAGTAAGCTTTAAAAATGAAAGCTTTAAAAAACATTGTGACAAAGGAAGAAATGCAGCTTTTCATTTCTGTGGAAAAATGGTAAATACATTCATTTCTGTTATTTTTAGAGAGCATGGCTCTCTTATTTTATCATGTTTAAATGTACTTTAAATGTACTTTACAAACCGCACAACGAAAATAGTTCCTCCCAAACAAGACAAAAAGATCTAAATGACAATTAGAATAGTCTACGTGTCAAATGTGTCATAATATAACATAGATGGAATGTATGATCTAAGCAAAAAATCAAGTATTAAACAAGTCTTAAATAAAAAAAGAGATCTGAGTAGTAATTTGCCATTCACAATTGGGTCATGCAGGTCATGCGGTCAAGTCATGTAGCCTAAATTTTGGACAGTGCAAATGGTCCAAAAATAGAATCACATTCCACAGACAGAAATTCTACTAGTGGGTGTCTATCTGAGTGTATTTATTGTAAAGTTTGTGCTGTTTGGTGATAGTATGTTGTGTCATGGATAAAGGGGGCATTAGAGTAAATTTCCTATTAACTCATCTTCTCACACATTTATGAATGGATTGATTAGAACTTATCCTTTCCCAAACAAAACTTTGTTTTAATGTATCTATAAGAGAAAGCTTTGGAAAATATTGAGCTAAAAGAAGAAAATGGTGATAGGTTTGGTGATACTATATTGCATCACAGAAAAAGAGACTTCACTTTAATGTCAATACATTTTTAAAACACATTCCTCCATTTATGGTTGAATATGTAAGAAACTATGATGGACAGTTCCTCATTATGCAGCCTTTTGAATGAAGTCATGTTTTGGTGACGTTTTGGTGCGCTTTCTTTTAACCCATTACCCATTTCCACACAGTGACTCTTTTTGACACCCACAGGAAAATAGCCTCAGAAAATAATGTGGAAAATGAAGAAACTGCTTATGACAAGCAAATTCTTCATTTCCCACAATGTTTTCTATATAGAAAGACAGAAACATGTAAAATTTCATTCAGTTAAAATTGGCGTCTGCAACATCTTTGGATTCGGGACAGTCTAAAATTTTGCTGTTGGATTAAAATGTTTTGTTAATTCAGCTCCACCTATATGTCATGGATTGTTTTGCATGAATTATGTTACCATGCAATATTGTCACAAAATTTCATGTTGTGTCAAACATGCTCTCTAACAGTACTTTCAGTACTTTGATTTAAACATGGACCTGTCTTAATTTTGCTAGGTCTATTTGGTTCCTTTTTACTGAATGTTTTATTTTCCCCAATAGGTAGGTCTTTTCTTTTTCCTTGGTGTTTTATTGATTCAAAGCCGAGCCCGGATAGCTCAGTCGGTTACATCGGAGGCTATCATTCCAGGGGTCTCGAGTTCGAACCCCGGCTCGGCCAGTATCCATTCTGACATTTCACATAAGTCATTTGTCTCTCTCCAATGGGTGTGTGAATTACCTATGTGAGACAGCTGCTGGAGGCTCGGTTTGGATATTGTGGTTGTAGCCTACTGGTGCGAGAAATACCAGGAACCCACGGTTAGGAGTAGTTATGTTAACTGTTTTGAATACCATATGGATGCGCGATGCGCCAAAAAATGGGCGTGGCTAATCATTGACCATGACGCAGTGGGCGTGGCTAATCATTGAGCATGACGTTAGTAGGCGTGGTTGAGCATTGACCCGTTACATCAGAGGTCAGCCACGCCCAATGACCACGCCCAAGCCACGCCCATTTCCGGGGAAATTCCCAGTGACATCGTACCGGACGTGACATCACGGTGAACCACGACCGAACCACGCCCATTTTCGGGTTTTTCCAGTCTATTTTTAGTTCTATCAAGAATACCATAGGCTGGCTGACCACTAACGTCAATTCAGGGGACTCAGAGCCGAAGCAACGTCATAGGTCGGAGCAACGTCATAGATCGGAGCAACGTCATAGGTCGGAACAACGTTACGGATCGAAGGGGAGCCACGCCCATTTTTCGGGTTTTTCCTTGGGTTTATTTTCAAGACACACCCATTTTCGGGTTTTCCCCACGGTCTATTTTTAGTTCTATCTAGAACGCCATAGGCCGTTTCACCGCTGACGTCGTATCACGAAAGGGATTACTGCTATCAGCATTTTCTTTTGTCTCAATGTTTTCTTTTGTCTCAATGTATTCTTTTGTCTCAATGTTTTCTTCTTTGTTTCAATGTTTATTGTTTTCTCTCGATGTTTTCTCACGCGTCACGATCAGACTAGATCTCGTTCGGGAAAGGATTATCTAGGTCGGACTAACGATAAATTTTAATCCCCCCAACACCGTCGATGCGCAGTTTTAATCCCTTTTAATCTCCTAAAATGATATCTTGATCGAGTAATTGATCGAATTAGTCAGTCTCCGCAAATTTAATTCATTCATTTAAGTAACAATAGACATATCGGATAATCTTACGGTACTCGGATAATAACCCTTTTGTGTCCGAGTAATTGAATGTTGCGCAACTAAGCAAATCTTAGGATCTATTTAATCGTTTGTTCTATACCACATACCCCTATATCGAAAAATATCACAATTTCACGCACCTGTCCAAGGTCACTAAATCGTCTATAAAAAGCTGTATATTCATCGTTTAGTCCCGAAATTTAAATTTAAAGTAACGTCTTTTACTTAGAACGGAAAACCCAAAATATGTGCTTTTATAAACGCGTACATGTAGAAAACATCATGCTCACGTGTTCGATTAGATCAACGAAGCTGGAGCGTTTTATGTCAAAATTTTTGGGAAATATTTCAAGTTCTACTTAATAGAATTTGATAAAACTCCCTTATTTTATTAAGCGACATGACCTGATAATAATTAAAAAAATTATAGGTCAACGCACTTATTAGTGAATTGCAGCAATTTTTATCAGCTACACACGGATAAAATGTCGCAAAACAATGGTAACTGCATGTACACTTACGACTGTCTTGCTCTAAATAATCCATTTCCATCTTGAGGAAATCAGTTTCGCATAATGAATACACTTTTTCCGTCGAAAATTGTAAATTGAAATTACGCGTTATATTATCGAAAATATGATAGCGAAACGTATTGGTACGAAACATTTAATTTACTACAGTAATGACCGAGTATTCCGTAAAGACTGGAGCAATCTCCTTTAATCGATGATATAGTCCTTATTGTCTAAACTGCCTCGAAAACGAGGTCGAATATTAATCGTTTATCTTTTTCGCAGGCTTTAAAATAGATTACTGCCTTCATATCGAGTAAAAGATCAAAACCGATCTTACCTCGTCATCGCATATAAAAAAAGTACATCCCGACGCTGAACTATCTAAACGCAAACCATAAACGAGATGATCATTATAGACCTTAATTAAAGATAAGCTGTAATGGTCGAAGTCATCGCCTATAAAAAGTACTGTATGGCGATAATGGGCTGTGACTAAGAGTGTCCTGTCCAGGTGATTAACCCTTAATTAAGAGTTCAGACAATGCCTGGGACGTAATACCTATTATTCCGCTAACAATAGAAGTTCACGGACAATGGAAAGTTAACTCGTTATTGATACAACTATCTAAACATACACAATAAACAAGATGTCCCTTTTAACCCTTAATAAAGAGTTCAGACAATGCCTGGGGCGTAATACCCATTATTCCGCTAACAATAGAAGTTCACGGACAATGGAAAGTTAACTCGTTATTGATACAACTATCTAAACATACACCGTAAACAAGATGTCCCTTTTAACCCTTAATTAAGAGTTCAGACAATGCCTGGGGCGTAATACCTATTATTCCGCTAACAATAGAAGTTCACGGACAATGGAAAGTTAACTCGTTATTGATAAAACTATCTAAACATACACCATAAACAAGATGTCCCTTTTAACCCTTAATAAAGAGTTCAGACAATGCCTGGGCGTAATACCCATTATTCCGCTAACAATAGAAGTTCGCAGACAATGGAAAGTTAACTCGTTATTGATAAAACTATCTAAACATACACCGTAAACAAGATGTCCCTTTTAACCCTTAATTAAGAGTTCGTAAAATTTAGGATTGACGATGTTCTTTTGTTACAATTTAGGATTAATAATGGACATTTCCCGTCATAGAACTGAGATCATCGGAAATTTTCAATGATATCGCATAAAATTCAGCGAACACAAAACGAAATAAGGTAAGGATTAGGCGGGACATTTAGAATATGCGGAATTATAGAATCAACCACATTTTGTTAATATAGGGTATTTATATATTTGCGGACGATTTCACGAAAACAAAGTCAAAAGTGCGTTTTATTAATTTTCAAGGCGCGTAACTCAACGTGCACGAATCCAATAAGGCCGAAAATATCACCGATCTTAGGATCTCGAGCGTTTATACGCAGAGTCTTAATCAACGCGTGTTGATGCGAGAGTGAAAACGAAGAACAACAATTTTGCTCAATCCGAAGGCATTTAACTGAATCAGTTAAGGATATATATATGCGTGTCCGGGATATAACTCTGAACTATACAGGATCTTTATATCAACAGTACTATGACCAAATGTTGTCTCGATCGGTACATATGCGTGTCTGCTAGATTTAAACCGAAAACGGCCAATTTATCGACTTAAGATCAGGTTACTCAGAATAAACAAATTCTGATTGAAAATAGCGCAAATTTAAGATATCTTAAAGTGACATTTTGTCCAAATTGATTGGCAATCTCCGCCAATGGCTGACTGTGAAACAACTGGCGCATCCCATTGATGAGTCAATCGATGAGGCGAGGACCTACTGGAAAACATTAAGACGCATGCGCTAGAATTCAAACTATAAATAGAAATGACTTTTGATTGGTTGAAATTAACCGTTATAGATAGGGAATTTGAATCGCAGGTTCATTCGCGTTTAGATCATTATGACGAACAGACTGAATTCGAGATACTCTCAACACCTAGGGAAGGAGTGTTACCTATTCGATAGTAAATTCGAAGGAAATACATACATTCACATCAGGGAATTAATTTTCAAAGACGGCCAGCCCGTTCCCACTTTAAAAGGAATAACGCTGACGTTATCCAGGTGTAACGAACTGTACTCCCTCCTGAATGAAATCGGATTTCACGTGGATGAATGGAATCGAGATCAGCTGTCAGAGACATTTCGCAAGCATCTAGGGGGAAATTGGTTCGTAAGCGTTAACCCCGGGTTTCCCTGCGTGGATATACGAAAATTTTGGTTACCAGAAGGGGCTTCAGAGGTCTGCGCCACCCGAAAGGGGATATCATTGACATTCCAACAATACGACGAATTGAAAAACGGATTAAGAATGATTCCCTCCGCAGTTCCGGAATTGTACGACGTTCTACCTTGCTACCTACAACCGAATCACGTTAGGGACCAATGCGAGGAGTGCTCGCCCGACACGAAGAAAAAAGTATGACTAATTAGTGTATTGAGCTATATTTTTAAACGCTCCGTTATAGTTTGTGTAACGTTTGTTCGTTATAGAGTTTGTGTAACGTTTGTTCGTTAGAATTTGTGTAACGTTTGTTCGTTAGAGTTTGTATAACGTTTGTTCGTTAGAGTTTGTGTAACGTTTGTTCGTTGTTGTTGTTGTTGTTGT